>WHVA01000245.1:0-158241 GCA_015179125.1 Gautieria morchelliformis
TATCTATTTTTTGAAAAAATGTCAAGAAATGTCCAGTACATGTAAGCTGAAACTGTTATTAATTTTAGCTAAGATAGGCTTATCTATTTGAAAATGTCAAAAAATGCACTGTACATTTAAGCTGGAGCTGTTGTCAATTTTCACAAAGTCAGGATAATTTATTGACATCTATCTGCGAAAAAATGTCAAAAAAGTACAGTACATTGAAGCAGAAGCTGTTATTAATGCCCAGCCAAAACCAGAGAACCCAGAGACTGACAGAGAAACCCAGGGCCCAGCCAAAGCCATAGTAAGCCAGCCCCCAATATAGCCAGAGAACACCAGAGAGGAGTGCCTGGTGAGCAGCTTTACAGTAAATAAACAACAAAAAACCACATTGAAAGCAGAATCTGTTGTGGTGAATTTAGAAAAAACTCATTGATGTCTATTGCGAAAAAAACCTGAAAAATATAGATATTAAAATCCATTTTTTTCAGCACAGTCTTGGGATTTATTTAAATGTATTTGCGAAAAAATCACAAAAATATAAAGCACATATGTGACAATACAATATAATGGAAAAAAAGCAACCAATAAAATACACACACAATAAATAAAATACATGCAATGCATTAAAAAAGAGATATTCCCTACCAATAGAAGCCAGCAAAGCCAATAGATAGCCAGCAAAGCAAAGCAATAGAAAGCCAGCCAACAAAGCAATAGATAGCCAACCAACCAAAGCCATAGACAGGCAGCCAGCTAAGAGGAGAGAGACACCAGAGAGAGCAGACAGCAAACAGCGCAGACAGAGCATAGAGGAGAGAGCAGACAGAGCAGACAGAGCAGACAGCAGACCGCAGAGAGGAATGGCCGATCACGCAGATTCCTGGCGTTCTATCCTACCGTTCTGCCTTTATATACTGCCGCGTGTCGTGCACGGACCACGCGTGAACGGGTCACGTGACCTGGGACGCTGCTGCGCAGCGTCAATGGTCTGGCCTGGGCAGGCCTAGGCTCACGGCTGCGCCGCTCGCGTCCGATTGGCCAGCTGACTAAGGCTGACCTAAAACCTGACATAAGCTCAACGCCCACAACCCACCGAGCGTTTCATATAGTGTAATGTTGATCACAGATCAGTTCGGAAGAAGCGGCTGTTCTCCGATTCAATATTGCACTCCGCCCCTCTTCGGAGGTGTGAGCATTTACAAACGCTTGTCAAGTTCAGCACTGTATCATACCTCCCTGCGTCCCACGACACGCGTTACATTGACACAGTCCTCTTGTCCATGTTGAAGATAGAGACAGTCTTCCTTGCCAAGTTGCGTGATCGACAGACAGTACTACAGTAACACAGTTTTCTTAAGCTTCTGTGACTACCATATACCACGAGGGCTCATGACGAGAGATTGAAAGACCTGGTTCCCCGGATTTTATTTGCGCCGAGGTTTAAGCGAATCAATCAAATCGTAGTAAGTTCTGGTTACCAGTACTCCTGTTCGTGGCTCGATCGGTATGTAGAATTCGGACGATACAAAAAGCTGCTTTCTCTTGAAGCGAGTAGTTATGATACTTTTGGATCGCACGAGTGTCACTGGCCACGGTGGAAGCAGCAGGCTCTGGTTGCAATATTGGGTAGTGGATGCGGTATCAGCCTTACCCGACCATTCCTTCTGGATAGGTGTGTGCTCCAAACCCTACTAGTAATTAACTGCTCACATTTCTGTTTTAGAAGTAAGAATATGTTTAAAAAAATGTTAACGGCTAATAGATGAAATGCAGGGAACTTTCTCACGCCTACCACCACCACCAAAAAAAACGAAAACTCTCTTAACCACACCGCAACACAACCTGTCCGCAGACAGCACAGCCCAGTGCCGCGCTCAAATCAGACAGAAACGCCTCCAAGCAAAGAGGCGTAAAAAATGGCCACGCCGACGAACGCGGAAGGCCAACCGCCAGGGACGGCGAACCTGGGGAGGACGAGAGCGGGGACAGCGCAGCAGGGAGAGCAAGCCAAGACGAGAGGCGAGTTATTGGACAACGCGAGCTCATCCGTCCGAAACAGGGAGCAAGCGCGAAGTTTCCTGGACAAAAACCAGTACGTGGCGAAAGAGGACCCGATCTCCCAGGAGAGCCTGAGCTACGCGCTGCTGTGCATGGCCCAGAGTACCACGCACAGAGCTTTGAAGGAGGGCGCAAGGGCCGTGGCGATCCTAATGATGGACGCATCGGCGAAGAGTTTTGGCGAACAGGTAATGAAGTATGTGGAGAAGAAGCTAGAGCCGGTGATGCGGAAAGCGGAGGAGGCGACGGATACTCTCAGAGAAGCGGCGTATGACACAGTACGAGCCACCGAGATAGCAGCAGAGGCAGTCGAAAACAGCATGCGAGGCAGGGGGGCGATAGAGCCGCTACCCGAGTTGACGTACGCCACCGCGCTGAAGGGAACGGTCCCGATCACGCACCCCAACACCCTAGCCAGGGCAAGGGCAAGAAACAGGCAAATCTTGATAGACAAAGAGCCGGGAGCAGGGGCCAACCCATTCGTCGAACTGACTGAACAGGAGCTGGTCGCCAAGGCCAACGAGGCGGTGGAGCAAATGGGCGCGGTAGAGGGAGGAATGGAGCTGAGATTCGTGGGGGTCAAGAAGCTGGTCAATGGGGGTATCGTCTTCGACTTAAACACACAAGAGGCGGCGCGCGTTATCCAGGCTCAAAAAGAGGACTTCCTACGAAAGTTCAGTGCGTCAGCGGTAGTCAAAGAGCGGACAGCCTCGGTAATAGTGGAGTACGTCCCGATCAGTCACGCTCCGGACGCGCTGGCGGAGCAAGCCAGAATAGAACGCGACTCTGGAATACCGGAGGGCACGTTAATAACGACGAGATGGATAAAACCGGCACAGAGGCGCAGCCCGGGGCAACGCACCACACACATCATAGCGCGTTTCAGTACCACGGCTGCCGCAAATGTAGCAATCAGAGACGGGCTGGTTATCGCAGGGAAGCGCACGTGGGCCAGGAGGATGAGACGGGAGCCGCGGAGGTGCCTAAGGTGCCAAAGATACGCTGGGCATATGGCAGCAGCGTGCGAGGAACAGGAGGCGTGCGGCACATGCGCAAAACAACATAGGACAGCAGCCTGCGAGGAGACGGATCCTGCTAAGTTCCGCTGCGTGAGCTGCGATGTCACGGGGCACGCATCGTGGGACAGAGCGTGCCCGAAATTCGTCAGGGCGAGCGAGAGAATAGAAAGAGGTGACCCGGAGAGCACGTATAAGTTTTTCCCCGACGAAAATCCCTGGACCTGGGAACAACAAGATGCCCAACTCGACGCAGCCGAAGGTTGGCCCCAGACATCAGCGGCAAGGGCAGGAGAAGTCCAAGACGGGCAATCAGGGGCAGGGGAAAGGCGACAAAGGGCGGCCCAACAAGGAGGAACAGCGAGACAGCCACAGCAGACGGGGGTAGGAGCCCAAGCGCAGCAAAGACGTGCAGCAGCAAATCTGCAGATAGGGCACAGGGACGATGGGTGGCACCAGCAGCCGACGAGAGGCAGGTCGAGGCCTGCCACTAGACCGGGATCGAGGCAAACCACCATCAGCGAACACTTCTGGAGCAACGCAAACGGAGATAGGGCGGAATCGCGAGCGGATCACACCAGAGCGGCCGCAGAATGAGTGACGACCACACACAAGCAAAATCACTAAGGATAAGGCAGCAGAACGTAAATAAGTCATTGCACGCAACTAACGATCTCCTAGGTAGATGCCCGCCAAGCAAGTACGACATCTTGGCAATACAAGAACCATACATCGACCATCTGGGCAACGCGCGCGCGACCCACAATTGGTACACTATCTACCCCAAGACGCACTACAAGGATAAGGAAAAGCGAACTCGCTCTATGTTAATGGTCAACAGGAACATACGAACAGACACGTGGGAGGCGATAGACGTAGGACACCCAGACGTGACGGGAGTCAAAATAAGAACGCAAACTGGTGTAGTACTGATTTTCAACTTTTATTGCGATTGTGCACACTCGGAAAGCATCCAAAGTGTTAACGAACATTTACAGACGCGGGCAAGACACACGCGAAGGAATGAGCAGGAGGCGGGAATGATATGGTTAGGAGACTTTAACCGACATCACCCTCAGTGGGATGAAGCGAGAAACGCACATCTCTTCACACGCAGCAACCTCGATGCAGCCCAGCTGCTCTTGGATGCCACGGTGGAGAGAGACCTCATAATGACACTGCCGAAACACCTCTCAACACTCGTTGCACAGTCGACGGGCAACCGCACGTGCACGGACAACATATTCATGACTGCGGAGCTCACAGGAGCAGTTCTGCGATGTACCACAGTCCCCGAGGACCAACCAGCGCGCAGCGACCACATCCCGGTTGACACGACCCTAGACATGGCCACAACCGCGACACAGGACACCCCAAGGCACAACTATCGTTTGGTGGACTGGGCGAAGTACAACGAGAAACTAGAGGAACAATTGAGGCAGGTGGCAGACGTCGCACCCACTTGCGAGCGAGAGTTCCACAGTATGCTTGAGGGAGTAAACAGGGCGATAAGCGAGACCACAAGCGAGCTGGTCCCCAAGACAAAACCATCCCTGTACATGAAGAGATGGTGGACCGGGGAGCTCACCGCGATGAGAAGGAGCACCAGGAAGCTAGCTTGGCAGGCACACGATCGGCGCAATGACCAAACGGACGACGTGCATGCAAGGTACAAGAGAGCGAGGAACCAATACGCTGCTGCCATAGAGAGATCAAAGCTGGAGCACTGGGAGGACTTCCTCGCCACGGTAGACAAGCATACAGTTTGGACGGCGAGCCGATTCGTCACCAGGGAGCCCTCTGACAGAGGCAGAGCCAGGGTACCCACACTCACCACCAAGCGGGGAGACGGCTCATTATGGACCGCGGTCACCAACGACGAGAAGTCAGCCATGCTGCTACACACCTTCTTCCCGCCTTCGCAGAACGCCAGCGCACAGATACCAGCCGACTATGAATACCCGCCACCAGCGTTCACCTACAAGGGGATAACGGAGGACCAAATCTGGAGAGCTATCAGACGCACCAATTCATTCAAGGCCCCGGGAGCAAACGGAGTGCCAAACGTAGTGCTAAAGCAATGCACACAGGCACTGCTGCCATACATCAAGAAGCTCTTCGAGGCGACGTTCAGGCTGAAAGTATACCCGGCGCTATGGAGAGACTCAGACATACTGGTACTGCGAAAGCCCGGCAAGAGCGACTACACAGCGCCAGGAGCATACCGACCGATCGCACTACTAGACACGCTGGGTAAAGTGCTCTCGGCCTGCGTGGCTGAGGATCTGGGTAAGATGGCTGAGTTGCATAATTTGATCCCAGGCAACCACTATGGATGCAGGCAGGGAAGAACGACAACGGACGCGTTGCATTACATGCTGACGAAGACGAAGAACGCGTGGAGGAAAGCGAGGGTAATGGGAGCGCTTTTCCTGGACATTAAGGGGGCATTTCCCAGCATAATATTGAGACGACTGATACATAACATGCGATGCAGGGGAGTACCGCAGGATTACACGGACTGGATCCAACAGAAGGTTGAGGGGAGAGTGGCTGTCCTGAAGTTCGATGACCACCGAGCCCCGCCAACGCCAATCCTGAGGGGCATGGACCAGGGATGTCCGCTGTCAGCATTAGCATATCAGTTCTACAATGCTGACCTGCTAGACATCGCGAAACAAGGCAACGGGGAGGACGTGATTGCGTTTGTGGATGACGCGACCATCCTGGCAGAAGGGGCCGACCTAGAAGAGGCCTTTGGAAAGCTCAAGGACATGGTGCACAGAGAGAACGGGGCGCTGGCCTGGGCAGCTAAGCATGACTGCCAATTTGCCTTGGACAAATTTGGGCTGATAGGTTTCACTAGAAAGCGGGAAAAAGACCCCACAGGAACGAAGAAAACCAGGCCGGCAGCGAGACCCACCATTAGGATAGGCGCCCAGGAGATAGTCCCAACCGAAGTACACAAGTACCTGGGAGTAATGGTAGACCAAGAGCTACGGTTCAAAAGCCAGGTCAACTACGCGCTGAAGAAAGGGACCAGAATAATGGATCAGTATCGCAGAATCGCAAAAACGGCTAAGGGTGTCTCAGCGAAGCACATGAGACAGTTCTACATAGCGGTTGTCATTCCAAAGATGTTATACGCAGCTGACACGTTTCTGGTGCCAGAAACCAAACGCACAAAGGGCACGAAGGGATACATCAGCAAGCTCGCAAGGGTCCAAAGACAGGCGGCTCTAGCAATTACGGGAGCAATGCGGACAACGGCAAATGATGTGATTGACGCGCACGCGAACCTATTGCCATTCCCATTACTAGTATCCAAAATAGTACATCGAGCCGCAGTCAGACTAACGTGCTTGCCTTCGCAGCATCCACTGTCGAAGCACGTGAAGAGAGCAGCTGGCAGATACGTCAAACGGCACAGGTCCCCATTACACGAAATGATGCACGGCTTCGGCCTACAGCCGCAACAGATGGAGAAGATCGAAGTGGTGAAGCACGGACCTAAATGGAGCCCAGCCTTTGAGATCAGCATCCCAGAAGACAAGGACGCGGCAATGGAGGTAGGAATGGAGGACACCGCCGAAGCCACAGTTTACTCGGATGGATCGATGATAGATGGAGGGGTAGGGGCAGCGGCGGTTCTGTATCGAGGAGGGGAGGTCAGGAAGGTGGTTAGGAAATACATGGGGACGGCAGATGAACATACGGTCTTTGAGGCGGAGCTGCTGGGAGCGGCCCTGGGAGCAAGGATGCTGAGGGAGGAAGGTCGAGGGACGCACACATTGAGCCTAGATAATCAGGCCGCAATACAAATGACCAGGGAGGAGAGAGCTATATCAGGGCAATACCTGGTCAACGCGGTGCACCGGGAAGTGGAGGAGATGAGAAAGGAGTGGGGCGGGACAGCAACGGTCATAATGAGGTGGATACCAGGGGACAGGGGCATCAGAGGCAACGAGCGGGCAGACAGGGAAGCGAAGAAGGCAGCGAAGGGCGACCCTACCAGGGAACGACACGAGCTGCAAGTGTGCCGTGGCAAAATGCCGATAAGCAGGTCGGCGGAGCTCCAGAGACATCACAAGGGCCTGAAAGCGCAAGCTAGAGAGGAGTTCGCAAACTCACCAAGGGTGCGGCATATGCACAAAATCGACCCTTCGATGCCGTCCATGGCGTACATGAGGCTTAGCAGCGGACTAGCGCGAAGACACAGTGCGCTACTAATACAGCTGAGGACAGGTCACGCGCCGCTTGCAAGACACCTGTACAAAATAGGCAAGGCCGACTCACCGACCTGCGCAGCCTGCCGCGGTGAGGACGAAACCGTACACCACTTTCTGATCCGTTGCCCAGCATACAGCGAACAAAGGAGGAGGCTGGAGGGTAAATTGAGGCGAGAGGCAAGGTCGGTCAGCACGCTGCTGACCAAACCAAAAGCGATGGCGCCGCTGTTTCAGTACGTGAACGAAACAGGAAGATTCAGACAAACCTTCGGAGACGTTGCACTGCCAGAGAAGGAGAATAGAGGGAGTGGGACAGACGGACGACCCGCCCGCACGTAGAGCGCGGCGGCAACCACCTCGCTTTCACACAAGCACGGACCAGCCCGGGACACAGTCCAAAGGGCCCTTGCGGAGATAGACACAGGTGTAGAGACAGAATAATGTGTTGACCGAACATATGTACACCTCGTCTTACATAGGGCACGGCCCCAATAGACAAAAATGGATAATAATAAAAAATAAAAAATTAAAATAAAAAAAAGATGAAATGCATTTGACTTTAGTACTACTTGTTGGTCACCTCCCTTCCTTATCATTTGACATCGCTGTCATGGTGGTAAAGCTCAAACACATGCTGTGGATTATACTGGTTCAGAAGGCTTCGTTCGTTCGTATCCCGTATCCAAGTTGTGCAGCAAGGGAAGGTAGCTCACCTCGTAAAAGTATGCAATGTTTGCTGACAGGATGCCGTAGGCCTCTTGTGCTACCTGTTGGTCATTTACGATCCTTTCGTAACGAGCTGAAACCATGTGCCCAAACAGTGTTATATTCCGTTGTGGGTTGATCGAGTTCTGGCCGAATCGGTGTGTCGCTGTGGTCCTTAGTTATCTGAACGATTCACTTATACAACATACATCGCGCTTCCTGCTTCTGCTTGTAAGTTGTTTGGCCAGGTCTGTTGCCTTGATTGACAATGGGGAAGGTCGCCCTTCAAAGTTTAGTTGGCCCGTTTAAAACTTCGTGGGTAGTACTCCTTAGCCCACGGTTTTGTCGCTAACTGGACATCTTAGTTGGCCTGATCGTCCTGTGTCGATTTGTGATGGACATCCAGTATTGGACTACTCACTCGAATGGGACTACAAAACCAAATACACAGATGAGTAGTTTCCTTGCTGCAGTTTGGTATGCTGGAGACACGATCGTCGAGAAACTTGGAGATGGCGAGCCTCGCAGCCAGCCAGAGCCATACGAGGACCATGAAATGGGCATGTTCAACGCGGATGCAGGTACCGACGGCGATGAGCTTCCTCGAGGAGTTAATCGCCAATCAGTGGACACGGTGACCTGGTATCAATGGCTCATCTCCCCTTTGCTTGATCTTGGATTTCTTGGATGAAACCTAGTCGCTTGCGGGGGCGTGTGAGAGAACGCCGGGAAAGGTGGAGGCGGTCTCGTCGAATTCCTTGTCGGTGGCAAGTGATGTCTGATGATGGAGCTGAGCATGGATGTACAAGGGAGCGAGGTCAGCTGCCAGTAAGCTGTCCATGAAGGTGGGGTAAGAGATCCAGTAAGTGACACATGCTGGGTGAAGGAATGAGCTTCTAAGCTATTATGCAAATAACCATCTCAAACTTCCCCAACTCCCAGAGCCAATTTGCCAGGAGGAAGCGGGACCTCAGACGGCGGTGCAAACTTGAGAATTGGGTGCGTCCATCATTACGCTATGTTTTATGAGTCGACAACAACAAACGAATTGGCATAGCCATTTGGCAGGTGTAAAACTGAGGACAAGGGAAACTACCCACAGAAATCTCATAGGGCCATCTCCCATTTTAGCATCCGCCTGAGTTGTTCGCCCTCTTTACCTGTCAGCTTCTCTGGCGCAGCGGCCGATAGTGGTCCTCTTACGTCAGGAGAGCCGTAACCAAAGAATTCGGAGACAGCCCGCTTCAGGCCAGTGACACCACCAATCTTTGTCACTGCCCAGTCTGTGTGGCCTAATTGTTCTTGAATCTTCATCGCTTCATCTACCCGGCCGTTTCTCCATTCCGTGTAGAGCCTGGCGTGAAGCTTGGGGAAAAGATTCACTGTCGCAGCAATGACACCTGCCGAGCCGCAGAACAATCCCGGAAGGGCCCATTGCGATTGCCCAGCAAACACTGCAAAGGACGAGGAGGGGTTGCTTGTAGTTAACCGATGCAGCTTTCCGATGGAACCGCACGAGAGCTTTGTGCCGACGATGTTTGGATGCTCGGCGAGAGTGTTGATGGTATCAGAGTCAAGATCGATACCAGCGCAGACAGTTGGGAAGTTGTAAATCAACACGGGGAGAGGCGAAGCATCGGCCACCTACACGGCTCGGGTTACACGAGCGGCCAAACAGCGTTTGGCCAATCCTCACCTCCCGATGAAATTTAATGATATTCTCCTTGGACATCTGTGGTGGCCATACCCCAGGCGTCAGAACGAGCACGAAATCCGCTCCCGCTTCTTTGGCCTGGATATTGAGCAATTTAGTCTCCTTAGTCGATGGTACTCCTGTGCCCGCCATCACAATGACATGACCAAAACCATTCTGGGTCAAGGTCTCTTTCGTGGTCTGTATAGCTAGAACGCGTTCCAGATGGGAGAGATGTTGCGCCTCGCCGTTGGAGCCTTGCACGAGAATGCCAGTTACGCCGCCTTGTGCTAGCCTCAATACATGAGACTTTATCGATGGGATGTCTAATTCGTCATCCTTGAAAAAAAGGACAGCAGGGACGTATACGCCTGGTGGTGGTGCGGTAGACATCTAGGTTGTGGAGCGTGTACCTCAACGGCCCGGACATAGTCACGGTTGGTAAGCGTCATAAAGCGCCCGGCTTATTGCGGAACGATCCAAATTGTCGGCGCATTGTGATCAATCCAGTGAGATGAAGCGGTACGATCACACAACCCACGAAAAGGTGGTGAAACAGCACCTGAGCGACCTTGTTCTCCTCTGCGTCCTCCTTCGTGTCCTTACCGTCACTATCGCGTTGCTAGCGTCCTACCTGCCTGCATTCGACTCCTCAGCAGACATCCTGTTGGCCGACGAAAGCCCATCTTTTCCCAAGCGATGGGTATCTACGTCTCTACGTTGGGATGCGTTTCATTTCATTCACATAGCACAAGAAGGATATCAGTTTGACTACGAATGGGCTTTTCTTCCGGGAATTCCTGTCGTCTTACGCGCCAGTGGATGGATTATGAATCTTTTTACTGGGTATGTCGGCAGAACACGCATCTCCAGCATGCTCCTAGGCCACTTCCTTATCTCTTCGGTTATGTCATGCGAGACGGTAAGGACGCTCTATCTCCTGACAATGGAGCACACCAAGTCTCCCGCCTTTTCCCTTCTATCGGGATATCTGTGCTTGTTATCGTCCAGTCCTGCGACCGTACACCTAGCGCCTTACACGGAACCGTGGTTTTCACTGTTATCTTACAAAGGTACAGATATTTGTCGACGAAGGTTGCAGTACCGTTCTAAAAATAGGTAACCAGGCATGTTGTATTGTGCACAGCGACGATGGATTTTCGCCAGTCTATCGTTTTCCCTGGCCTGCGCGTTCCGTTCTAACGGAATCCTCCTTGGAGGATTTCTTGTCTGGGGGATGATGGTGGAGCCGTTCATCCAATATCGTCGGGTATGTACCAACCGATGGCTTGACATGTGGCTCACATTCATATTGCATTAGGTCAATTTTCGCTCCGTCATCGTCTGCATGCACCTGTCCGTTCTCCTGTCCCTTCCATTCGTCATCCACCAGATTTATGGCTATCTTACATTCTGTGCGCCCTCGACGACGACGACCTCGATCAAGCCTGTGTGGTGCAGCCGTCGTTTCCCGCTTATCTACACCTATGTTCAATCTACCTATTGGAATGTCGGCTTCTTGCGATACTGGACTATTCAACAACTCCCCAACTTTCTCATCGCATCCCCTGTTCTCTTCTTGCTTTCCTTCTCGTCCATAACACATGTTTCGCGTGTTATTCCCCATGTGGTGTCGCCCAGGTTAAAATCGGAGCCCACAACCTCCCCAATTGTCACATTTGCCGTCCTCCCACACGCCATCCACGCCTTCATCTTTACTTGCATGCTACTATTTGCATCCCACACGCAAATAATCCTCCGTCTCGCGTCTTCCATGCCTTTCACATACTGGTCTGCCGCACGACTGTTCTTTGAGCATCCCAAGTGCGCAAAAGCTTGGGTCGCTTGGAGCGTTGTGTGGGGCGCAATGAATATTGTGCTCTGGACCGTCTTTTTGCCTCCTGCGTAGAGCGTGTTGAGCAAGTTATTGTGGGTCCTATTCAAAACGTACATTACAATGCGATCGAGCGTGCTATATTACTACGGGACATATCCACATCAACGACGTTCGGTCATGAGGCATTTCAGACACGTTTCACAGCAGACTTCAATCTCTCCCTCAATGGTGGCGCAGAATGACCACCATGTTCCTTCGTAGGAGAACCAGACGCCCTTGTGTCACTTTTCTCCTGTCCGTCTGGTAAGGGATGCTCTTCTGCAAGTTTTTTTTTGTGTGCTGGCTTCGTTTGGTCTACTGTGTGGTTGAAAGTACCCAACTCACCCGGACCCGTGTCTTCTACTGTCTCTTCTAGCACAGCTATACGCGTCCATCGCCTATACCGAGTGTATTTCCCCAACCCGCCTTTCGCACTCGCGGCTTCCCATTTATTGTCGCCATATATCCATCCGTCTGTATCGGTGCGCAACTCTTCGCCGAGTTCTTGTTCTGTCCCTGTTCCAGTCGCGCACGTAGCCTCCTTGTCATCCTTTCCAGCTGACGCCTCGCTGGCTGACCCCATGGTCGCTGTCCTCTCCTTGAGCATGTTAGCCGCCCTCGCAATTCTGCTGCCGCCCTCTTCCTCTTCCAAACCAGGCGGCTTCTTCTCAACCCTCTTGACGCCAGCACCATCACTGTTGATAAGGAGGCCCCACTCACCGTCTTCCCATCTCCACGTGGCCGTCCTCTTGACCCTTTTACCGTTGGGTGCGGGAAGGAAGACAGAGGTGGGTGGGGGGAGGCTGAAGGCGCTCGGTGGAGGTACTGGCTGATGGGAAACACTGCACCACGAGGGTCTTTCTCCTGGAAGAAGGGCTGCTGTCCAGTCCAGGCCCATCCACCACCGCTGACACTCGAGAATTGTAAAATTGAACCGGATAGGGGGTGACGCGTGGGAAGAGAATGCGGTTCGTTTCCTTCCAATCCTGGACGTCGTTGGTGAACCTGCTTTAAGATGGTGGAGTAAAGAATCTTCAGAACCTGAGACGATGGACCAGACATAGAGGAGACACCGCTGGACATATGCGCTTCGTCCAAGGACTGTGCGCAATGTGCATGCCCAGGGAGCCCGGTAAGTAATGACGAGTGTGCCTGCTATACCCAGCAGGATTGGCATGGGCACGAAATATGTGGCTAATACGTATGGGATATACAATACTGAGGAGACGCGGAGCGCTGTGACAAGTGGTACAGGGGGGAGAACGGGGAGAGCTGGGAGAAGCGTTCTTAGAGTGGTGATGTCGGAAAGGGAGGTAGCGATTGAGGATTCTGTTGTGGGCAACGTGTGTGACGCAGCGCGTCGGAAGGGGAGATAGGGTAGCATAGCAGGGAGGAGGAGCGTGAGCGGCAATAAGAACCTGCAACTCTCAAGTCAGCGTTGTACGAAGAATTAGACATGTGCTCACCTGAGGATTACATTGCTACTCAAACATAATGCCCACCATACTGCAATGGTGAGCCATGGATCTGTCCAATGCGACTTCCAGCTAACCACTTCCGCGGCCCAACGCAGCCATGAAAGGACAGGAGCCAAATCGACAAGCAGTAGTGTAATGGAAGGCGGCACTGACTCGATAAATTGAATGAGGTTTGGACCTTGGGCAGAGACCGGTGCTGTAGAGGTCCTGGACATGGCGTACTGTTGCTTTCGGATTTTGGAGGAGGTCAACAGCAAGTTAGATATATACGGGTCTGAGATCGCTGAGTCAAAGGCGGCCATACAAACTCATGGCGTCGAGGCGATCGAGCGAGCAAACAAAAAACACATGCACACGACCAAGTCCAGGTTAGACGCTGGCCCCGCTATTGCGTCACATCCTGACGGCTCCTTCATCATCCCGGGACGATTCCAAACACAATGTTGAACCTCGACCTGAGCGTCCCCGTATCTTGAGGAGGAAGAATCAAATTTTTACTGCATTAGACACCTGAAGAATGGCATGTTACGACCTATTACCTGCCAGTATCGTCCGGGAGAGCCCCTGTCCCGTGTGATAGGGACCGTCACCTATATTCGCCATCAGGCAGTTAGTCCGTGGAGGGAATCACCTCATACGCTGCAAACCATTCAAGTCAAATATGTTTGTATTTTTATTCTCCATTTTTTAATCCATTTCTGTCTTATGCATACTCTGGTGCTGTCGTTTTCCATCTGGTCGGCCCTCCGACCTTGTACTCTATCTCCGCATATGTTATTTACAGCGGCGGTCGTCTAAAATATTGCCGGATTTATCCTTACTATCTTGAAAGCCCAGCAACAGGAGGTACAGGACTGAGCTCACTCTTCAAGCATTCTGCCAGATGTTTCTATATACCACCGTCTTCAAGGTACCTCGCAATTCAACAAGTTTACCTCAGTTTGGTCGCAGAACGGAGTATTTAGACACACACGAGGCATTGAGCGGTACACGTACTGGCCCGGGCATCATCTCCCGCATATAAACCATTTCTCGTCAGGCCTGATTCAAGTAGGATGTCTGTGATATACTCCCTAAAATCTGTCGGGTCTTACTCTGCCCCTTCTAATATATCGTCGTCGAAGATCGCTGTCTTGGGCTCACCGTCCTCACGAATGAGGCCTCTGTACATTCCCGTACTGTTCAACGGCGTGGACACTGAGGCACGGCGAATCGGTCACCTGGCTACTCGTTGCAGATACGCAAGTACATACCATGGCCCCTCTCATCAAGAGATATGAGTCCTCCGACGCCTCCATTACGACGTAATTCCTCTACAACATGCTTTCCGGCCTTAGCCAAAGGCTCGTGCAGAAACTTCATACGATGCGCAAGTGTGGACGCGGTGGCAAAGCGAATGAAGTACTGTATGGCCAGCTCTTAGTTGGCGCAGGACAACATCACCGAAGAAAACGCACATCTCCGTCTCCCGTCCCGGAAATCCCAACCACGCTTTTCTTCCTGGGGAATATTCTATTGAACCACCAGCCATGTGATTTCCACTCTTCGGCCCAAAAGCCGCATCCCATCGTCGGTGTGTCGCCTACTCTACCTACAAGTTTATTGGTTAACCCTCCTGTGCTGGTGAGAGCCGCAATGCACCCTCGGACGTCTAGGGCGACAGCGCCAACAGTACCGGTGGGCATCTGATCTAGTGGTATTTCCGGTTCGCCTTCCTTTGGGGGGTATGGGTATGGCTCCACAGGAAGCCCAAGCCCTAGTCTATGTTCTTTCCACCGTTTCTGGGTAAAGAAGTATGACGGATCTACAAGCTGCTCGTCCAGACTGGCACCGATATCTTCTGCGGTTGCTCCGGACAAAGTAGTATGTGGGACCAGGTCCGGGTGAAGATAAAGTGCGCGGACCAACTGTGAAGGATTGCGTGCGCGCGTGAGAAGTGTGAGTGAGAGGCCTCGACGGGAAGCAGGAATGTGGGGGTGCGATGCAGGCGGCTTGGAGAGCATCACAGATGTCTCCAATTCGTTCTGACAACATTGAGAATGTATCTTCAGAATCCAGTATTCTGAGGATACACACCTTTCCCGCCATGTTGAAGACCGCACCCTTGCCGCAGTTGAACAGAGGATTATCTGTTATCGTTCAGGTTCCTAATGCATTCCAATTGCTCGTCTCTCTGTGCCCTTACCTTCCATCGAGGTCACCGCAGCAGCGACAGCATCCAACGCTTCGCCTCCATTGCTCAGCACTTCATTGCCCTGTCGTAGCGCACGTTTGAGGGCCGCATGATACTCGGCATGTTGCTCTGGTGTCGAGCCTGATTTGCTAAAGGTGCCTGCACCTCCGTGGATTACCAGGACATACTTAGATTTCTTTCCTGGACGGACACGCGCAGAGAGCAGTGGTGTCTTCTCAAGGGTGGTCATCGTATCAATATGAGGTGCTCTCCGGACCGCTGCGATCAGCAGCGACCTCGAAAGAAGACGGTCACGTGATCCCAATTCCACTAGAGTGGGAAGTCGGAACTGGTCACTGCTATTATTTTATAGAACCAGTCTCTTTCTATCTCGGGATTCGTGGGAAAGGGGTGCATGCTACCTCTGAGCTCGTATTTTTGTGTCGGCCAAAAGCAGCCCTAGACAGGCACCCAGCAAACAGAAATGGCCAGTGCAACACGACAGAGTCAGCTGTGCGAGTCAAGTGAGTTCGGGGGATTGTACATCCACTTTGCCTATCGTTGATCCGGACCATCATCTTCCCCATTCAGACGCCTCTCGCCGCATAAAATGAGGATTCGAGTCAAGGCCGTACCAGCGAATGCCAGACATACAAAGGAACTAGCAGGGAGCGACCTCGGACCATGACACGAGAATAATGCCAGGGAGAGTTAAGACGAGGGGTAGTCGTCGGTCGAAACCCACTGTACCAACGAAATTAATATAAATGCCTGCAGGCGCTCAGTATAAGGTGGCATACAGCATAGATGACAACATTACTTACAGACGGCGTTCACGAGAGCCAATTATTCATGAGAATGTGTAGCAATTCGCCAGAGTGTACAGAGAGTATAGAGGCTCCTGTGAACCCAAGAGAAACGTAATTATCGCAAGACTGTGACCATTGCCGCAGTATATAATGGTAACCGAGGATGGTTTCTTCAAGAGACGCTTTGCCGCAGTGGTTACCGGGTTCGCCTGCTATATCTCAGCTAAGCGAATGTGCTTTGCACACGTGCGTTCGAATCGCACAGGCGTCGTCTTTTGGTTCCATTGCCTTCTGAGCTTCAATTGCGTATGACCGTTCAAGTTCTTTTTATTTTATCTTTTACCATGGTCAACTTTTCAAAACAATATGCTACAGTATATCGCTTCCGCCTTGCAGCCACACTGCTCATGGATTGCAATTATTTCACAGTCCAACTCACAGACAGTAAGACAGATGCATTGAGTATTATTAGACATGTCTGTCTGCATTGAACCTGTTAATTCCCTATCTTCTCCATTCTCTTCCCCAACTTTTCCACTCTGACCTCCAATCCAGAAACGTTAGTGGATGTCACACGTGCGTTATCTTCCAAGCTCTGTTCAACTGTTTCCACAGCTTTTTCAAGTTCCTCTAATGCTGCCCTCACCCGTCTCTGCTCATCTTCCATCCCCTCCAATGTCTCCTGGAACGTAGATGCACTCGTGTGCAGTGCCGACAAAGTACGAAGACGGGTAAGAATATGGGGTATATGTGGCAGGACTGGTGCGAGGCGCGCCAGAACGGGCTCTATTGATTCTTGCAAAGGCGAGGCAACCGGTGCGTCAGGGAGGGGCTGCGATTGGCGGCGTGGCTGAGAAGAAGAAGCATGCGACGATGATGCACGCTCAAGATCCGACAAGAGAAGCTTGAGCCGGCGTGAGATAGAGTCGATATGCCGCGGCTGGGTGAGTATTGTAAGTTGATTGTTCAATCGTGTGATGAGTGGCAGTAACGGCGGCGCAAGTGGCGACGACTAGAAGATTTGGTGAGCACCGCGCCCTTTGGCTGTTATGGTCAGCATACCTCATCAAGGGTTGTTCCCGACGAACCGACAAGTCTCTCCAATTCACCGACACGTCTGTCCATATCTGCTACGTTGGGAGCTTCTGGCTCTTCACGTGGCTTCTTTTTCTCGCCCTGGACCGCTTGACTTGCTGGTACCTCGTTAGCTCCCAGGACGCGATCGACTAATTTACCTCGGCCGTCTTTCGTCTTGCTGACCTTCTCCAATCTACCTCGGACATCCACCAAGCCTTTCATAAGTACGCCCGGGTCCACTACTTCTCCACTGTCGCCATGTAGAAGAGGATTGGAAGGATCAGACAACTCGGCCTCAAGGGCTGCTACTTCATGCTGGAGAGCACGTAATCGCTGGGATAATGGTGGGGGGCGCGAAGGAGAAGCCTCGTCGTCAGAGGTTGGTGAAGGTGGATATGCATATGTTAGTCGAGGACGATGCTCTGAGGCGGAAGAAATTAAATTATTCAAGTAGACTGGGTTATGTCAACTTGAGAACGTACCACGTCTCTTCTCAGCCTTGCGAAATTTCTTTCCCGCGGCTTCGGCACCCATGAGCGGACTCGAATCTAGCTCCTCGCGGGAAGCTACGCCTACTTCTCCTCCTGTGCCCCGGCCTCGGATTCCTGATCCACGCTGCGGCACACCCTGCTCCTCGTCGCTAGAATTGCCCTTGGATCATGGGGTCAGGTTGTATGTAATACATATATACGTCTGATACACGTACATCTTGATGAGAGGTCGTGAATGTATCTGGCGTTTCATACACGTCCTGAGCTGTGTCCTTGGGAGGCCATGAACGTGCAGCTTGCGGGTGGTACGAGTAAATACCTTACGATGTCTGGGAGGCCAGCATACTTGGCGGCACTCATCTCGTGTTTCCCCGTTAGACAGCAAGGGTGCAGGCGGTGTCGGTAGCCTCAGGCAGCCGTGGTGTAAGGTAGCCGGCGTGGTGTAAATGAGTCGCGGACCTCGCGGACCTGTGCCACGGCAAATCCCGCGACCGATGTGGAAAACATTGTTAGTTTGCACGAAGTTTGCACCGTCACACCCTGCTTGACCTCTCGGCCACGCATGAACAGCTATACCACCAACAACAAACATGGCGTCGTCTGATAAACCATCATCTTCTGCTCAGCCTGCCTCATTGGCCAGTTCTTCTGCAAGCCTGTCGGCTACCACATCCAGTGCTGTACAGGTGACACAACCAGCGCGGAATGTTCTTGGTCTTGTGAATCCACAGATATCATCTTATTTTATTGCTGGAGGCATCGCGGGGGCTGCATCACGTACTGTGGTCAGCCCATTGGAGAGGCTCAAGATTATTCAGTGCGCATCATTCAACGACAGTCATAACAACAAGTCTAAAATCTCTTCATTTCAGACAAGTACAGCCGAGGACGGGTGATAGGCAGTATCGTGGCGTATGGAAGAGCTTGGTCAGAATGTGGCGGGAGGAAGGGTTCAAAGGGTTCATGAGGGGGAACGGCATCAACTGTCTCAGAATCGTGCCATACAGCGCGGTACAGTTCACAACGTGCGTGTTTCTCATGTTCACGTTACATAATTATACTTACGGCTCACTATAGATATGAGCAGCTCAAGAAGGTATGATGCACTTTCACGAAATGTCACCACCATCTTGAACAATGTTACCAGCTTTTCACATTACAAGGAACTCGGCCACTTGACACCCCTACACGACTCCTTGCGGGTGCATTAGCAGGTGTCACGTCGGTGTGCACGACATACCCACTAGATCTTGTGCGGTCGCGACTTAGCATCGCTTCTGCCACAATGTCCATACCTTCTGCCCAAAGCAATTCATCGGCTACCATACTGCCTAATGGGGCCCGGCCTGCCCTGTATCACACCGCGGCGGCAACATCTCAACCAGCAGCGAGGCTTGGTATCTGGAGCATGACGCTGAAAGTGATGCGTGAGGAGGGCGGTGTGCGTGGTCTATATCGTGGTCTCGTCACGACCGCGGTGGGGGTCGCGCCGTATGTTGGCATCAATTTCGCTGCGTATGAAGCCTTGAGGGGGCTAGTTACACCTCCAGGGAAAAGTAGTATTCCAAGGAAGCTGACGTGTGGCGCGTTGGCAGGTACGTTGCTTGGTTCCTAGCATTCAATGGTCATCGTTTCTGACGTCAGGGTAGGTTCCATATCACAAACATTGACATATCCATTAGATGTATTACGACGGAAAATGCAGGTGGTGGGAATGGCCCAAGGCGGGTTGGGTTACAAATATAATGGTGCGCTGGAAGCGCTGAGGGAGATCATACGGGTGGAAGGGGTTGTAGGATTGTACCGAGGATTGTGGCCGAACCTCCGTAGGTGGCTATTTGTACCACTGATGTGCCCTGTATTGATTGCGGCTTGTATGATCAGTCAAGGTCGCGCCAAGCATAGCCACCTCGTGCGTAACCCTTATCTACATGGAGGAGGTGAATCACCTGGCTAATATGATATAGGTTCTTCACGTACGAGACGGTCAAGGAATTTCTTGGATCGCCATAACTCATGTCGTGCATTTTAATGCATTTGCACTAGATATTTCAACACTCGCCTGGAAAGGGACTGCAATAGAGACATTGTGTGCATCTTCCAGTAATAACCTATCTTATATCCTTTTTTTTTTGTTCCGGCAGTGCGGGTTGACAGTCTTCAACGATGCTAATACACAAGATGATCACAGATGCGTAATCTTGCCGAATAACGGACTCGAGGGAGCCAGCAACTGAGGTTGACGCTTGCGATAGAAGAGTCTATGGGACTAGATGGTCCAAATTGAAAGTGCTTGGCAACGATATCAGTGATACAACGCTTGAACAGGCCATTTCTCTCGGGGGCACTTATAGATGGGACAACACGGCGGCAGGACCAATGGTGTTAATCCGATGCTAAGGAACATCAGAACGTATCATTGATGGCTGGGACTACCTTTGTCTCACGGTCCTACGCGCCAACCTACAAGACTCAATACTCTGGCACTGTTGTTGAAATATATACTGGAGAGCGAGCCAATAATGCACCGAAGATCAGTTGGTGGTATGGCAAATATGCAGGCTGTACGTAGTCTACTTTGCTGTTCCGTCCAAAACATTTTTTTTTCTTTTTTGCTTGAACGGCGTGACAAGTGTGACACATGAGCCTGGCAAGCAGTCGACACATGTACAGTAATTAAGCCTATAGGCTCACCTCCTTGACCACGCCCACGACTTTGTCGGCAGCTCGTTGTGCGACCCTCGTCGTCGTTTCCTTGCAGGGTACGACCAACACATTACTTATCACTCACCATCAACTTCCAGGGCACTCAGCTGGTACTATAGGCGCGGAGAAGGACCCCATCCATGCCTGTACCGCCCAGTGGCCACTCGTCATCCATCGATTCAGCCTCCAGCTTCAGCTCTTCAAAGTCTTCGCTCTTGGCTCCGCCCCTCGACGAAGTCTCCTCCCAGTCAGACGTGGCTGACCTGGCTAACCACTCTATGCGTCCCGGCGACTCTTCGGGCTACGGTGTAGCTGCCAGTCCAACGCACCACTCTTCCAGGGCCTTTACTGCCTCTCCTTCGACCGCCTCCACTACGCAGAAGCTGAGGCATGCATTTGGAAAACGGCGGCGGCCTTCGCAGGATGCAGGGTCATTCCTATCCTCGGCCGAACGGTATACATCTGATTCCGACATTTCATCCTCTTCCCCCCATCATCTACCGTCTGCGGTCTCCACTTCCTCTTCCGGTCGTCCATCGGCTGCAAAACTCACTATGCACCTCTTCGGTGCACGCAAACGCTCGATCCCCGATCCAAATCAGCCTCCACCCCTCCCTCCTAAACCGATAGGGCTTCGTGCACCCCACCCGTCAACCCTCCAGATTCCTTCTAGCGCTGCACCTAACAACGCACATGGCGCTCGGCCTCGCAGCAGTGTCATGGTCACATCCCCTAGTATCACAGCCGCAATCGCCTTTATGCGCGAGGATGAGGAGCGGCAGCGTGTGGCAGAACAGGAACGGGAACATGCGGAATCTGAAAGTCGTCGTGAATTGCAGGAGAACAAGGAGAATTGGAGGAAGAGTGACTCCACGATGGACAGCGGCCATACAGTGCGGCCAGGGAACAACGCAATGGATGCTGCGCCAGGAGCCGCGAATCAGCGGATGAGTGCGTACCTTGCCAAACCACCAGGAGGGGGGCATATGGATCTGCTCGAATTTTTAGCGGGGGCGCCAGAACCGGAGGGACCTTGGCAAGACACGCGACCTAAGGACGCATCACCTGGGAGGCAAGCCAAGCGACGCTCTCTTTCATTGAATATACACGTCCCATCGACACATACCCCCACACCGTCAATGTCTGCAGCGTCTGTACCGTCATTCATGGCTTCTCCTTATCCTACTCCACCTGCTTCAACTGATCTAGCATTAGCGCGTAACACCCATTCTCAAACTGGTCACAACGTCGCTGTCACTTCTTCACCCCGAGAAACGCCAAACATCACGCGCACTCCCGCTAGTGGTATCATTACCTCTGGTACTGTTCCCGGCTCTCCAGTGTCCAAGACGAACATCCGAGATCGTCTCGCAGCATGGACGGCCACAACAGGCATGGGCCATCGCTCTCCCTCGCCATTGTCTGCTGCTTCGGCCTCTACCTCGACCCCCTCACTCACGAATCCTTCAATGACATCCCTTAATTCGGCCCCATATCGCCGCGTTGTCGTAACGTCTGATGCAAGCCAGCGATCTGCAGCCGATATGCAGGCCATCGCCGCTGTCCGTCAGATGCAGAATCGTGTACGGTCGCCCTCAGGTTCGTCCACCTCCAGCTCAGGCGGTATCAGACAGGCTGCAACGTCGATCACGAACGGCGCTGGAGCCAGGGCACTAGGGCTGGGAAAGCGTGCGTATGAGAAGGTCGGTCGTGTTTGGGGTGGTTCACAGTCCGGCTCTGGTTCTGGCTCGGATACGCCAAGTTACCGCCAGCCAAGTCCAGTGAACACCTTTCCTTCAGGTAGCACCTTGGCAGTGCAGCCTTTTCATAATCCAATACATGGGCCTTCAGCATTTCCTCCTCAAGGGAGGCGGACACCCGCAGCCTCGGGAACCTGGTCTGTGTCCTCCATGGGCGGATCGCGGTCATCGTCAGAGAAGGACCGTGCTGTTAACGGACCTGAATTCTCTAACATGGCGACGTCACCAGCGTCACGGGAAGTTGGATGCCTTATACGCCCACCGCGAAACTCAATCGGCAGTGTTGTGTTTGGCAAAGAATTATGGGTGTGTGTTAAAGACACCAGAGCCATGGTTACAGGTTCTGCACGAGATACACTGAGCGGGCGGATGATTCCCGCATTGGTATACAGGTGCGCTCAGCACCTACACAAGTGGGGACTTGAGGAAGAGGGTTTGTTCAGGTAAATCAGTAGGGTTCATTGTGTTCACGGCGACGCTGACAAGGCTTGTAGGATATCCGGGCGGTCAAGCCACATTTCCCGCTTACGAAATGAGTTCGACAGTGGTATGTATGCTTGCGACGCGGCGCCTTTTTGTGGCTGAGCAATCTTATAGGAGCTGACTATGATATCATCGAATGCTCACCGTCTGAGCTTGACCCCCATGCTGTGGCATCCGTCTTCAAGGCGTACCTCCGAGAATGTAAGTTTCCACAAAATAGTGCCCTTCGTGCGTGCGCTTTGTTCATAGTGGTTCACGCCAACAGTGCCTGAACCTGTTTTGACTCGGGCTCTTGGTCCTTCTTTTGATGCTGCCATAAATGCTGAGAACACTCACTCCGCTCCTCCGACTTCCAGCGGCATAGTATCGAAAAATCTCTTAGGAGGCGGCCCCGGCCTGCCTTCAGGTCCCCGACCTATGCCGACAATACGCAAACCCCCTTCGCTCTCCACATTTACGCTTCCTACTTCTTCATCACTCCGTTCCCCTTCGTCAACGTTAACCGAGGCACTCGGTGACCTTGTTGCTCGTTTACCACGAGAAAATCGGGATCTTCTTCAGACGGTGGTGGAGTTGATGAATGCGACGGCCGCCCGGAGTAAGGAGACCAAGATGCCGCTTAGCAACTTGCTCTTGGTATTCTGTCCCAGTCTGAGCATGGCGCCAACGTTATTACGCGTGCTATGCGATGTGCCAAGCATATGGGAGCCACGGCCGCAAATGGTGGACATTGCGAGCACTTCGAGGGAGAATGACGCAGAGGACACCGAGGAGTCAGCGTCAGACTCGGATTCTGAATCTGAAGCGGGTGAGCTGGCGTTACTGCCAACCAGCTTTAAAGGCAAAGAGAAGGAAGTGCCGAAAGCTAGCACTGAGTTAAGGGTAACTACATCAGGTTTAACAACAAGACTTGCAGAGTCCCGAGCGGAAGAGGCTTCGGTTCCGAGAGCTACTTCTCGTTCGCCTAACGTCATTCGGCGTGTACCGGTTCCAACTCTCTATTTCGAGAATCAAGAAATGGATATCTCCCCGCCCTACGTAAATCGGTCATTCACACCCCCACTTCTCACCGATCCGCCCCCACGCTCTGGGTCTAGTCTTTCGCTAGATATTTCAGGTCGAAGTCGAACACCGTTGTCGTCGCCCATGCGGTCAGAAGTGTCTCTGGACTCCCCAACCGACAAACATGATGTTCTACCATCCCCGGCACAACGACACGCCTCACCCTCGCCGTCGCCCTCGTCGTCGTTTGTTCCATGGCTTCCGCCAAATCATGACAAGGCCCTGCCTGCTTCACCGCAACCTACAATGTCTTCTCCCGTTGAGTCTCCTATAAAGCACGAAGGAGTAAAACCCAACCCGAGCCAGCCAACAGATGAGAACCGTTCAAATGAGTCAGCGAATAAGGTAGACATCGGTGGCGCTTCTCCACATCGTTCATCGAAGGAGAGGCGTCCTGAACCGTCTCCCTCTCACACGCGTAAAGACATAAGCAGCAGTAGCGTTCCCCAGCTTCCTTTATCAAATAATGGACATCCCATACGGTCCTCGTCACTGCCAGCCACCATGGTCCTGGGCTCACGGTCTGCTCCTAATGTCGCCTTCCCTTCGTCTGCAAAGGTGACGCCGTCGATGCCGTCCACACCGTCCACACCGTCCACACCGAGCTCCCTGAAGAAACACGCTCTCACCTTGTCACTTGGCCGAGGCCTAAAGATGCCCGACGATGAAGATCTACCGTCTCCATCGAAACGCATCGTTCGACGACCATCTCTGAACATGTTGTTTAATTTGAAAAGGAGCGGCTCACCATCGCCAAGGCCACGCACCCCCACTATATCCAGTCCTCTCGCTAGTCCGGCATCTCTCGATCGGGTCTCACAATTTAGCCCGACGTTCGCTAATCCGTTCCCGCCAGTACTTACTTTGCCGATCGAGAGCAGCATGGACGTAGGCCTAGGATGGGAGGACGTGTTTAGCACCAGTGAAGAAGTAGCAACAGTATCCACTCATCAACGGGCTGTTGCTGTTACTGTTTCGCAGTTATCGCCAGAGTCACCACACTCACAGTCTGTTCCATCTCCGTCTGTCGGAACTAATACCGAATACCCTACTTCTTTGGACAGCCTTTCCCATTCAAATGATCGTCCATCGATGCTTTCTAGTACCACTGGCGTCCTTGACGCAGCAGACTCGGTTCCAACCTTGCCGTCTTCGTCGGCTGAGTCCACGTCCGTCGTGCGTCCTGGAGACGCCTGGTCGAGTAACGATCGCCTGATGGTGGATTCTCCTAATGAGCCTCCTCCAATGGAAGAAGAACCAATTTCACCACCACCACACATTAATTTTCAGCTTCGCAGGTCGTCGTTGGATGAGGATTGGGCCAGCATTGTCCTTTTGGCGGCTGGAAAGCCTGCCGAGTCGTTTGCATAGCGACATAGCAATTGTCTGCCCTGGTATATTCACGTTTGATTTGTGTATTATTTTTTCCAATATCTCATTGTTTAGCCACTTTACCCGACGTCATCATCTAACCTCGAATCCTTGCGCACGTCATTCCACGTATTACTCTAGAAATACTCTAATACTGGGCTGGGTCTTCGCATCTTGGGATCACATGACAGAGCAGACACATCTTCAACGACTTTCACATAACCATTATGCATAATCAGGGGCGTTGGCTGGGCATGCGTACAACCACCAACATGTATAGATCATATCAGGGGATCCATAACTTGATTGAGCTCGTACAGTTATGACTGTTGATGAGACGATACCGTGCACGCTGAGTACGGAAGAAACCATCATCGTTGATTTGATCGAGCGATGTCGTATATATAAGTAATTTGTAATCTCACGTTGGCACGATTGTGCAACTTGCTTGTACGTGCTTGTTTGGCCAATTCACTTTCCCAAGCTGCCAATCCGAACCAACTGAGGCCAGGTTGTGCTCGATGCCACTGGTATACGGCGTTCCCTTCTCGTTGATTATATATCCTTTGGATGTTGCAGTGGTGTCAATTCTGATGTATGTTGCAAATTGTAGTGCCATCATGATGATACTGCAGTTGACGACTAGATCAGTACCCTCTTTCAAACCCCAGGTTAGATACAGAATTCGAGGTGGGATTTATTCAATACTGCGTAATTCGAAATTTGGAATTCATCGCGGCTCATCCTAGTTCTTTGGCTGAACTTCCATGGCAAAGCTATTACTCAGATAACTCAGGATGTGAGCTCATGTGATCATGATCCGAGATGCATCAATCTCCTCGATGAAGCATTTGTTATCCATAGGAAATATTCGTCGGAATAACACGATTTACTTGTCTCAAGTCTTGATTTCAACCAAACTCCTGGCCACGAATCGATGAACTCACGCGCTTCGAATTTCCTATGGTACTGCTGCCAGATCCTCGGGCCTCAGGTCGCCGTTTATAATCACACCATAGGCCCGCCCAGTTAGCACAGTGGCACCAATACCAGTCGTTGATGACATTGTGCGTGCTGCTTGTGAGCAATGGACCAGTATTAAAATCTACAAAGACAGGTTCAAGCTTGACCCGGACATGTCTGACAGTTCTAGATCCTCAGATTGGATGCTATTTTATGATCACTTGTCAAGGCTGCTATATTCTTAGCTCGCTTGTTCGGTCGACTGAGCACCCTTGCGAGAACTCCTGGATAGGGTAGCTATCTCTTCTCCTGACGGAAGGACGGGTCCATGCTTGCGTTTGAGCGGTGTTGTAGTCTGGTGTAGCTGTCGATCTGCCGCATCGGTCTGTTCGTCCACGCGTCGTAACGCCTTAAGGCGGGCATTCTCTGGATGCCATCCTGTCAGCTGTTTTCTCGGGTAAGGCAAGGTTCACAGTTATCATGACTCACGTTGGCGTCTGACGTTTTTCGTCATTCGTTCAGACTCCATAGAGATTTTGTGAGTCGAAGGAATCCTAACTTCGTGGGACAGCTGTACAACCCGAGCGACCTCGGTGTTGGTCACTTCGATCGAAAACGAGGTAAAACCATACCTGGACGTTTTTGATTTTTTGTTGATCCAACCAAAGTCCCTTTTTTATTCGTCCCAAAAGCGTGCCACCGGGTCCCTCTTTGTTTGCATCCACGTGCGAGGCCTCGACAAGGTTGCCATGTCGTTCGCCAGCTTGCCAGACGGCCAAAGGGATTTTACTCTTTTCCCAGCACATGGCCGGAAATACCCAGCCACCGCGTATCTTGTCTTCGACCCAGTCTGGCGGTACAGTGAGTGAGTGGTAAGCCTTTGAATCTTCATGCTTACCTCGACCTGTCTTCCCACCCTCAACGCAGATCCGCTCCAATGCGCCGTCCCAGTCTTCGTGACTAAGGCACAACAGGCCCCGCATCTCATTCTTGATGCCATCACTAACTGTGCCTTTTTTTATGTTGCGGCACACATATGCGTTGCACAGTCTAACTATTCGATGGAGATGCTCACAAGGGGAGAGTTGTGAGAGCAGTCTTAATGGTTCATGTAGGTCTCGCTGCCCCACGAACGCTGCATGTTGAGCGACCTCCTGCAGATATAGTCCCAGCCCTGTGAGACATCCTTGATCGGTATGCCTGCGCGTGTTGAGACCTAACGACTGCAGCACACCTTTGACCTGATCCCCATGTTCATCAACAACAAATAGCTTGATACCAACTGGCTCGTTGACCGACAAGGAGTGAAAATGACGCCAACGCAGGTGCTGGCCGGTGTCGTTTCGTACAAGCTCTGTGATCTTGCGAAACACAAATAAATAAGCGTCGGCACAAGGGCGGTTTATAAAGACCCGACAGTAATTTATGCCTGGGGAGTAATTGTGAGTGGATCCAAAGAAATTAAGCTGTAGAAATGATACTCTTACTTATCCCGGCCTCAGCGTCCCACCCGCCGAGCTCAAACTCCTCATATCCAACCACTCTTTGAGATATGTCGCACCGAAGGTACTCAGCCCGGAGTATCCGCCAGCTGTTTGTAGGTGTCATACAAATAACAAATCGGTAAGGTTCGTCCCCGGCACCACCCTGATCTCTGACCTCCCGCCTTTCAACGTCCTTCGGTGGGATCGCACCAATGAACCTGATATACAGATTCTGAAATTCGCCCGAGTCGTTGAGGGATTTGAGATGTTTTGCGCCTACAGGCGTTATGCATGTCGGACCATCACCAATGATAATGACTGAACGTAAAGGCGCGGCGCACCTTCCCACCCCGTCCCGTGAGGAAAACATTCGGATTTCGCCAATTTTATATATTGTTGCAACCGCTCCTTGTTTGCAAGGGAGACGTGCAGATCAACTAGCGTCGGATTGTGGAGGTCTGGCAGCAGTTGCTGCAATCTACTGCGCACCGCCTTGTGATGCAAGAACCCATGCAGTGTCATGCCTGGAATGTCGTGCTCCAGTTCCTTGAGCATGTGGAGAATCTCCTGCCTCACCAGGGGAGGCGTTGTGGATGGCAGGGGTGCGGGGTGGTGATGCGAACCAGAACATATGATGAGCACATGTGGGCAGACGTCTCGGTAATCTTCGAGAGGTGTGTAAACCGTGAACTTGCTCGTGCAGCTCAGGTTCTTCATTTCTAGTGATGCGAGCTGGCCATCCTCTGAACGGTGAGGGCAGGCTGAATAATGCTACCGAGTGAGTTTCCGCCCCTTCCTGTAACGAGACTCAAAGAAACTACTTACGACACACGAGCCGCTGGGAAGAAAAGTTGGTAACTGTCGTACAGCTAGCTAGTGGACCGTATCCGCTGTATTCTGCCGCTCGTTCGATACGAGCAACTTCTTGCTTATCTCCGGCAAATGAAGCCTCCAAATAGTCCCAATCGAGTGACCTTGTAGAGGGACCATAATCGAAGAAATGTTTACGATTCCGATGTGAGTCATAATGCTCGCAACTAGTAACCGAATATGGCTCAGCCACTGACCCCAGAACTTCTGACAACTTACCAGACAAAAGCATCCCCCTTTTCATCGACGTTGAACAGCAACCTACCCTCGCAGACAGACTCAACTGGCCTCCGACCCCTTCTCTCTTTTTCAACAATCTCAGATTGTGCATCCAAATCTGCTCGCTCTTCGGGAGTGAATGCTGTCGGTTCGCATAATGGAGCCCCGCAGCCATGCTTGCGCAGTGCATGCATGTAAGCCACAGTACGCTCCAAAATCATATGAGCGTCCGAGTTGGATATGACCTTATCAATAGCCAGACGCTCTTTCAGTAGTTCAGCAGTCACACACGTGTGTGGGCGACGAAGCACGTCGATGGATGCTTTGGGACAAACTTTCACTCCCTGACCTATATTCAACCAAGACGGTGCGTCTGTCAACCTCTCATGCTGTGTCACTGGAAACTGTGACATACATGTGGAATGAGACCTGACACAAGGGACCAGTCGACCGGCATTGTCTGCGAGAACCTTGCAGAATACGGGGGTTCTGGCAAGTGTCTGACCCATAGGCCCACCTTGCGAGTAGCAGATATTCTCCCTCGGATTCACCCACGCTTCGGGATCGAGCTTGAACAAGTGGCCGATCCAACCCTCGGCACTGGTCTCTGGGTATTCGACGTGTGCGTCAATAGAGTAGGTAATCAGTTTGAGTACGGAGGTGTTGCGTGTTATCTGCACATCTGACTCTACGCTGACCACAAACGGAGACCGGTTCTGAGGCCGCGAATCCGAACCTGGGGCGAGGGAGGGAACACGAGGGATCGTAGGAGACGACTCTAGAGACGACGCGGGGGAGGGGGGCTTACCGCTGTGGAGAACGTCGAGGACTACGCGTGGCCTGCCATCGTGATGGTCCAGGAAGTCTGAGCTGTGCGGGGTTTCACTGTCGAGGTGCGCATACACCATGCCTGAACGACAACTCGTCCCTTGGTCGCTCATACCAGGCATTGACGAGTGCAAGTATGAGAGTAAAACTGAAAGTAATAGGTGCGCTAATTATGATCGCTTTAAATTGAGGTAACATGGTTGTTTTTTTCGGAAGAAAACCGTCTATTCACGTTGATCGATCCGGCCTGCGTTGTGGCATAATTTTTTACCATCGGTTGGTAGACTCGTACAGGCGGCTGAGCGGTGATCGAGTTGTATGATGGCTCTGTGCTTGGTTTGTGTGCAAGTGTGGGGCTGCACCGCTTGCTCCACGGACAACCTTTGCTGAACAAGAGGGATCCACCACACCTAGCTATGGGGTGATTGTCGCATACAAGTATGCGTAATGGTGAACTCAGCATACAGAAGCTCGTATCAACTCACGGCACCTCATACTAGGTCTGCAGAGAATAGGCTTGAATTTGACGAGCCACAATCTTCTTCTCACCTTCATCTCCTAGTCGACCTTCTCACACGTATAACGGTAGTCCCGTATTAATACTGGTCCACGTGCAAGTCCCAGGCTGGGTACGGTATACCCATCTCCAACATGGTACACCTGCAAGAAGATTCCTCTGCAGCCACACAAGTCGTGGAATTGCTTCAGTTACACCGTACTAATACCATCTGCAAGTTGTAGCTCATCCAATTTGACATGTGCTGTTACATAGATACACGTTTGGGCTGGTCTTTATACTAGCTACGGTACTTCACTCACCGTAGTTTCCCGTTGCTCCCACAACCTACGCAACATGCCTGCATGCAGGTCGTCGCCTCAGCAGTACCTACGTGCAACAGCGGCTCAGTTACGTGACTTCTCACTATTTTCGTCTCAATCACGTCAAACTTGATATTCATGTCGATCTTCGTGAACATGACTAGTATCAGTGATATGAACGCAGCTGAGCCAGAGCACGGTACGTTGTGCCCCACAACTATGATGATCACTCATTAGGGTAATTAATAACAACAGTCTCCCGATCTTTCACGCACGCCTCTGGATCTCTGTGAACCAGAACATCGTGATGCAAGTAAGCATGGAAAACATGTTGCGCCACTGGCGTCGTTCGACCTTCATATTAACACCGTCTAAGATGTGTCATTTTTCCTGCGGCCCACCACGTTCCCGCGGATCGTCTACTAGCCCTAGTTGACTGCTTGCTATCCTGGACGTTCGCTGGATTGGATATATAAGAGGTAGGAGTTCTATGCCTCTCATCAGTCACTCCCTTGATGCCGAGATACTCACTGCACCAGAGTTTGTTTCGCAATAGGAGCGACCGCAAGGTACGACGCCACGACACCAGACTTGTACCAGGCTACCATTTCTGTTCTACCCCTTCCCGTTATAGCTAATATGCCTCTGTCTCCCCATCAGCATGTCGACAAAGGCTCTGCCTATTGTACACCCTTCCTCGAGTCCCCCGGAAAGACGAAGAGTGCTAAAATTTCGTCCCTCCGAGTCCCAGACCCCCAACTCTCTCCTTCGCCTTCATCACAGCCTTCAATTGTATTCCCGGCTAAGACTTCTCCCTCGCCTTCCCCGACCTCGTTGAAAAGGCGTGCACTCGCCATTCCCATGGGATGTCAATGTAGCTCACTCGAAGATGAAGAAGCACCTTTCGACCCAGAACAGCCGAATGGAAGGTGTCTGAGTCTCGGAATGCTGAAACATAGAAGACGGAAAGATTCATCTATTCCTCTGTCGACCACTGCCGTGCCTGAGATGGCATGCCCAGAATCACATCGTCCTGCTCCTTCCAGTCGCTCGTCTAGCCCCGTTGAAACAAGTCGCCCGCCATCGAGCATAGAAATGGCACGATCGGCGACGTCGGATCCATTCCCTCCGGTGCTCACTTTACCCAATGAGGGAGCCATGACGATGGGTTCTGGTTGGGCAGATGAGTTCGGCATCATGATCGACACCAGTATACCACCACCACGCCCGTGGTCAACGACATTTTCTCAATCCCCCAATCAGACATCCTGGCCAGAACGCCCTCGTTCTCCTAGCAGCCACTCCGTTAGAGACTCCCCCCCGCCGTCAACAGGTTTTTTCAGCTCTAACGGTATTTCGTCCACGATGCCGAGTCCAATGAGTGTTCTCCATGCTATCGAATGGCCCCAGGCAGCGCCCTTGTCTTCGGTTGTGGAACCGTATCTTTTTCAGGATAATCTCACCGCGCCTCATGACGAGTCGGATGCGCCCTCCGTTCACTTCCAGGAGCTTCGCGATATATCCTCTCCTCCTCCCCGACTAGGCTTTCAACTTCGCCGCTCAGCGGAGGATTGGGCTACTGCGGTTCTCAGGGCAGTTGGAACGTCTGTTGATTCCTAAAGGATCGCGTAATGGGCTATAATATAGGTGTCGGACCTCGACGAGTTCAGTACGGCTTCTGCGTCACTAGTGACAAACCTCCGAGGCTTTTTCATTTTTTCTTGTCAATATTAGCACTGGTATATTTTGATTGTATATAGTAATTCGGACCTACTAGTATAGCTACTTATCGACCTGTCGTTCCTGGAAGTTAAAATATTGACATGCATAGCGGGTTCAAATTACTAATTTGACTTACTGTAATTAGATTGATTGTATTAGAAAACAAGGAAATTAGAATAAGGGAAGTGATGAGTCCGAGGACGGTTGGATCGATCTATTAGAATTTGGTAACTGAATTTGCAAGATGTCTGGTCATTCAGTGCGGTGAGCATCACTCTAGCTGAGCCTGTAAATGGTTCTTGTTCATCAGTGAGAAATTGACTGGAAATAGACCATTGAGTCAAACAAGTCGATCCTAATTCGAAGATGTAAACCGAGCAAGGTCGAATGTTTGGGGAAGATGCCAGGCTTACAGTAGGTAGTAATCCAAAAATTTCCAACCTGGAGGTATTTACTATTATTAGTAGCTAAAACGACTAAGACGTTGCCGTGGATCCGACCACGATGGAGTACAAGGAATGGGGGCTGTCACCACCGATGTCGCTGTCGCCGGCTGTTGCTGATTGTTCCGCTTCATGTGAGTTGACGGCCCACAAAACACTATGTCCCTCCTGAACCAGTGGGGCACAAAGTCGGAGATCATTCATGCATCACCCTTGAAGGAGTATATTTTTTATTTTCCGTTGATCAGCCTACTTAAATCAGGCAAGTTCAACGAAAAGCGCCAGCAGACAAGGGCCACTGCGGATTAATTATGGGACCACTGTTAAAAACGCCCCCAGATAACTCATGAATACAAATATATCCGCGTTAGTGCACTCACGCATATTGCGTTCGAGGAGACCCTCCCTCTCCTTCGGAGAAAGTCGGGGACTGCCCCTCCCGCGGCTGTCTCACCTACCCGCTCCTTAAATAATTTGCACCTCTGGTAACACAAAATACAACACAGCGACATTCCTGCACTCTCCTCCATCTCACAATCCACATGGCTGCCTTCTTCTCCATCCTATTCTCTGCGCGCCTGAGCCTCGTTAACGTTCCCCGGATCATGCTTACAGCGTTGACTGGCGCCCTTCGGCGATCGGTGGGTTACTGTATCTTATCAGAGTCCTTCACTCTTCCTCACGGCTCCACTCAGTTCTCCAAAAACCAACCCATATTACCGACAGTGTCTAGCGAAGTCAGTCGCGACGTCGCAGCAGAGATGGCATCTGCGGTGAGTTCAAGTCCACCACCGTGACGGTGCACAGCTTCTAATACCCTGCACACGCAGAAGAAGACCAGTTCCCGTAATTCTGCGCAAGAGTCGCTTCAACATGGCACTCCAACCCAGACCGAGGACGAAGCCAGGGGCCTGTACCTGTTAGCCGTGAATGAGGCAAGAAGGCTGGCCCTTCGAACTCGCCGTCGTTTCGACATGCATGGCCCTCCTGATTGGGTCGATCCAGCTTTGGTGTGTCTAATCCTAAGCTGACGCACAATCCCCACTGACTGGCTCGTTTAGTCAATCCTGCCAAGCATCGGGCTCCAAGGAGACTACTGCCATGGTTTTATTCCCTCTCAGTATCCCTTCCTCGCACCCCACATACTCATATCCGAACCCCTGGTTTCTGATCCGTATCCCGTCGTCGCATGGACTAGCATCCTGGATTCTCAAGACCATGACTACGGGAATCGCCTCATTGTAGCTCAGGCTCCATCTATGGGCAGTCCTCTTCCCCAGGTGTATAATCCTGCGCCGCAGGCGACTAGTACGGTGTTTGCAGATGAGGCTCCCGACGGGACTTGTTCGGCTTCTCCGGCTTCGGACTCGTTTCCACCATTGGATTCGTCGTCAGAGTCCCATTCCGAATGTGACACTGACTCCGACTCGGGTAGCGAGTGTCTGACGGTTGAGGATAACAGGGCTTACTGGAAAAACTTACGGGAAAAGGACTGCCCTCTGCTCCCTGCGTCGACATTCTGGATCGAGGAAGACGACGACGACTTGCCTGAGCTCCCTACAGACTGGTAGCTTGCTGTGGCTTGAATCATTTACTTCTGAATACGTCTCATCTAATATAAGCTTTTCGGCGTCTTTCTCTTCAAAGGAGGCTTAGCTGTACTCACTAACGCGCCTGAGGGTGGTTGTCTGTGCTCGGCGACGAGATCTGCGGTGACGCACTTCGAATGACTGATCTATATCGACCCGATGTGTCCGGTGAGCGTGGCTGAGTCAAATATAATATAAATATAGGTCGTCGTGGGTTTAGCGGTCCATGGATGGTGTCCTTGGGTTCTTGCTTGTTCGAGCTTGCATCCAAGAAATAGTGGTTGTAACTCGAGCGCAAATTCCTAGTAGGTGTCATGACCGACCTGCTGGATGATTCGGATTCAATAGGCACGACCCTCGTGTGCAAGGGCCGGCGTTCGAGCCTCAGGGAGGCACTTTTGTTTGCCTGCGTTGCTTTCGGCGCCTCTGAGTGCTGCTCGATATCTGTCCTACGGTTGTCATCGCACACAACACACTCCGCGTCTTTATGTGCCTCTCCATTCCCACAACTCTTGCGCAGCGTGTTGACGACGAGGATTCCACTCGACACCGTGTGTGGCAGCCCCGCCCCTGAACCTCCTCACGCTCCTCGACCCGCCCCTCACGGCGCCCGTGTCTGCGATCCGTGTCGTGCTGCTCGAGAGGCAGACTTATGCCTTAGCGTTCGGGGTCCAGAACAGGATAGGACAGGACGTGAAGACCCTCCTCGCGCAGGTCTCCTCCTTCGCGGGTCATATACGTCAAGTGCGTCATGCGAGCGCTGCGTATTAGTATTAACGAACGGCGCGCGCGTGGGTACGGCCCGCACTCGCTCGCGCACTTGCGCCGTGCGTGCACGTCTCAGTGCATTGTGCTCTCTATCGAATTCCTCCTGAGCGCGCCAGGCTGCTTCCCAGTCCGCTTCTTCCCCTTCTTTGTGATGCAACGGACTCTTTGACTTAGCTTTGCCATGACCAAGGTGACCCTTGGATCTGGAAGAAATATGCCGTTAGATATTGTTGGGAACGTTGTTCGAGGATGATGTCCCAAGCTTCAATGCCTGCCGATGGTTGGAAAGTCTAGCAACAGGGGAGGAGGATCTACGCGAGCCTCCACTATCTCCCCCAATGAACTCTCTGCGTGGGATTGTCTGACAGCCGATGCGTCTTCAAGCTGCACAACTCGTTCCAGTAGAGCCGAGTTTTCATTGGTAAGCCTTTATTTCTTCCCTCCAGATCCGGTAGACGGGATTTGAGCTCAAGGATATCCGTATTGCATCCTACATAGATCTCACGTCGTCCACATCAAAATTGTAGCTGTTGCTTGTAAGGAAAATGTGGCCAGATTGTTGCTTATGTAAGCATTTCGTCGGACTTCCCTGTGGAATTTGTGGATCAAGGACAGCGCGTTGAGGGTGTCAGTGGTGGATCCCTTTGGCTGCGAGTCTCAGACGAGTCTGCGGGAGACAATCTCCTGCAGCAGACTTCATTCTCTGCAAAGATCAAACCACCATCATCAAATGGTACTGGCAGTATTGCCGTATTGTATTGAGTCTATTGACCAGGGCATACCGGTCGAAGCCTCAAGGAACTAACTTCGAGCTTCTACTAGTAGTTTTGAGATCCACAACTCACAAGACTATGGTATGTACCTCCGTCGTTCTACTAACTCTGCAATCACAGTGGCTTTCCATCGTCAAATTGTGTAGGCGGAGAAGCATACAGAAAACCTTATGTAAGCGGACCGCTAGTGTTGCCGGAGCTCGGCTTTGGCTCCGCGCCAAGCCAAGCTACTGGTAGCCGGCTCGATTTGCCATGGCCGGTTAAAATGCTGAAGAGTTGGGCTTGCATATGATTCTCACAATGTATTTTCTAGTATAGAAATGTTTTTTGCTATATCAAATGTAGGTCGAAGTAGAATTAGAGTACGGGGTTTTGGTGGTAGGTTCGATGATCAGCAGCGACCTCTGGTTGCTGCCTTATATACAAGAAAGCTCATACTAATTATAATCTTATCCTTTGTCCCTTGTATTTCATATATCCTTTGTCGTCCTTCTACTTGTCCAGTCCTTTGTCTGCGCGAGTGCGACGCGTCATTGCACCGAAGTGTCGCCCGAATCTCTAGAACCCAACATCAAAGCCCTGTGAGCCAGCCCAACATTCAAGCCGGCTCCCAAAAGGCTCGGCCAACTTGCAGCACTAAGCGGACCATGCAACTGGCAACGTGCCTAGCGTGATTCCTCCGTTCCACTCGTACAATTTGGATTACGTTTCAAGATTTCAGCTCCTCACATGCACAGCTGTTGAATTTTTTGCTGACCTTGGATGGCACTGAATGCCGGATTTTCCGGAGATCTAGTCTGAGATGCTAGTGACATAGAATCAGTATGAGTGAGTTCTCGCAGTCGGTGTACAGTATCATAACTACGCAATCCTCCTGCTGATATATTGACGGAGACCACCCCGCAGAGCTGTCTTTCTGTCCTCACGACCATGACGTTGTCATCGCACCATCGTATCCGCCACTATTTTCGGCGTGCCAACACATTGCTGTGCTTCTATGACACAGTGAACCATGAGGTGGATTTGCTGTGCCTGATTGCGGCACAGCTAGCTGAGATCTCAATAGCTGTGCTGCATCTACTAGTATTTTCTGAGAATCCTGTACTGGCGGTGAGTGAGCTCTTCTTGGCAGTTACACGTCTGTATTCACCGGTAGTTGGCATGTCCATATGTCCGTAGCCTGGAGATCAACGTAAAGCCTGGCCCGCGACGGCCAACGCCAATCACGACTATGCCGCCTACTAGTAGTATTGTCACACGGGAGAGGCGGCCTGCGCCGGCAAGCTGGTCAGTGCACAGTGTTCCTTCGGGTGTGAAACAATCAAAGCACACTGCAGCCAGATGTCCCCTTGACAGTCGTGATATGACACTTACAGCTGTCTAACCGTTTGGCATCCGCAGAGCGCAGCTGCATGGTACTGCCGGACAACTCCAGTGGCCCGGCAATACCACGCAATTCATTCGAGGGCGCCCCGTTCAGGGGTTCCGGCTGAGTAGTAGTTCTCATGGCGTCGTATAAAATGGCCAGAGATGATACCGCCTTGATTTCTAAACGCATTGACTTCTAAACAATGGTTCGCGTTCCAGCACTCATCGCTCTGTCCCTAGCGGCGGCTGCTGTAGCGTTTCCATCCTACCAGTCTCTCGCCGGCCTCTCCAGGAAAGAACTCGATAATGTCCTCCCCATGCTCGTACATCGAAGCCCTGAGTCGCCTCCTGGGCCGCTGAGTGACACATCAGCAAAGCTAGTCAACGACAAAGCTCATCCCTGGGAGCCTTTACGTCCAGGAGATATCCGTGGCCCTTGCCCTGGACTGAACACTTTAGCATCGCACGGGGTGAGCACGATTCCAACTCCCAATGACGCCGTGTGGCTGAATCCTTTCAGTGGCTTCCTCGCAACGGCATCGCAACTCCGGCACAGATTGTCAATGCAGTTCAAGAAGGTGCGTACTTGTTCTTTGTTCATCCCTGGCTAGCAGTCTAATTACTCATGTCGCGATTAAACAGGCTTCAACATGGGTAATGATATAGCCGTCTTCGTCACCTATGCTGCCTTCCTGGTCGACGGTAATCTTATCACGAATCGCATGAGCATCGGAGGCAAGACTCCTTTAACCGGCCCTGATCCCCCACCGCCTGCTATAGTTGGTGGACTTGACACCCACGCCGTTTTCGAAGGTATGTTCTATTCGGTTCTTTTCCTTCATTCTACCATTGATCACCCCTATACTTTAGGTGATGCCAGTATGACTCGCGGTACAAGTTTATTCCTGTTCCTTCACACACCCAGACACTAACACTGTCTTGAAGGCGACGCATTCTTCGGAGATAACCATAGCTTCAACGAGACTCAGTTCGACGAAGTGAATATTTACACCTGCTTCGTCAGGTGGATGCCGCTGATACCTGACTATAAAGTTCTCCTCATTCAGTCAACGCTTTGGAGCAGGGAAATACAACTTGACCGTGGCTTCCGAGTTCAGGTTCCAGCGCATACAAGAGTCGATTGCTACCAACCCCAACTTTTCGTTCGTTTCACCACGCTACTTTACAGCATACGCCGAGTCTGTTTTCCCCCTCCTTTTCTTCGTGGATGGCCGTGTCGAAAACGCTGAACTTGACATGGACGTGGCGCGCGGCTTCTTCCAGAACAGCCAGATGCCCACAGACTTCTTCCGCGCAAACCAGTCCTTTGGTTTGAATGCCGTTGGAGAGGGCATAGGCATTATATTTGAACCCCACCCTATCCAACCCGGGGCGAACCAAGGCGTTAACAATTTTGTTTTCGATCCTACGTCAGCCAACTTGTCCCAATTTTGCCTGCTATACACCAACTTTGCAAATAAGACCGTGCGGTCATTGTACCCCAGCCCGACCGGCAACCTGCTCTCGGCTGTGAAGACCAACCTCGACTTCTTCTTCAGCCCACTGAAAAACCAAGGGTGCACACAGGTCTTCCCCTTCGGTGAGTAGGAAGTACTCGCTGGGGGCAGGGGGTAGGGTCAGTGGGCCGTCCTCGAATGTCACGTAGTTATGAAACGGACTGGTTCGATACGAGTAATCTTACAGCTCAATTGCTTAATTCCTGAACACTTTATGATGTTAATTATCGATGTTAGAGAAGCTATGTAAATTAGGATTTTCCCGTTGAACTTCGTGGTTTCATGCATCAATTTTATCTGTGTATATATCCGACATACTCGAGGTGACATTCTCATGTAGTGCATGTGCTAAAGTCTTTTCAGTTGCCTCGTCCATATATATGTTAGACTGGCCTTGAAAGGCCAGAGCTATGTTCGATGGGCTCACCACAGGTGTGGCGGGGGCAGCATTTCTGCATTTGTACACCCCTCCCCGAGTCGACAAAGACGAAAGTTCCGAGAGCTGTCTCCTAACCTTTCTAACCCGCCACTCTTCATTGGCCATCCTCTCGTCCCAAAATCGAGCACGGCCTTGCCTTCCCCTAAAAAGGACGTGCTCTCACCCATTCTGATGGGATGTAAGTGCAGTCCGAAGCTCGTGATGTTGAAACAGGAGATGGACATGACGGAGGAATACCGGTGGTGCATCGGGAGAGCAGGAATGCCCATAGGCGAGTGTCCCATATCCTCTAGCACTCACAAAAGCGTCAGTTATGCGGCACTATTATTTTATGCAATTGAAATTTACAACTGTACTACATAGGGCACACCATAAGTCCGGTTTGAGCTGAGAGGCTTGATTGCAATAGTAATCAGGATCGTGAAGTCAGACCCAAGTCCTCTTTCCATGATGGTGCTCATGGGACAAGGGCCACTAGTGCGGATTAATTATGGGACCACTGTTAAAACACCCCCAGGATAACTTAACGAATAAATGAATACAAATAGATGCGCGTTAGTGTGACGCATATTGCGTTCGAGGTGACCCTCCCTCTCCTTCGGAGAGAGTCGGGGACTCCCCCTCCTGCGGCTGTCTCACCTACCCGCTCCTTAAATAATTTGCACCTCTGGTAACACAAAATACAACACAGCGACATCCCTGCACTCTCCCACATCATCTCACAATCCACATGGCTGCCCTCTTCTCCATCCTATTCTCTGCAGGCCTGGGCCTCGTTAACGTTCCCCGAATCATGCTAACAGCGTTGACTGGCGCCCTTCGGCGATCGGTGGGTTACTGTATCTCGCCAGAGTCCTTCACTCTTCCTCACGGCTCCACTCAGTTCTCCAACAACCAACCCATATTACCGACAGTCTCTGGCGACGTCAGTCCCGACGTCGCAGCAGAGATGGCAGAGTCTGCGGTGAGTTCAAGTTCACCACCGTGACGGTGCACAGCTTCTAATACCCTGCACATGCAGAAGAAGACCAGTTCCCGCAATTCTGCGCAAGAGTCGCTTCAGCATGGCGCTCCAACCCAGACCGAGGACGAAGCCAGTCGGGCCCTGTACGTGTTAGCCGTGAACGAGGCAAGAAGGCTGGCCCTTCGAACTCGCCGTCGTTTCGACATGCATGGCCCTCCAGATTGGGTCGATCCAGCTTTGGTATGTCTAATCCTAAGCTGACGCACAATCCCCACTGACTGGCTCGCTTAGTCAATCCTGCCAAACATCGGGCTCCAAAAAGACTACTGCCATGGCTTCATTCCCTCTCAGTATCCCTTCCTCGCACCCCACATACTCATATCCGAACCCCTGGTCTCTGATCCGTATCCCGTCGTCGCGTGGACTAGCATCCTGGATTCTCAAGACCATGACTACGGGAATCGCCTCATTGTAGCTCAGGCTCCATCTCTGGGCAGTCCTCTTCCTCAGGTGTATAATCCTGCGCCGCAGGCGACTAGTACGGTGTTTGCAGATGAGGCCCCCGACGGGACTTGTTCGGCTTCTCCGGCTTCGGACTCGTTTCCACCATTGGATTCGTCGTCAGAGTCCCATTCCGAATACTCTGACTCCGACTCGGGTAGCGAGTGTCCGACGGTTGAGGATAACAGAGCTTACTGGAAAAACTTACGGGAAAAGGACTGCCCTCTGCTCCCTGCGTCGACATTCTGGATCGAGGAAGACGACGACGACTTGCCTGAGCTCCCTACAGACTGGTAGCTTGCTGTGGCTTGAATCATTTACTTCTGAATACGTCTCATCTAATATAAGCTTTTCGGCGTCTTTCTCTTCAAAGGAGGCTTAGCTGTACTCACTAACGAGTCTGAGGGTGGTTGTCTGTGCTCGGCGACGAGATCTGTGGTGACGCACTTTGGATGACTGATCTATATCGACCCGATGTGTCCGGTGAGCGTGGCTGAGTCAAATATAATATAAATATAGGTCATCGTGTTTAGCGGTCCATGGATGGTGTCCTTGGGTTCTTGCTTGTTCGAGCTTGCATCCAAGAAATAGTGGTTGTAACTCGGAGCGCAAATTCCTATAAGTACATAATCGCCACCGCTTTGCCATGACACCTTACTTAGTCCCCTTGTCCTTCGCTGCTTAATTCTACACGCTGCGGGCCCTTTCTAAGAGGTTGTTCTTCATTTATATCAGCCTCATGCTTGGTACCATATCATATATGGTTATGGCTCACCTACTAAAGACGAATAGAATTGAGCTGCATTTATTGTTAGCTATTGATCTGCGTAAAGCCGACGATACTACTTACTCACCAGTGTTGAAGACAAGGCACTATGGAACTTACAAAATACACTACGCATACAAGTATGTTCCAGCAAACAGGGGTCTTGAGCACAGATCTCCCTCTCAAGCGTCGAGCTACTCGACTTCTCACAACTACCCGATTCGTCGTCATCACATTCGGAATGCAACTCTGAAGATCAATCCAGTGATGGAACGTCCTAACTTCGGACGTTCCAGCACTGGATTGACCGAAGCTGGAGAAGCCGAACATGTCCCGTCGGGGGCCTCGTCTGCAAACTCCGTAGTCGCCTGGCGACACATTCTCATACGCAGGAGGTATAAAACCATGACAGTAGTCTTCTTGGAGGAGCCCGATATTTGGCAGGGTTGACTAGGCGAGCCAATCAGTGGGGATTCAGTGCGTCAGCTTAGGATTTGACACGCCAAAGCTGGATCGACCCAATCTGGAGGGCCATACATGTCGAAACGATGGCGAGTTCGAAGGGCCAGCCTTCTTGCCTCGTTCACGGCTAACACGTACAGGCCCTTGGCTTGTCCTCGGTCCGGGTTGGAGTGCCATGCTGAAGCGACTCTTGCGCAGCCTGAGAATAGGAATTGCAGGGTATTAGAAGCTGTGCACCGTCACGGTGGTGAACTTGACCTCACCGCAGATGCCATCTCTGCCGCGACGTCGGGACTGACGTCGCTAGAAACTGTCGGTAATATGGGTTGGTGTTTGGAGAACTGAGTGGAGCCATGGGGAAGAGTGAAGGAATCTGGTGAGATAAGTCTGTATCTCACCAGATTCCTTCACTCTTCCCCATGGCTCCACTCAGTTCTCCAAACACCAACCCATATTACCGACAGTTTTGTCTCATACAGTAACCCACCGATCGAAGGGCGCCGGTCAACGCGGCCGGTCAGGATGATCTGGGGAACGTTCCGAACGAGGCTCAGGCGCGCAAAGAATTGGATGGAGAAGAGGGCAGCGATATGGACTGTGAAATGAAGTGGGAGAGTGTAGGAGTGTTGTATGCCCTTTGCTCCAGATATTATGAGCCCAGACTTCAAGATTCAGTGGGCAATGGCCTAGGCAGTACAAAGCCCATTGTTTGATACGTGCTATCCATAGTCTGCGTGGTGAATCAAAGCTTCTCAGGCTCCAACTTACTAGTTCAAATAATTTTCAAACATGTCGGAGTTTCGGAGTTCCAGGTGAATTGTTTGGATCAAAACCATTGTGCTACAGCCCAAACGCCTCCTTGCGAAGACGATGCTGATATACACAGTATGGAGAATGTTGGTTTAACTGTAACGCTATTCTGTTATACACCGTCGAGTCGCCGAAGATACGGGTTGACAGTGCCTGATGGGAAGGCCATGGCATAGATACTCCCATACGCATGACCGAGAATTGCGGAAGACAGCCCTGAAGATTAGAGAGTACAACAACGAAATGCCTAGAAATAGTGGCCGCATAGGATCTGCCAACTTGGTACAACTCTTTGATGGCTGCTAAGATACGCACATTCGCCATACCTTGCCAGAGTTTGGATCGCGCCCAATTCACTTTGCAGGTGGAGACCAGTCTGTGGACTCACCGTTACATCCTGTGCTGACGTGGTCATTTATTGTGTTAAACGCAACTGGACTCTGGCACGCCTGATGTCGGCGTCCCAAGCATCGATCAACAACCTCATATGGAAGACATGGCTTTGTCAGGTTTTCCTCACTTTGATACGATGTAACTTTATCAGGGTATACGAACGGTATGAGGTGAGTCCTTACAACGATTGCCAACATGATTCAGGCGTAGCTGGTTCCAGTTCACCCTATACTGCTATCAGCGTTGGCTTTGTTAACTGATATTTTCTGGCTACATGTCACATACGCCTCTATCTTTCCTTGGCTTCGAGAAATGAAGACGCAATCCTCTCGTGCCGATTAATGGATGGAGTCCTCGGATCGGCTTTAATCGTTCTCATCATGAACGATCTATTAGAGGAAGTCCCCGCCATGTTGGTCCATCTACGCAAACGAGCAGCCAGAGGCAAATGGAAAGGCTATACATGTCTTCTGACGGAGAACTTTGGTTTCAGCTGCCAGAGTAGCAGTTTTGTTGCGCGCATCAACTTGACAACGACGTTAGTATATACTAAAGGGGGCTCAAGTTGGGCGTGAACACGGGCCGGAATAAAGGAAGTTGGATACTTTCTTCTCTGTCATAGCTGCGGTTTATTAATCTCCACAGCAATTTTGACACCCGCCTCGGCCTCGAGACTCTACGCTTGAGGTTTGCCTGCACTCATCTCAGCATTGCTGTGTTCCTGCGATGCTGTGACAGCCCGATAGAGTGGCTCGTCAGTGCCTGACCTGATATTTGCCGCAGGTTATCTCACGAGGCACACGCAGTCTTGGGCCGGGTTCAATGGTGTATCCGAGGCTATGTCAGTTGAACAATCTGGAGATTGTGGCGCGTTATGTGGCACAGTCTTGGGCCGAGTTCAATGACACGTCCGAGGCTATGCCAGTTGAACAATCTGAAGGTTATTGCCGATCCAGCACCGTGCGGCTATTATTCTTCGACAAGCTGCAGTGCTTCCGTTTCGTCATATGAACCTTCCTGAGGACGCATTTTCGCACAGGATTTCATGCTTACATACATTAACCTGTGGATACCCATTGCAACTCGAGTAATCTGGCGGAAATTCTGACTGGCCTGACGTCGACTTGTGACTGTACATGTACAGATGATGACATTTCCCTGGATACGAAATGATCAAAACACACTGCGGCGAGATTTCACTCCACCACCATGTCATGAGACGTCGCTGCAGGAACATCTTCCAGCAACTACCATTGTAGAATCCGCATAGCAAACAAGGTGATAATGTCGTGCCTCACACAGCACCCCCGCTAGCTGCCATCTCGAGCGCTGCACCCTATAGATCCCTTGCAGCTTGTGAGGATCGGATATAAATGGATGTTAGTGCGATCCATTGCTTTATTGGGTTTTCAATGTTTCGTTTTCCTCATCCCCGCTCTGTCTCTGGCTGCCACGGCTGTGGCCTTTCCGGCCTCTAAAGAGAAGAACTCGATAATGTCCTCCCAACGCTCAAACAACACACCCACAAATCGCCTTCTGCACCATTGAAAGACACGTCGACAAGGCTGATCAACAACCCTTGGGAGCCTTTAGGTCAAGGTGGTATGCGTGGTCTCTGGATTCCCTCATGTCCCAACGACTCGCTGCGAATGATGACGTATGACTGGATCCTTTCAGTGGTTCCCTCGAAACGACATCGCAAGTCCAGAACAAATAGTCAACGCGGTGCAGGAAGGTGTAAACTTGTTTCTAATTCTATCCATCCCTTGGGAGTAACCCACCACTTCTATTACTATTCCTTTACAGTACTGTTCTCAATCAGTGCAATCACTCATGAGTCGGGTTACACAGGTTTTACTGTAACACGCGGAACGACATAGGCACCCGCGTTACCTGTGCTGCTTTCCTTGAAGATAGGAATCTGATCACCAATCTGATGAGCAGCGTAGGCAAAAGTCGTTTGACCGGATCCATATCCTGGTGTGGTGTTTGACAGATGACTTGGAGGCCGAGGCCTGGACCATTCAAGTTGAATATTGAGTATTCAGATCACCTATTTTCCCGTGGCATCCCCTATATGGTAGCCAATATGTTCTCTCTCATTTATCACGCTAAACGCTGTGCGAGACGAGTGGAGAATGAGTGGTCTTGATTTCACTCACTCAGTTCCGCTTTGCCCGCCTCTTAGAGCTTAGAGTTTGTTTGTGTCGGTGACTCGCCGGTGCCAGCCATGCGCTCAGCTACCCGGCTATCAGTGCTCGAATTCGTCAATCATATGTGCTGAAATGCCTTCACAATTCCCCAATAAAGAACACACGGTTAAGCGAGTGTAGCGCACATGCCGAGCCACTGAATCAGGAAAATCCGAGGCGTTGTGGCGCCTCGGGCCTCGAGCTTCCGAGAAGCTCCAAGAATCGTCCGGCGGCAAGCGCTCAGCGCTCAGCTAGAGCGCTTGGAGAATGTCCCCGGTTTTCCTATGCAATGCGAAGTATCGATGGACGGCTGGGTCGCGTAACATATGTGGTTTCGCCGGATATTCCACGACCCTTCTGCAGTGGCCATGGCTCCATTTCCTTTGTTATTTTCTGACATTAGACAGAGGTTACATATCACGACTCCAAAGTCACCTAGTACGACCAACACGGTTCAAGAGTCACCATCCGGTGCCATTCTCAGTGTGTTCCTATAAGAACTTTGTTAATACTCACTGAACCCTTCGACAGTGCTCACATACATCTTCGTACATCTACGTCGGATTTTAGGACTTGGTATCCCGCGCCGTCTCCTTGGCCCTCAGATGAATTGGCCGGATACTCCGATTATTCTCACAGTTGGCATGAGCATACCACGACAGCGCCCCGACGTTCTGTCTACGCGATTGAATGCTATCGGACACACTGCCCAAAAGGACATAGCTATATTTTCAGTTGTCTCTTCTGACCGCGAACTATGGTGACATCACCGGACAGACCGGAAACTCTTGTTTACGTGCATCTAGTTGACAGCGAAATTACTAAAGAATGTTCCGTTTTCGCATGAACAATTGTCAATGAGCGGATTCATCCTGCCGAGGATCCCAGAACAACGACCAACGACAAGGTCAAGTCAGTGGGGATTCAGGATGAATATTGCCCCCATGTGTGTCGAAGCTGTAGTACTTTTTCATATCTACAGTAAGTTGTCATCAGATCCCTTCAAGTTCTGCCTCGAGCCTCTTCGCTTGAGATTTGCCCGCACCACGTCTCGACATTTCGACAATACTCGGTGTGACATTGTCACGGTGACGTTGGAGCATTACTCTATATTATGTCCCTGATTGCGCAGTGTCACGGTGTACATGATACGCCGGGTCTATTGAACCACTTCGGAAGGCGCAGAAGCATAACACGGCCACAATTCAAGTTACCCGAGGTTGCGTCATATCATACTCGAACCTCCATGTGGACAGAGTTACACACGAATTTCGCATCGGGATTCAATTTTACGCATTAATCGGTATACGAAACCGTGACCCCCTCACCATCACAGGGAACTCCATTGAACTTGCAACAGCAAATCAAACGAGTTCGTGCTGATGGTTTTGTAGTACAGTGATGAGCTCCACCTCATCGGGCCGGAAACAGCAGCATGCTGTGGTGGTATGTCTCTTACTCGCCTTCTCGCGACGAGCGGTCACAGCCTGAACATTACGCATTTGTCAACCTTCCCAAATCCGCAGCCACACCTCCTTCGATACTGCCACTACCGTCCGTAGCTTTGATAGGCGCCTTTCAGCTCATGTTTGTGTATAAAAGCTGGTAGGTGCGATACCTTTCTTAATAGCATCTCACCTTTCTTTAATACTTAGCATCTCACTTCTTTAATAGTTCTTCAAGCAATGGTTCTGTTTTCAGTCATTGCTTTGTCACTAGCCGCTATGGCTGCAGCATTTCCGGCCCACCAGTCACTTGCAGGCCTCTCCAGGGAAGAGCTTGACGCTGTCCTCCCGATGCTCAAGCATCGCAGCCCCGAGTCACCTCCTGGGCCGCTGAATGACACATCGACAAAGCTAGTCAACGACGCGGCTCACCCTTGGAAGCCGTTGCGTCCAGGAGATATCCGTGGTCCTTGCCCCGGTCTGAATACTCTGGCGTCTCACGGGGTAAATACAAGCCACTGCGAAATTTTCTTGGCTTATAATTGGGTATTTTCAGTACCTCCCTCGCAATGGCATCGCAAGTCCGACACAAATAATCAATGCGATTCAAGAAGGTGCGTATTTTTTTCATGTTCGTCCTTTGGCAGCAATCCAATCGTTCGTGTGCTTACACAGGCTTCAACATGGGCAACGATATAGCCACCTTCCTTACCTTCGCTGCTTTCCTTGTCGACGGCAATGCTATAACCAACCTGATGAGTATTGGAGGCAAGAGTCCTTTAACCGGCCCTGATCCGCCATCGCCTGCTATTGTTGGTGGACTTGACACCCACGCCGTTTTCGAAGGTATGTTGTATTCTTTCCTTTGATTCTACCATTGATCACCCCTGTACTTTAGGTGATGCCAGTATGACTCGCGGTACAAATTCTTCTTGTTTCTTGCCAACCCAGACGCTAATAGTGTCTTGAAGGCGACGCATTCTTCGGAGATAATCATAGTTTCAACGAGACTCAGTTCGACGAAGTGAATATTTACACCTGCTTCGTCAGATGGATGCCGCTGACACCTTAATATAAAGTTCGCCTCATTCAGTCAACGCTTTGGAGCAGGGAAATATAACATGACCGTGGCCGCCGAGTTCAGGTTCCAGCGCATACAAGAGTCGATCGCTACCAACCCCAACTTTTCATTCATCTCACCACGCTACTTTACGGCATATGCCGAGTCTGCTTTCCCTCTCCTTTACTTCGTGGATGGCCGTGTGGAAGACGGGCAGCTTGACATGGACGCTGCGCGTAGCTTCTTCCAGGACGGCCGGTTCCCCGAGGGTTTCTTCCGCGCAAACAGGTCCATGGGTTTCGCAGAGGTCGGACAGGGCATGCTTGAGGTATTCGCACCACACCCGGTCCAGCCTGGGAACAACCAAGGTGTCGGGAATTACGTCCTCGATCCCGCATCAGGCAACTTTAGCGACAGTTGCCTGCTATACACCAACTTCGTGAATGGGACCGTACGGTCATTGTACCCCAACCCGACTGGTGCCCTGCGTACGGCCCTAAATACCAATCTTGACATTTTCTTTCGCACAGTAGGCAACTGCACTCAGGTGTTCCCCTTTGGCCAGTAGATAGGCTAGGCATTACAGCAAGAACTTGCTGTTGATGGCGAGCGTAGTCAGTGGGCCGACCTTTTTAAATTTCCTGTCTTTCAACTCCATGACCGTGACGTGGGGTAGTGGTACTAATGTATTATACCTACGACCGGCATAGTTTATTTATTTTTTAGACGAACCTTGCGCTTGAATAACTCCAACATAATTTAACTTCTCATGCCATTGAGGAATTTGAAGGCGCTGCCAGCCATATATATGTGCTTTTCGAGCATCCATACTACACTATCATCTATATAATATATATGGCCAGAGAGTCAAGCGTCAAGGCTTTCAGCTTAGCCTTGAAATGACTTCGATCGAACGTTTGTCGAACCCCGCACTTCTTAACTAGCTTACTGTGATCGCCTTAGTTATTCCCCGGACTACTTTTCTCCCTCTCAGGTCGTCCTTCCTTGCCCCATACTTCTCGCTTCCCTCCGCCTCCGAGTCGTGCTGTGCTGCACCTTCAAGTTACACCGTGCCTCCTTTCAAGTCTCTCCACCGTTCACTCCGACTTTCCCTCCCCTCGCCGCCTTTCACCCGATCCACTTTGCCCCGCGTGTCGCCACGCTTCCCCCTTGGCAGTCTTCCTTTGGCACATCATCGCTCCCTTTTTTATTTATTTTATTTTATTTTATTTATATCCATTTATGTCTTTTGGGGCCGCGCCCTATGTAAGACGAGGCATACAAAGATTCCGTCGAAATGTTTGTTCTATCTACTTATTTGTATCCATCTCTGCATAAGCTCAGGGGAAATTAGTCCCGAGCTTGTCCGTGCCTGTGAAAAAGCGAGGGGTTGGCTTCCGCGCGGGCTGACTCGCGGGCTATTTTCTTCTTTCTGGTTTATAGCGAGACGTCCACGAAAGTTTGTCTGAACCTTCCCGTAATCGCTTCCTTTGTCCCCGGTCCTTGGTGGCACGCCCTTCCAATGCGCTTCAATGCCCCCTCAGCCCGCTTTCTTTGTCCTGTTGAGGTTTGAGGACGAGCGGGGGTAAGCGGAGAACGCAGGGACGCGTCCGATGCGCGGACGCGTAGTTAGGGAGCCACGGTCATAGTCGACCGTGGCAGTATATTACTCGCAGTACAATTAGTAGTACCTCAGTGAATTACCCATTCACTGAGGTACGTCCCATTCGCGTATACTGAGACGTACGGTAGCTTACACTATGTCTGTAGCTCCTTCGTCTCTAGGTACAGTAGCAATAGATGCTCAGTGAATTACCCATTCACTGAGCTCCTTCGTCTCTAGACACTGCGCTAATTGCAACAGGTTATGGGCCCCGCAGAGCCCACGATGTCTACCGCAACCTCTAAGTCATTCGTCGTCCCGAAGCTGGCCAGGGACGGCACGAACTGGGTCACCTGGAAAAGTCAGACGTTAGCAACCTTGTCGGAGACCTGTGGTGCCAAACGTCACCTGGACGGGACCGCCAGGATCCCCCCCTCGATCCCCACCTACCCCAGCGGTCACATGCTAACGGAGAAGGAGGAGGAGGACCTGGACACTTTGGAAAAGCGCTGGGATGATTACAATCAGCGGGAGGCCACGATCATGGCTCAGGTATTTACCACGGTCCCCGACAGCCTCCTCATCGAGATCCGAAACCTCCCTACAGCCAAGGAGGTGTGGGACGCCGTGTGTGCGAAGCACGAAACCAAGGCACTCACCGTTAAGGTGGATATGCGGCGCCGGATGTAGGAAATGAAGTGCGAGGACGAGTCGAATGTCCGTACGCACTTGGAGGCACTCATGAGGACGCAGGAACAGCTGGCAGGGATGAACGCCGCACTTACCGACGATGACCTAGTCACCGTTATCCTCGGCTCGCTCCCTAAGTCGTACCGCCCGCTGATAAATGCGATCGCGATGTCCGCGGCGCATGCGAAGGCCAAGCTGGAGCCCGATCAGGTCGTCGGAACCCTGATTGACGAGTTCGAACGGTTAGCGATCGAAGAACGCCAACTGAAAGCCAGCGAGAACGCACTCGCAGCATCCAAAGGCCACGGGAGACCCCAGGCACGCAGCAGCTCCTCCAGCACCACGAAAACCGACGTGGAGTGCTGGAAATGCAGGAAGAAGGGGCATCTAAAAGCAGACTGTCATTCTAAAGTGAAAAAGAAGGATAAGAAAGAGGACAACAAGAAGGGAGGCGGATCAGCGAACGTGGCAGCGGAAAGTGAGGACTTTGCGTTCACCACAACGTTCGCTGGGACCACGCTCGCGCTGGGAACGAGTGCATTGACGGGACGGGAAGTCGACGTCTATGACTCGGGCGCGTCAGGTCATATGTCACCGAGCAAACACCGCTTCCTCACCTTCAAGGAGATTGCACCATGCGCAATCAATGCTGCAGACAAGACTGTGTTCAAAGCTGTCGGCATAGGCAGCATGAGGGTCGGAATCCCGAACGGAAAGACGACGACGCACGTTACCTTAAAGGACGTGCTGTACTGCCCTGATCTAGCGTTTACGCTAATCTTGCTGACGTGCTGCGACACCGCGGGGTACTCGGTCCTGTTAAAGGACCAAAGATGCTTGATTCGGGATAAGCGAGGGACGCTGCTTGGGCAGGTCCCGCTCTCGAATGGACTGTACAAGGTGGAACACGAGTCCACAGCAGCGGCGACGAGTGCAGTGCGGAAAGTACTCACCCTGGACGAGCTGCACCGGCGTATGGGACACATATCCCGCAGGTCGCTCGAAAGCTTGTTCAGGACGGCGTTATCACAGGACTGGAGCTAGACGCAGCCAGTCAGCCTGGCTTTTGCACAGCATGTGCGCAAGCCAAACCTACCAGAAAGCCGGTCCCGCAGACGCGAGAGGGACCACGGGCCGTGAAATTCGGCAAAAAGGTCCACTCGGACGTGTGGGGACTGGCGACCCCCCAAAGCTACGACGGCAAGGAGTACTTCGTTAGTTTCACCGATGATCACAGCAGGTGGACGTACCTGGTACCCATGGCGAGGAAGAGCGACACCCTCCGCTGCTACCGGCAATACGAGGCGTGGGTAGAGACCCAGCACAGCGTGAAGCTGAAGGGCCTGCAAATGGATCGCGGCGGTGAATACCTCTCCGAGGAGTTCAGCGCTCACCTTAAAAGCAAGGGAACAGTTCGAAGCCTGACCGTACACGACGCCTGAAGAGAACGGTGTGTCAGAAAGACTCAACAGTACGCTGCTGGAACACGCATGTGCAATGCACCTGGCAGTCGGGTTGCCCAAATTTCTCTGGACAGAGTCGGTGCAACACGCTGTCTGGTTGAAAAACCGGACATCCACGCGTGCACTGGACGGAAAAACACCGTATGAGATCATGCACCGCGTAAAGCCGGATCTTGCAGACTTACCGGAATGGGGCGCGAGGGTCTTTACCCTCAGAGAAGACTGCGGCAAGCTGGAAGCCAAGGCGGACGAAGGCAGGTGGGTCGGATACAGCGACGAAAGCAAGGGGCACAGAGTGTACTGGCCTGGCAAACGTCGAGTGACCGTCGAGCGCAACGTTGCGTTCGACGAGTCCGTCCTGGTCGTCCCGAGCGACGCGCAGACTGAGGGGGAGCTAGCCACCCAGAACAGTCAAGGCGCCGCTCACGACCACCTGCCCGCGCCGCGCACACTCCTGCCCCCAGCCGCACCGCGCGTCGACCCCCCTGCACCAAGAATCGATCCTCTTGAAGGATTTGAAGCGCCGGACCCACCTGAGGAGCAGCCACAGGGCAGGGGACACAGGGCGCGCAAGCCCTCTGCCTACATAAGGGACATCGCCGACGGTGCAGGCAGCAGCACTGGTCGCGCAAGTGCCCCCATGTACCCTAAGGGCCTGCCGGTACCCACTGGGAATGTGGCCTTGGCGGTCCTGGAGGAACTGGAGGAAGTCTGCGCGGAGGATGGGAGGATGACGCGTCGCCCCCTAGAGTTTTTGATGGTGGCGTCTATCCAGAGCGTGGGAACCGAGCCGGTTAGCCTGGACGACGCGCGTTCACGCGAAGACTGGCCGGCCTGGGACACTTCCATAAGGCGCGAGTTGAACCAGCACGCCGAATTGGGAACCTGGGACCTAGTGGAACCCCCAGGTGGTGTGAACATAGTGGGCAGCAAACTAGTATTCCACTACAAACACGACGCCAACGGCAAGATTGTGAATCGCAAGACAAGGCTTGTCGCGCAAGGCTTTTCGCAAGCTGAAGGGATTGACTACAACGAGACATTCTCCCCTACCGCCAAACTCTCCGCCATCCGCATCATCGCCGCTATTGCTGTCAGGAACGATTGGGAGCTCGAGCAGACGGATATAGACGGCGCGTACCTCAACGCCCCGATCACTGAGGTCGTTTACATGCGTCAGGCAAAGGGGTATGAGACCCCTGGCAAGGAGCACCATGTCTGCCACCTCAACCGCGCCATTTACGGCCTGAAGCAGTCAGGCAGAGAATGGTATAACATGTTCTGCAGGATCATGTTCAGTTTTGGGTTCGCATGATGTGAGGTCGAGCACGTGGTCTTTCACAGGTATATCGGGCAGGACGCCCTCATCGTCGCTGTAGATGTCGACGATCTTACCATGGCCGGGAATTCCAGAGGTGCGATCAGCAGGTTTAAGGACGAGCTGTGCACTGTTCTCAAGATCAAGGACCTGGGGGACTTGCATTGGCTATTGGGAATCGAAGTGAAGAGAGATCGCAAGTTACGCACGATCTCCCTATCGCAGCGTGCCTACGTACAGAAAATCCTCATAAGATTCAATTTGCAGGACGCTAACCCGCTTGGGACCCCACTCGACCCTCACCACAAGCTCTCCCTGTCACAATGTCCGTCCACCCCATGACAATTCGAAGATATGCGCGGCGTACCTTACAGGGAAGCCATTGGCTCCCTCATGTACGCAGCGCTGGGCACCCGCCCGGACATTTCCTTCGCTGTATCATTCCTCTCGCAATTCATGCAAAATCCTGGAAGACCGCACTGGGAGGCAGTCAAAAGAGTTTTCCGTTACCTAAAAGGGACGAAAGATGTGAGTCTCATCATTGGGGGAACAGGGAAAGGACTCGAGGCGTTCTCGGATGCGGATTGGGCGTCGCAAGAACACCGTCACTCGATCTCCGGATACGTCTTCACAATGGGAGGCGGCGCGGTCTCCTGGAGCTCGAAGAAGCAGGCGATCGTCGCGCTATCGACTACTGAGGCCGAGTACATTGCGGCGACTCATGCGGCAAAGGAGGCACTATGGATAAGGATGTTTCTCGCTGAGATTGCGCGCCCCTTGAGGAAACCTATTACCATACATCTGGACAACATCTCCGCCATTTCTATCACGAAAAATGACGAGTATCACCCCCGTACGAAACATATTGACATTCGATATCATTTCATACGACACTCGGTCCAGGAGAATCTACTGAGCATTGACTACGTGCCCACCGCAGACATGGCGGCGGACATGTTCACGAAAGGGCTCCCTCGGCACAAGGTCCTCCACATGAACCAGCTGGTTGGGCTGCATTCTGCTTAAGGGGGAGTGTTGAGATTTGAGGACGAGCGGGGGTAAGCGGAGAACCCAGGGACGCGTCCGATGCGCGGACGTGTAGTTAGGGAGCCACGGTCATAGTCGACCGTGGCAGTATATTACTCGCAGTACAATTAGTAGTACCTCAGTGAATTACCCATTCACTGAGCTCCTTCGTCTCTAGACACTGCACTAATTGCAACATGTCCTTCCTTTCTGCTAGTACTAGGTTTCTTCCTTCCATCCTTACCTTATCATTTCTTCATTCACACTCTTCGATTCGTTTGGAATGCCAAGGAGAGTAACATCCTTAATTTCCAAAGACGCAGTCCATCACGATGACTAACACAATTATAACCTCCGCGCGTTTCAGGATGGCAACATCCCTGGACTTTGTCTCTTGCCACGGCAGGCAACCCGCCGCTGGTCCCCCAGCGGCGGTCAAAACTCCTCGCATCTCCAGTGCATCCACGGGTGGTAAATGGGACAGCACGAATAGATACATGGTGCTAAGCGAGCAGGCAAGAGAATTCACGAGCGGGAGAGCAACACGAGCAAAGAGGGCAACCACGATAGCACATGTTTCTGACAGAGAGGTGGAAACGCCAGGCAGGATGAGACGAGTTGGAAGAAGAGTATAGACAAGAGGACGCACAGAGAAATAAGTCGATATCGCCAAGTCTCAGCTTTCAGGGTGCACTAATGGTCAGAAGTGACTGAGGTGGGAAAGCGGTAGCCTAGAGTAAGAGACCGACTGGGCTAGCGACGATAGGTGGGAAAGACTAGCGAAATTCCCGAGGCAACTTCCCACCGGGATAGCGAGCGCGCCAGGTAGTGACTCTATGAGGGAGGGGAATAGAGATGAGTAATGGTAGATGTCTAATCGTCAGTGAAAATCCGACTCTAGGATGGTATTGACTTACTGAGCTTGACATGGACTCCGATTGGGTCACCGTCGCCGGAAGGTACATGTCAAGAGGCTGATGTCAGTATATTGTGTGATAATCGAACTGGAAGAACTCACGGGTGGGCCCTCCCCCCTTCCCGGCCCACCAATTTAGTCAATTATGGTCCTACCAAAAATATTGAATTGACTTACCGCTTGTGACCAGGGTTGAGTCGCCGTGGAGGCGCCGTTGTCAGAAAGTAATGGAGATCCAGAGCAGCCGGAGCGTCATGAGCAGCCGAGCTGGAGCCGAAGAAACAGGATAGCAGGCAGTAGCAAGCGAGTACGACAAGCAGAAAACATCAGGCCCCAGTAAGAACCAGGTCTGAGCTGGCCAGCAGAGGAGCGCAGCAGCAGGTATGCGTCAACTAGCGAATCTATGAGAGGGAGGAGAGTGGAGATGAATAACGGAAGTAGTGGCGACAAAAATATGGAATTGACTTACCGCTCTTGACCAGGGTTGAGTCGCCGTTGTCGGAAAGTAATGGAAATCCAGAGCAGCCGGAGCGTCATGAAGAGCTGAGCTGGAGCCAAAGAAACAGGATAGCAGACAGTAGCAAGCGAGTACGACAAGCAGAAAACATCAGGCCCCAATAAGAACCAGGTCTGAGCTGGCCAGCAGAGGAGTGCAGCAGCAGGCGGGTAGGCGTCGACTAGCGAATCTATGAGAGGGAGGGGAGTGGAGATGAATAACAGAAGTAGTGGCGAGAGTGGAGATCTCACATCAGATGCAGGGGAGTTGCTGTTTCCGTAAGCGGTCGACACATAGCAAAGGGAGTCGGGGGTCTGTGGACATCTTGAGTTGGAGGACGTAGAAGAGGGACAAGGGAGGTAGAAGACAAGCAAAGCAGTTGGTGGCGGGAACAGAAGCGAGCAGATATCGTCGAGCTGAGGGATGGCAGCGACAGACCTTGGAGCAGTAGGAAGACAGGGACGAGGCCCCCAGTGGAAAGAGGGAAGGGAGTCAGAGGCTGGCGGCAGAGGGAGAGTACTAGAGTGAGAGTGGGGGAGGTGGGAGTAGGGAGTGGGGAGTGGAGAAGAACCCGATCGTAGGAGAGGCTTTTAAGTGAAACTGGGAGGCTGACCCCAAACCGGCGAATTGAAGAGTGGCCAAAATGGTTCCATCTAAAAAATTAAGCGACTCCGGGATACTGTCTGATTAAGTTTGGATAGTCATGGCTACATAGATTCCATTCATAGCAAACAGACACCCGTCAAAGCTACGCCCCAATTCAGCCTTAAGGTGATGGAAGATTGGCGAAGCCCTGGAGGCAGCCTTTAGAGTATTGGTACTATCGGGTACCAGGAGTTTGAAAATTGCATAAAACTGCTTACTGCACCGGAATGCCAGTCTAGGCAGACCTGAAAAGTGGATGGATTATAAACTACAAATGTTATTTTGTTCTCTGTAAGGTTCTCTTAATTTTTAAGGGAGCCCTGCGTAGCAGAAGCCGCTGTACAGGACTTTGAACATGATGCCGTGCGATTTCATCACAAACCGTCACGTTCTGTCACCATTGGGTCACACATTGCCATCTCTTTCGGCTAGGAGTGCCGTCACGGCACACCATTAGAGTAGTGTCCAGTCCAGTACAGTACATTATAGAAGTATGCTACTTACTGTACATGAGGAAGTAAGTAGTACACTACATATTGATACATGTACTATGAAACATAGAACTTGCGGCCCACTTAATAGTGATGGTACGGCCAAAACGAAGGGTCGTAGGACTGATCAGGGCGTCTGGATGCCTCAGGGTACATGGAATATGCGGAGGAGGGATTGGCCTGAGAGGGACCAAAACCAGTCAAGGGAAGGGAAGAGGGAGGGAGGCCAGTGTACCCGGGGTTTCGCGTGAGAGGGACACTGGATGAGCCGGGTACGAACTCAGGATACGCCATGTCGTGGGCAGGGGTCGAGCCACGGGCCGAGCGCGCATGGGGCAGAGGGATACCGGGGATGCCAGGGAGAACAGGGGTGCCCGCATACACGGGGTTTCGCATGAGAGCGACACCGGAGCCCAACTCGCGGTATGATCTGTCGTGAGCAGGGGTCAAGCCACGGGCCGTGTCCTCGTAGGGCATATGGGGACTGGGGATGCCAGGGTGAACAGGGGCACCCGCGTACACGGGGTTTCACGTGAGAGGGACGCCGACGAACTCGGGGAATGACCTGTCATGAGCAGGGGTCGAGCCACGGGCCATGCGCGCGTGGGGCAGATGTGCAGGTAGAGGCGGAACAGCAGGCAGAGGGGGAAGGGCAGGCGGAGGGGGATGTACCTCCGCAGACGAGTCTCCAATGGATGCACATCGTTTGCGGCTTCGGCGCGCTTTTAAGAAAAGCGCCTGGAAGCGAGGGTTGGTGGCAAGTTCAGGATGGAGGGACATGTACTCTTTGATCCGAGATGTCAACTGTGCGATAGTCCCCTGTTGGTCGAGGGCGAAGGCAGCTGCGATGTCTTTCAAGTCATCTTTATGTTTATATGCTGCGATGGGTTGTTCAAACGTCTTTAAAACCGCATTGTGAGAGCGTTGAAGCTCTCGTGCTCAGGCAGCCGCTTCCAGCTCTTGCTTTTTGGCGGCTTCCTCAGCCTGTTGGGCCTCACATCCTCGTTGTTCTTCCTCAAATTGGGCAGCCCGTGCGGGGCACGTTATCACCCGGGGGCCAGCGTGGGTCTTGCGCCGTTTGGCGGGGTGCTTTTTGGTGCCCTCTTCTATCAGTTGGCGCAGATGAGCTATCTCCATGGCAGCAAGTGTGATGTGTGCCCGCGAGGCCTGGGTCTCTGCCCGTGAGGCCTGGCTGTCCTCCCGCAAGAGCTGGTTCTCTTCCCGGACCGCCTTGGCGTCTGCCTGGGCGGCACGCATGTTAAGGAACATGCCATTTATTTGGCTGATGAGACTCTCACTCAGATTCTCAACTGGCAAGTCATGGATGGACATAGGAGAAGAGAATGCACCGGAGCCAGAGAGGTGGGATGAGGAGGCAGAGGAGCGGGCCGCACTATTACGTCGATTCAGGAGCTTTAGGCGGCGCGTCTTGTCCTGCGTAATGCTGCAAATGCCGTACGAGTGACGGCGATGGCCACTGGAGCCTGTGAGTGCTGATGATGTCATGGAAGAGGTATCCATGGATGAGGGTGGTGAGAGAAACCGATAGTCCCATAGGGATGGAATGGGTGACTTGACACCCACGGAGTCGGGAGGGGGCTCTTTGGGATTAGGGAGTGTCACGCCCTATAGCTGATCAGCACCAGCCTACGTGACGTTACATGAAATACGCTTGACTTACAGGTTCGTCCTGGACAATCGGTGCGTAATCTGGATCGTTATCATCCATATCGCCCTACTGCTCCACCATCCCCGCCTCGGCCTCCTCGTCGTTGTGCTCGTCGTCCTCGGCGTTCTCGCCCTCGCCCTGATCTTCCTCATCATCCTCCTCGTTATTGTCATTCCTTCCTTGCGCGCCTGGAGACCCGCCACTCGCTTGACTATCCTGACTCTCCTGGTCCTCCCCGGGCATCATCTCTGCACTCTCAGGGGAGGAGGGAAGATCCCCCAACCACAACTCAGGCACAACGCCACCGGCCGTCGACGTAGACAGACTGGGTCCAAAGTCTTCGTCCGTGAACACCTGGTCGTCAAACGGGTGGATTCTGCAGCGCTTGAACGCGCTTTGGATCACCCTTCGTCGTCATGGACGTCTCCCGGACGGCGAGATATTCCTTCACGAAGGTTTGGCGCGTGATTGGCCTCCGCTCAATGCCGCTATTTTGGCATCGAAGGGCCCACGCAATTTGAAGCGGGCCGAACACAGCGACGTCCAACGGCTGGAGTTTATGGGTCGTATGGGGAGGGAGGGAGTAGAGGATGATGTCGTTCTTGGTTGCTAACTCCCGGACGCCGTCTGTCTCATGGGATTTGTGACTATCCATAATAAGAAGGATAGGCTTGCCCAAAGGGTTATTCGTGGATACGTGTTTGAGGAAAACATCTCTGAACCAGCCCAAATATACCTCATCGTCGGTCCAGCCATTCTGAGAATACGCAACACTACGAAGCCAGACATCAGTGCAAACAGGACGTATGTGTACAGAAGGACTCACCCGCCCAATCCAGCGCATTTCCACCAACCTTCTGGCTCCGCGCCGTTCGTCAGCACCACCAACGGTGGAACTTTGGTGCCGTTGGCGCAAACGGCCTCCAGAACGGTGATGTTGGTGAGGGAGTCGGATCGCAGAGCGTACCTATCCTTTGCCCCTTTGGTGAAAATATATTGCGTGGCGATCCCCTTCCTCCCACCGCCGAGCTGGACGCCCTTCTCATCCTCATTGTAAATGTTCTCGGGCGGGACATCGTACTCGGTCAGCACCTCCTTGAGAAGCTTGAAATGAGACCCGACGTTCGTCCTGTTGAAAGCTCGGGCTCGCTTCGGGTCCAGCGCACGGGGCTTATGCGCCTCGAGTTCCTCGGCATGTGTCTTGAGAAACGTCGCCACCCAACGTTTACTCGGCTCCTTGCCGCACAACGAGTGAACCGTGTGCTGCAGGTCCAGGCGCGAGAGAGGCTCCCCCTTGAGCGCCTTGAACTTGCACCAGTCGACCACTGCGGAGGTTTCGTGGCTGCTTAGCAATTTCTGCTTTTCATGAGCGTCCCGTGGAGCCTGGTGATTACCTTGGATACGGTTGCGCAAGGTGCTGTACTTAACATTCCACACGGTCGCCGCCGCCCTCATCGACTTGTGCCGGCCTGATTGGAACGCTACTAACGCCGCTTTCATTCGAGATCCCGCATCCTCATCCATAGGGCTCAAGATCGCGGTCGCCCTGCTGGATTGAGGCATGGGTACAGTACTTAGCGCGGATGTGGATGGCAGTGGATGGCAGAGAACAAAAGGCGGCGGAGTGAGTCGAAGTCTCATGCCAAGATCCGGCCACGCGGGCGCCTGTCACGCAGAGTAATTAGCTGCAGCGTGACTAGCCCTTGTTTCTCCCACCAGCCCCCTGCCACCGGCATAGTAGAATTAAGGACTAAACACCAAATAGGGTTATATGAAATGTAAAATCCCAGCAAAACAGAGGTCTCAGGAGTGCATGAAGGCTCTCCAGTGCTAAATTACACGTCGTGCATGGTCATTTTACGTGATCTTCGCGACCCCACGCGTCCCAAGAAAGATTCAGTATTTACTAACAACTCTAGCTACAGAGTTCATTAACTCGGGCCCTCATGGCCGGCTTCGACCCAAATTTTCAAACTCTGGTTATTTTCAAACTCCAGGCACGTGATTGTATTTAGTATCAGCTGACTTGCGTGAGGACCGATAAGCAATCCAAAAACGAATAAACAGCAATTTGGGGTTTCGTCCCATAGACGAACCGGCACGCTCTGGACCCATCCATGGGAGAATTCGGGTTGCGTTGCTGGCGTCGCTTTCAATGGGTGCCTGTCGGAATTCGATATGGAAGCCCGCGGGTAGGAGACTGGAATAAGGTTTTGATTAGTATTGTTGTGAGCAGTTCTTTGATACCGTTAAATAGTCGATCGGGCATCACCACGAGGTCAGACGAAGCGTCCGAACAACTGCCCGTTGTGCGACCTCTGAGGTGGTGGACATCCTTGTATTCCTACGAGCGAATGGGCTGCCTTTGTTTTGTAAGGCATAGAAATAAGCGGGAGTATCTTCAGATCTCAGCCAAGAATTGGGTGGCGGGCGCTTATTCTGAATATGTGTCGGAGCTGTATCTTTCAGACGCAAATAGCCCGCCGCATGCCGAGAAACGGATAAATTAGAGGTGTCGGACACTGTAATTTTTTGGCTGGTTTTCCCCATCAGGTTAAGCGAGGGCACAGGGTGGCATTCACTCACTTCCTGCTGCCTGCGTTCCTCTAGTGCGCTGTTGCACCGGCGACGCATCCTGTCCCCTCAGTCCCTATCTTTCCTTGAAGTCGTTCACTCCAGTCGCCTTTGGTGCGTGTTTGGGGCTGCAATAGTTAGTGCTCGGCTCCAGAAGCAGACTGGCACGACTGGGAAGCAGCATCGCAAGCACAGAAAGAGAAAGAGAAGTATTGAGCCTGTGTTGCGGCGACCTTGACCGCCGGGGGGAAGATCCATGCCGTCTTCATCATGATGTTGCTGTTGCGCGGCCGAGTCCGATTGCTGCCATTTACGGACGTCAGGGAGGTATTACAGAGGATACTCACTCACCTACATGACTGGAACCCTTGCTGTAACCCTTCACTCTTTGCAGCGTGGAGAGGAATCTGATTATCACTGGGGACCAATCAGCTGCAAACAGCAAGCACGCGGCATGGTCACGTGACCAAAGTCACCACCTGAAACTCGACCATGCCACCCTCCTCAACAACTTCTCTGCCTCTTGCGTCCGTCTCAGTCCTTATCATTGTACAGATGATCCTCAAGCGGGTCCATCGAGAAACCTACGCTTTGCAGATAGAATACATGAGTGGTATGACCCTCGGGCCCCCCGAACAGTCACGTTTCAATTGGCGCGGGTCAATCCCCGCCCGCAGCGCGTCGTGCTATGAAGGCGGGGCTGTATTTTGGCAATATTAATCACGGAGTACAAAGAGAGGATGCTTACCCCCCGTTAGAAGGCTCACCATGTTCAAAAGGGAGAGGACTTATGAGGATGATGTGAATAGACCCCCCTGATATGTCAGGAATACTCCCGAACCCACTATCAAGTAACCGTACTGCAGCTCAGACACATGGTCAGGTAAATGAATGCTAGGATGTCGATCATCGCACTCCTGATTTGATCCTGAAATTCTAATACCTTGAATTCAGCAATCTAATACACCGGTCGCGAAATGCTAGGGCCTCACAGTCACCGAGCCTTCCCTTTCGATTTTTTTCCCCTCTTCCTGCCAATTAACCGACCTAAACGATTTACCTTGACCTCTCCTGACTTAACTTCTTTTACCATTGTCCTTCGTGCTTTTTTTGTCGAATGAGCATTATCACCTTCACCAGAAGACGGAACCCGCCTCTTTTTGGTCGGAAAGAGCTTCTCCTCTCGCTCTTTTGACTGAGACTCCTAGAATGATGGTAAAATAACAAATAGACCAGCTATACCGTAAGACTTACCTGTCGAATCCCTTCCTCCCGCTCTACGCGGCGGCGCACGACCTGGATATTCTCGATCGAAAACTCAAGAATGAGGGAACGTCCAACTTGCTTCTCCTTATCTTCAAGCTCTCGTAGTCGATCCTTCATCCGCCGCACCCTCGCTTCTTCCTCTCCAATCATTTTCTTCCCATGCTCCTTCTTCTCAATATCCTGAAACTCCTCCTTCCACCATCCCTTCATCAGGCCTTCCACACCAGGGTGGCTATTTGCCCAGCGGATAACCCTCAGCGCATCCCCATGCGACATCATCTCCAAGAATCCACAACCCTTGCTCCTCCCTTTGCCAGTGATAGGGTCAATCCGATCACAAATACTCACGATTTTGGCCTGCCGTACAGCCGTCTGTCGCTCACCACGCTTCCGCTTCCACTTCTTCGTAGACAATTCGGCATCCAACCCTGCAGTATCATCAACATGTATCTCCTCAATTCGTCTGCAGTTAACCCTTCCCGGACACCGCTCTTGACTTCCTCTTCAAATATGTGCACGGCATACACCGCCAGTCGTTTCAGGGTACGCTCAGTGACGAACGGCGGGAACTGACGCACATTTATACGAGCCTTGGACACGTATAATGAGGGGTTAGATCTCATCAACGTAATCCGTGCTGAACACGTTTTTCAAGTTCTGCCGCAGAAAGCGTAGGTGCTGCAGGGGTGTCGGGGAATATTACTGTCGACAGTTCGAATCAACGTATTTATGCCAAAGTTCTGGAACATGGCTTTATTAGGGCGTTTCACGAAGGCGAATTCGACGTGAATTCGGTTACAAATCGGGGTGAATTCGAACGTGAAATCGGGAGTTCAGACACGATTTCATGACCGAATTCACCTCAAATTTGTGTCCTTCGTGAAACCCCTCTCCGTATCTGTGAAATTTAACAGCAAGGCCGGCTTGCGCGGCATACCAACGGCAGAATGGCATGTTGTACCTGTAATGTTACATTTAGTAATTACATGCCCAATGCTCCCACCGATGTTTCGGGACATCCGTCGTCAGCCTGACGAATTAAGATGAGGTGGTTGCGATATTTGTGTGAACCGGATGGCTCAGAGGGTGGCAGACGGCTCAGAGAGGAGGATACATACTAATGTCATCTATCTCTACCATACCATCTCCAGCATCTCCAGTCTTGTACTCAGCTTCCCTGTCATCTCATATGATCTTGATTAAGAGGAAGAGACAAGGTACTTACTTGCAAAGGCTGCGCACAGCACTGCGGTGCACCACGCAAAAGAAAAGGATCGAAATAAAAGGAAAGCAAAGAAAATGGTCTAGTACTAATTAATTTCCATATTGGACATCAGCTGTATGTGCCGCAGAGCGGCATGCTTGGGACCGAGTTGGGGAGCGAGTTCACGGACGAATGCGCGAGCGAGTTTGCTGCGAAAGGAGGGTCGAAGCTGCTTTCGCAAAGTTGCGGAATTCACGAACTCGCGGAGTGCGGGACCGATTTCAGTACCGATTTCATGTCGAATTCACCTTCGTGAAACGCCCTATTGGACACTCGAACGATGCGAGTCCTCCGGAGTTCTACGATAGTATATCCCAGAAAGGGACCCATGTCTTCGTCATATACAGGAAGTAGTTCTGCTTCTAAAACCATCACCTTCACCCAAGTCCCAGGCCTGGGGCGCTGGGATGGTTCACATGTGGACTTCAAGGGACCTGGGCACTTTAAGTGATTCATATACTGTCGCGCTTGCAACCCATTATACGGCGGCATTCCTCGTGACCAGTCTTTGAAGCAAGCATGGATCAGCACATATATATTGATTGTTGGGACTCCGCTAGTATGGAAGATACCGCGTTTGACCTGTTCTGCGCGCTCGCCTCAAAAACGTTGCATCTAAGCGCACACCTTCCATTTCTAATAGACAAGTGACGACATGTCCGCTCGGACTAAAAACCAAAAGCAAGTTAATGGCATGAGTCCTATCGCGGTGGCTCAACTCACCTCGGTTGTAATCTAAAAGAGATTCCACTTGCCCAACAGCGGCAATAGCGATCTAAATACTGGGTAAGTCGAGGAGATGAAATAGTTCGAAAGTGGTACTCGCATCACGATCCCAAAGGTACTTCTGCGCTACCCTTTGAATTTCAGCAGGGGTGACCGCGTCCACGGCATTCTCGATCTGCTTTGGCGTGAATCGCCGTCCGCTCGTAACCAGCTGCCTACCAATGTCCTCGGCAATAGCAGTGGTACCGTCTAAGCTTAGTAACAAGCTGGCCTTCAACTGGCTCTTGGCACGTTCAACCTCATTTTCGAGAGGGCCGACGGACATCCTAGTCCACTCCTTCAGAGTGAAGTGGATTAGATCGTCAACATTCATGATATTTTCCGTAACGAGGTAAATTCCCCATAGTCCCGTGTCGGAGTAAGAGGTCGAGAATGACATGAAGCTATTCGCAAGGTTGTTGGAGGAGACGATGTGGCTCAGTCTGGAAGAGAGGAGGGAGGAGGCTCCGAGAGAACGGTCCCAGTTACCGAAAATGGACTGGAGGACGAACATAGGGAAATAATCGGGGGATTTCCATCCAACACCTTCGACCGCAATTGCAATATTCGCAGTAGGCATTGTGTCGTCTCGAATGCGCACTTCGGAGCCGACGAACCGTGTAGGGGGGTGGGATGAACGACCTAGGGGTATTGGGTTCGAAGAGACCGGAAGAGAAGAAAAGTGCTTTTCGGCGAGCTTAGTCAGTTCAGAGTGTGTTACGCCACCTGTGCCTACAAGAACCATACGGTCGGCGGTATAGTTGGTTTTGATATATGAAGCGAGATCATCCCTCTGGATTGACAAGATATTCTCCTTCGGTCCCAAAATCGTGCGACCAAGGGATTCACCTGTAGAGAATGAAAGATCGTGAAATATGAAGAGGTGATGTCACTAACCATGAAAAGCGACTGAATGCAAATGGTCGAATACAACCTCTTCCATCTGCTTATCCACTTCCTGCTGCTCTCTCAGAATGACGTCACGCTCTCTTTCAATCGCCTGTGTCTCTAGTTTCGAATTTTGAAGAATATCGCTTATGATGTCCACGGACTTGTCGACATCTTTCCTGAAACTCTTCGCATAGTACACTGTCTGTTCTCGCGAGGTATAGGCGTTCAAATGTGCGCCGAGATTTTCAACTTCAAGTTCAAGGTCGCGTTGAGAACGTCGATTTGTGCCCTTGAATGCCATGTGTTCAAGGAAGTGTGCAGTGCCATTCGTGGCGTCGGTTTCGGCACGAGAACCAGCGTCGATCCATACACCGACTGTGGCGGTCTGGGCATGAGGATGCGCCTCAGTAGCGACCGTGAGTCCGTTGGGTAATGTAGAGACTTCTGTGGCAGGTGAAAGGTTGACATGCGTTGCCAGCGAGCGTGTTAGCCTCTGTTAAGTTGTTGTCAATAACGGCCTTTTCTTTAAAAAAAAAGAAGAGTTCAAACCGGCTTGTGAGTTCCACGGATGGTGCGTCGCAAGGTGGAGGAAAGACAGCGAGACGCCATTATCGAGCACTATTCCTACGCCGACAGGAGCTGGTAAATTATGTTGTTTGGTCCCGAGGACACATGAGGGCTCTTGTCAGTGGTCACGTGACACGAAGCTCGCGTTTGCGCGCTCGACTTGATTCACACTATGATGCTTAGCACTCGCGCCGATAACTTTGCCTCGTCGAGCATAGAAAACGAGGTGTCCTTGAAACCAACGCGTAATGCTAGCTCTAAAACCCCAGCTCGCTCAATCAAGCACGGTAGAGCGGTCCATGACGAGAATTCTGTCTACGGCCATCCCACAGGAGGGTTCACGGGAAGAAAAAAGCATAATGTGTTGTTCAGTGCTCCAGCTGATAACTCGCCTTTGAGTAAGTGACAAGGTTATGGACCATATTCACGCGATCTGTTAAACCTTTATTGGTCTCCAGAGTCTGGGTTGAAAAAAACAGCCAAGACGCCTCGGTTTGTTGGTAAATCCATGGCTTTGGCAGAAATTACGAACCAGACGCCGTTCAACAAAGCACCCCTTCCTCTCACTCCTGGACATGCATCTCTCAAACCGTCGAAGTCGTTCGGCATCCTTAAAGATGACACTGTGGCCGCCTCCACCCGCCGCCTTAGCTCAACAAGAAAGAAACTGCGACTACCCAGATCTGCGAGTAAAATTTTTCAAACTCCAGAGACTAAGGGGAATTACTGGGATGTGAGCGATGGAAGCATTGAGTGCTCGACGATCGAGGATGCCAGCTTAACAGAAGAAGACTACGGTGACGTTGAATACGCCCCCCCTACTGCCATAGGTACTCTGCCCATTACAGAGTCTTCTAAAATCTGACCCCCACATTACAGTGCCTCAATATGATCCTGGGTTCGACATGCCCAACTACAAGGAAGTTGGAGCTACCCTCATGTCATTATTCAGGCAGACTACCATTCCGGGTGACTATGATTCCGTATCAGACTTTTACAGTGCGGAGCTTCTCAAAGATATTGAGCCCCCCGTCTGGGAAAAGTTGGAATTACCAGAAATATGTGTGTTTAACATTTTCCCATATATCATTTACTCGTCTACTCACCTGGTTTCTCTTTAGTACCGGATAGTATCTCCTCTTTTATGACTGGAGCTCACTCGCCGGTGGTGGAGACCCCGTACGCCCGATCCAAAGAAACACAGTCTGCTCCAAGAACAACGGGTAAAAACTCACCACAAGTGCCCTCGATGTCGTGCACTTTAAAGCCATCCACAATCAGACCTGTCTCGAAACCCCTCACTGGTGGGGTGACGCACACCCGTATTCCAAGCCTTTCAAAGCCTAAAGGGGGTCAAGCGGTAACCCAAACTCTCAGGCCCACGTTGAACTCTAGAGGCACGGGTTCAGGGCACGCCCGAACGACCAGCGTGCCACCGAAACCCACAATCCCCACGCATGTACGAACGGGCAGCGTACCATCGAGAACCATGAGTACGACACACACAAAATTAGCCACAGTGTCTCGAACGATGGGTAAACCTGTCGCAAAGGTCGTATCGGCGAATAAGTGGAAGCCTGAGGTGAAATCGCAGCCGTCCGATGTCACCGATGATACCGTCTTTGCTTTCCTTACTGACTCTGCAAATGAAACACTTGACGAAGAGTTTCTATTCGAAATCTGATTTCCGCAGAATTCCCAAGACCCTCGTTTTAAGTCTTCGTTTTGTAACAAATATGCCCCATATATATAAACATGGCATGCATGCAAACTGCCGTATTTTCGGGTCGGTGTGCGGGACACAAGTTTGATATTGTTTTCACTTTAAGAATGTACGACAACAGCCTGGATAGGTCATACTTAACCAAGAACAAGCTAGCCCCAAGGTAGTCGGGCCCATTGAGGATAGCGACGAAACACCTGGACTCCTGCACCGGAAGGGGGCATGTTCGCGCACGCAAAGCGAATGCGGAAATTCATGCCGAACAAGGGCTCGGCACTAGCAGAAACTGAGGAAAGACTAATGGAGGAGTGGGGAGGCCGGGGAGTCGAGGCCTGAGCTAGGTTTGAAGACGGGGACGTAGAATCAAACATTTTGTTTTGTCTTCATTTTTCCCATTTTCTGTCTATACCTCGTCTCTGGAGGCCCCCTCGTTCTTGCTTCACCCGGTTACGAAACCTGCACAATTAATCATCGACACGCTCATTCCTCACTCATTTTTCTTTTATTTCGATAATCGCACAGCTTGATTTGGCGCCCGCCACCTTACATAATACATCATCTTGCCTCTGCCCATTAATGGCGGGCAAACGAGCAAGTTCGCCACCTGCATGTCAACGACCCTCGAAAAGGCTTGCGGTGTCTTCCCCGGAGGAGGGCGAGCTCGTTGACAAGTCAGCGTCTCCAGATGCTCACCCAGCGCAGAAATTCCACAATAGCCGGGTGCCGTTTCCGTTCAAGAAACCTCCTGGATCAGTCTTTTCGCCCCCATCTCTTCCACCACTACGGTCACCGTTCATACCGCCTCCACCTCCTGGCACAGCACCGCCCCTGCCCCCACCAGACGGTCTTCCTGGCAAGCTCCCCGTCGCCAAGCACGAAAACCTGAAACGACGACCGCCACCTTACCCCTCTCCCCCTGTGTGCAAAGAGAGCGGAGAGGTCTCTTCAAGGCCTGAAATAGAGGTTATACGGCATGCGAATGGGCGGGGATCTAGGCCATCATCAGACGTGCCACGAGAAAAGTCATATTCTGCAATGCCGCGTCAGGACAGTCCGAAGAAACCTCGTCGTCCACCTGTGAAGCGCACTGTGGCTCAGGAGCGTTGTGCATATGGCCGAGTTTTCGTTGGCTGTGGACAGATGGATGACTATGATGTCACAACGAAAGTTGGGGAGGGGACATTCGGGTGAGTCGTTCTGTTTCTTTTGCATTCTTTACACCGATGCCGTGTTCTTAGTGAGGTCCACAAAGCAACTCACCGTCCGACGTCGACTGCAGTGGCGTTGAAGCGTATTTTAATGCACAATGAAAAAGAAGGAATGCCCATAACCGCATTACGTGAAATCCGTATCTTAAAGCGTTTGAATCACCCCAACGTCGTCCAACTACGGGAAGTGATTGTGCAGGGCTCACCACCTAGTTTCCACATGGTTTTCCCTTACATGGACCATGACCTCGCGGGGCTTCTCGAAAACGACCGGGTGCAGATGACCCCAAGTCAGATCAAGCTTTATATGCGACAGCTTCTTGAAGGCACAGCATATCTTCATGCTGTGCGTCTGCCTATCCTTATGAGCACGTCACTACTAACCTTGGCATGCCGCTAGAACAACATCATACACCGTGACATGAAAGCCGCTAACTTACTTATCTCTAACACTGGTCTACTGCAGATTGCAGACTTTGGTTTGGCGAGAGCGTTTGACCCGCGTGCCGCCATTGTGGGCCGCAGGTGCGTCACTGTCACCGTCTTCTCGCATCGCACATGATTGTCATCCATCTTATAGGAACGGCGAAGGTCCTCACAGCGCGCCGCGGTACACAAACTGCGTGGTTACGCGTTGGTATCGTCCGCCTGAGCTCTTCCTAGGCGCCCGACGTTATGGTGGAGAAATTGATATCTGGGGAATAGGGTAATATTGTTGCTGCCTGCGTGTGTTTCCGGACACTTCTCAGTGATTGTGCAGCTGTGTTCTTGGCGAGATATTCATCCGTCGGCCGATTTTAATGGGCACATCCGATGCAAACCAACTGGACCTCATCTGGCAGCTATGCGGCTCGCCTTCGGTTCGTCTTGTGTCTTATCCCTTGCAACCACGCCGCTTAAGTGGATGCAGGGAGATAACTGGCCTGATTATGATTCACTGCCTGGACTGGACGGCGTGAAACGGTGGTCGCGGTACGACCGTCAGATCAAAATAAAGTTTCATGGGTGGGTTAGCCGATCACAGCCTTTATATTTTTCCCAGTACGATTGTCGATTTGGTATAGGACTGGGGTGGACACGGTTGACCTGCTGGACAAGTTACTAATTCTCGACCCGTCACGCCGAATCACGGCAGCAGCGGCGCTTGACCACGACTGGTTCTGGTCCGACCCAATGCCGGCGGATCCCAAGATGTATGTGGATATAATACAATGCTAATCTCATTCTTACTGGTTGAACTCAGGTTGCCGAAGTACGAGTCGTCGCATGAAATTGACAAGCGCGTGCGGCGGCACGTGCCCGCGCCCATGCCTCCCCCACCCCAATCGCTCCCTGGGGCGGGGGGCATGCCCCACTCGCTCCCGCCCCCCCTATACAACAATCCGAATAATCCGAATATGGCACAACCTCCGAATGTGTGGCGTCCTGGTCCCGGCTGGCCCGCACCTCCTGGGGGACCAAGAGGACCTCGAATGGACCCCTATCGTCCCGGCCCTTATGGCCCACCCCCGCCAGGTTATGACCACCATCGCCCCCCAAATGGCGGGTTTCATGGCCCTCCTCCGCGCGACATCCCCCGTGGACCAGCTTATGGGGACGGGCATCGTGGGCATGGTCCGAATCCTAATTTTTATCGATCCGGTCCCTCGGCACCAAATCCTAAGCCATTCCCGCCTCCAGGCACGCATGGCTTACCCCCAAAGCCGAACGCGGATGGTCCTGTGCCTGTTGGGAGGGGTGGGGGATGGCGTGGTGGGGGATGGGAGCGTGGACGAGGGAGAGGTCGTGGGAGGGATGTAGAAGGGCGTGGGCGGGATGTAGAAGGGCGTGGGAGGGATGTAGAGGGACGTGGGAGGGATGTAGAGGGACGTGGGAGGGATATAGAGGGTGACAAAAGGGATGCGTCATTTCGCAAAGATGGGCCTGCTGGAGAAAAGGGTGTGGGAGGATTGCCGTATGATTGACTGGTGGTGTTAGACTCGTTTGTCGATTTGCTTTGGATGGCTTTTTGAATGTGTTGTTCTCAAGCTATCGTATTTCACATTACCTACTGTGTTAATTAGATTGTATTAGAAAACAAGGAAATTAGAACAACGAAGTGATGAGTCCGATGACAGCTGGATCTAATTTGGTAACTGAATTTGCAAGATGTCTGGTCATTCTGCGGTGAGCATCACTCTAGCTGAGCCTGTAAATGGTTCTTGTTCATCAGTGAGAAACTGGAAATAGATCATTGAGTGAAACAAGTCGATCCTAATTCGAAGATGTAAACCGAGCAAGGTCGAATGTTCGGGGAAGGTGCCAGGCTTACAGTAGGTAGCAATGCAAAAATTTCCAATCTGGCGGTATTTACTATTACTAGTACCTAAAACGACTAAGACGTTGCCGTGGATCCGACCACGATGGAGTACAAGAAATGGGGGCTGTCACCATCGATGTCGCTGTTGATGATTGTTCCACTTCATGTGAGTTGACGGCCCCTTCATGTGGTGGGCAGTGACAAAACACTGTCCCTCCTGAAGCAGTGGGGCAGTAAGTCGACCATTCAGGCATCAACCTTGAAGGAATATATTTTTATTTTCCGTTGATCAGCCTAATTAAATCAGGCAAGTTCAGCGAAAAGCGCCGCCACCGTAAAGTAGACAAGGGCCACTGCGGAATGATTATGGCACCACTGTTAAAAATACCCCCAGGGTAACTTAACGAATAAAATGAATCCAAATAGATGCGCAGTGTGACGCATATTGCGTTCGAGGAGACCTCTCCTTCGGAGAGAGTCAGGGCCTGCGGCTGTCTCACCTACCCGCTCCTTAAATAATTTGCACATCCGGTAACACAAAATACAACACAGCGACATCCCTGCACTCTCCCCCATCTCACAATCCACATGGCTGCCTTCTTCTCCATCCTATTCTCTGCGCGCCTGAGCCTCGTTAACGTTCCCCGGATCATGCTAACAGCGTTGACTGGCGCCCTTCGGCGATCGGTGGGTTACTGTATCTCGCCAGAGTCCTTCACTCTTCCTCACGGCTCCACTCAGTCCTCCAAGAACCAACCCATATTACCGACAGTCTCTAGCGACATCAGTCCCGACGTCGCAGCAGAGATGGCATCTGCGGTGAGTTCAAGTTCACCACCGTGACGGTGCACAGCTTCTAATACCCTGCACATGCAGAAGAAGACCAGTTCCCGCAATTCTGCGCAAGAGTCGCTTCAGCATGGCACTCCAATCCAGACCGAGGACGAAGCCAGTCGGGCCCTGTACTTGTTAGCCGTGAACGAGGCAAGAAGGCTGGCCCTTCGAACTCGCCGTCGTTTCGACATGTATGGCCCTCCTGATTGGGTCGATCCAGCTTTGGTGTGTCTAATCCTAAGCTGACGCACAACCCCCACTGACTGGCTCGCTTAGTCAATCCTGCCAAATATCGGGCTCCAAAAAGACTACTGCCATGGGTTCATTCCCTCTCAGTATCCCTTCCTCGCACCCCACATACTCATATCCGAACCCCTGGTTTCTGATCCGTATCCCGTCGTCGCATGGACTAGCATCCTGGATTCTCAAGACCATGACTACGGGAATCGCCTCATTGTAGCTCAGGCTCCATCTCTGGGCAGTCCTCTTCCTCAGGTGTATAATCCTGCGCCGCAGGCGACTAGTACGGTGTTTGCAGATGAGGCCCCCGACGGGACTTGTTCGGCTTCTCCGGCTTCGGACTCGTTTCCACCATTGGATTCGTCGTCAGAGTCCCATTCCGAATACTCTGACTCCGACTCGGGTAGCGAGTGTCCGACGGTTGAGGATAACAGAGCTTACTGGAAAAACTTACGGGAAAAGGACTGCCCTCTGCTCCCTGCGTCGACATTCTGGATCGAGGAAGACGACGACGACTTGCCTGAGCTCCCTACAGACTGGTAGCTTGCTGTGGCTTGAATCATTTACTTCTGAATACGTCTCATCTAATATAAGCTTTTCGGCGTCTTTCTCTTCAAAGGAGGCTTAGCTGTACTCACTAACGAGCCTGAGGGTGGTTGTCTGTGCTCGGCGACGAGATCTGCGGTGACGCACTTCGAATGACTGATCTATATCGACCCATGTGTCCGGTGAGCGTGGCTGAGTCAAATATAATATAAATATAGGTCGTCGTGGGTTTAGCGGTCCATGGATGGTGTCCTTGGATTCTCCCTTGTTCGAGCTTGCATCCAAGAAATAGTGGTTGTAACTCGGAGCGCAAATTCCTATAAGTACATAATCGCCACCGCTTTGCCATGACATCTTACTTACTCCCCCTGTCTTCGCTGCTTAATTCTGTTCCTCATTTCTATCAGCCTCATGCTTGGTACCATATCATATATGGTTATGGCTCACCTACTAAAGACGAATAGAATTGAGCTGCATATATTTTAGCTATTGATCTGCGTAAAGCCGACGATACTACTTACTCCCCAGTGTCGAAGACAAGGCACTATGGAGTGGCTTACAAAATACACTACGCATACAAGTATGTTCCAGCAAACAGGGGTCTTGAGCACAGATCTCCCTCTCAAGCGTCGAGCTACTCGACTCCTCACAACTGCCCTATTCGTCGTCATCACATTCGGAATGCGACTCTGAAGATCAATCCAGTGCTAGAACGTCCGAAGTCAGGGTCGATATAGATCAGTCATCCAAAGTGCGTCGCCACAGATCTCGTCCCCGAGCACAGACAACCACCCTCAGACTCGTTAGTGAGTACAGCTAAGCCTCCTTTGAAGAGAAAGACGCCGAAAAGCTTATATTAGATGAGACGTATTCAGAAGTAAATGATTCAAGCCACAGCAAGCTACCAGTCTGTAGGGAGCTCAGGCAAGTCGTCGTCGTCTTCCTCGATCCAGAATGTCGACGCAGGGAGCAGAGGGCAGTCCTTTTCCCGTAAGTTTTTCCAGTAAGCCCTGTTATCCTCAACCGTCAGACACTCGCTACCCGAGTCGGAGTCAGAGTCACGTTCGGAATGCGACTCTGACGACGAATCCAATGGTGGAAGGGAGTCCGAAGCTGGAGAAGCCGAACAAGTCCCGTCGGGGGCCTCATCTGCAAACACCGTACTAGTCGCCTGCGGCGCAGGATTATACACCTGAGGAAGAGGACTGCCCAGAGATGGAGCCTGAGCTACAATGAGGCGATTCCCGTAGTCATGGTCTTGAGAATCCAGGATGCTAGTCCACGCGACGACGGGATACGGATCAGAGACCAGGGGTTCGGATATGAGTATGTGGGGTGCGAGGAAGGGATACTGAGAGGGAATGAACCCATGGCAGTAGTCTTTTTGGAGCCCGATATTTGGCAGGATTGACTAAGCGAGCCAGTCAGTGGGGATTGTGCGTCAGCTTAGGATTAGACATACCAAAGCCGGATCGACCCAATCAGGAGGGCCATACATGTCGAAACGACGGCGAGTTCGAAGGGCCAGCCTTCTTGCCTCGTTCACGGCTAACAAGTACAGGGCCCGACTGGCTTCGTCCTCGGTCTGGATTGGAGTGCCATGCTGAAGCGACTCTTGCGCAGAATTGCGGGAACTGGTCTTCTTCTGCATGTGCAGGGTATTAGAAGCTGTGCACCGCCACGGTGGTGAACTTGAACTCACCGCAGATGCCATCTCTGCTGCGACGTCGGGACTGATGTCGCTAGAGACTGTCGGTAATATGGGTTGGTTCTTGGAGGACTGAGTGGAGCCGTGAGGAAGAGTGAAGGACTCTGGCGAGATACAGTAACCCACCGATCGCCGAAGGGCGCCAGTCAACGCTGTTAGCATGATCCGGGGAACGTTAATGAGGCTCAGGCGCGCAGAGAATAGGATGGAGAAGAGGGCAGCCATGTGGATTGTGAGATGATGTGGGAGAGTGCAGGAATGTCGCTGTGTTGTATTTTGTGTTACCAGAGGTGCAAATTATTTAAGGAGCGGGTAGGTGAGACAGCCGCAGGAGGGGGAGTCCCCGACTCTCTCCGAAGGAGAGGGAGGTCTCCTCGAACGCAATATGCGTCACACTGCGCATCTATTTGGATTCATTTTATTCGTTAAGTTATCCTGGGGGTGTTTTTAACAGTGGTGCCATAATCATTCCGCAGTGGCCCTTGTTTGCTTTACGGTGGCGGCGCTTTTCGCTGAACTTGCCTGATTTAAATTGGAAATACAAATAATGTCTCGTGGGAATGCATTTTTGTCTCCGACAACCAGTCTGATGTCACGACGCGTCAGGGGGCATTGTCTCAACGCGGAAGCATTTTGGTCCCGCGTCGGCCAACGTTCTCATGAGACATTATTATGCCTTGCGATTTAATTAGGCTGATCAACGGAAAATAAAAATATATTCCTTCAAGGTTGATGCATGAATGATCTCCGACTTACTGCCCCACTGGTTCAGGAGGGACATAGTGTTTTGTGGGCCGTCAACGCACATGAAGCGGAACAATCATCAACAGCGACATCGATGGTGACAGCCCCCATTTCTTGTACTCCATCGTGGTCGGATCCACGGCAACGTCTTACATCAGGAAAAACGGGGGATGTTATGGAATGGTACATACGCCATGTAGGACTTGTAGGCGTGTATATAGGTTCCCCCTGTTATAATGTGCTCCATAGTGCGGGTCTAGTTTTGTAGTGTGCTGTAGGACCACGTAGCTGCGCGCCGTGCCTACGGTGGGATACACTAGTCACATGTAATGCCGGGCAGTGTCTATGGTGGGCGAGATCCCAGGCCATATTCAATTGAGGTGAGATGTAATGCAGGTTCAGGGTTCAGGAGGCATTAGGGGATAAGATCATTTCATCATTATATATTGGTATATATACACAGGAAAAGTGGCCCTATTTATTCTTCATCGGAGGCGTCACGGATCACCGCTGCTGCTCATGCGAGCTTCGCATGGTCGAAACGCGACTTCACGCGTTCCGGAACATTGTGGAACCTGGCAGGGGGGGAGTTAGACATGGAGGACTTTGTCCGACTCGCAGGACCCGATGTAGCACAGCGAGCCCAAAACATGGCATCAAATCCATATGTGGCTGCAAAATATTTTCATACGATGTGCCGCCTCATTTTGAAAACTTATGTTTGGTGTGGAGTCGGTTGGAGGCCGTGTTCATACAACTAAAGGGACAGTGGGGGATGTCAGCGGCTACTTTGGAGTTGTGGAAGCACAGGGGAGAGGTACACTGCACCTGCACGTGGTAATGTGGCTCTTGAATGCACCTACTGCTGATGAAATGCATCAGTTGTTGTCCCAAGAAGAATTTAGAGACTGTGTACGAGCATTTATCAAGGCAAATATCCGAACACATCTTGAAGGAATGTCAACAGCCGACGAAGTTAAAGCCATTCATCGGGAGACAGATTTGGCATATGCGCATCCACCGAACCCCGATGCAGACGACTACGATGCCCAACTCGCTGCATGGAATTTCGGCTTGTCAGGGCACAGCAAGTGCATACATGCAAGAAGATGACATGCTTACGGTTTAATCAGCGTGGTGAGCGGGTTTGCAAGTGATGAGCCCCCTGCCCTTTGGCAGCAGAGGACTGTATTACGCTTCAGGGCATTGGACGACAAAGAGGGAATACGGGTAACTCAATGCATGGATGCCTTCTTTGATGCCTGTAGCCTGATGCAATCATGATGTCAAGTTGCTTACTAATGGGGAGGATACGAAGGACTGCACATGGTATATCACAGGATATGAGACAAAAAATCAACAAAAATCTCACAATTGATCTGCCCTACTTGCAAGCACCATGGAATATCACTGCAATGACAGTGCCTATATTGATGATGTTCGCGAGCGTAACAAGCTGTTGTTATTTTGCTGTGCACATGCACTTAGCCGGGAGCAAGAGCTGTCAGCGCCGCAGGTCATGTCATATTTGATGGGCTACAATGACTCAATAAAATCTCACCAATATGTGCCAATTTACTGGAGTAGTGTTGTTAGTGCTCTTATCAAGGCTCATTCTAACCTAGGCACCGCTGCAGGGAAGAGAATGTGAGTCCGTTCTGGAAGCAGAAGGCTTGGGACATAACATTTCAAAATCATTAGAGCGGTCGGTGGTGACAGCAGAGGGGAACCCTCGGCTGTGTTAACGGACAAAGCGAGTTTGCCAGACGAAAATATGGTTGAAAATGGACAGAGAAATGAAGACGAGGAGGAGGTGAGAACCAGCATTTTCACGGATATCTATAAACGAGCTGAGGACGTTGTCAGACACTGGAGGCAGTCACATTAGAGATTGGACGTAGCGGGCTTACCACAAAAAGCCAAGTTCAAGACTATGCAGACTGCGGCACAGAGTTAGAGGAGATGTCTCTATTGTTTTTTCAAGTCAACACTTATGTCGCCACATTTACCGGCCTTTTTGGTGCCGCGGCGCATTGACGCCCGCGGACTATCCCGCGATGCGTGCACGTGACCGCTCTCTGGCATGACGAGTCTACGGGGACCTTGCTCACCGCTCACCGCTCTTCTGCTGCTGGTGCTGGGAGACCAAGTGGGGACGCGGCTCGCACGACGCTGACGCTGGTGTGGCCAATCTGGGGGCCACACCAGCGTCGGGTGGGACGCAGGCAGCTTCCATCCCGCACGACGCTGGTGGGCCAATCTGGGGCCGCACCAGCGACACGCAAAACCCGCTAGGCCGTATATTCATCCCTAAAACCCACAACGCCGTATATTCTCCCCTCCCTTGCCGCTCCCACGACCGTCCGTCGCCGTCTGCGCACGCCCCCGCTGCTTCGTTGATCGTCACGCCCCGCACTGGCCTTCAGGAGCCAGACCTAGAGTGCGTCCGCACTGATGACACGATGCGTCGCGGGCCCCGCACTCTAGGTCTGCACTCGGCGGCGCGCGTCCCGCTGAGCGTGCTGCGCCGGGGCCGCACTCCCTGTAGTCGAGCACGGCGAGCAGCAGCGTGCACGGCCGCGGGAGATCACACCTAAACCGGGCGTGTCCTGATCGTGCTGATTCGGTGCCCCAGCGCACGCGATGGTGGACGGTGCGCAGACGCACAGGTCCGCGACGGAGTACCGGGATGTCAATCGTTTTTGGTGAGTGCCACCTTTCTTATTTTGACCCGTTCTTACCCCTCACACAGGTACAAAATCCCCATGCTCTCCGGACACCCAGGTTGTCGAGGGGTCGACATTCGGTTTCTGCACACACGCACGTGTACGGATCGCGCGCGACTTTCGATGGGAGGTGCTCGCTGGTCAGGAAGGAAAAATCGAAGGCGGGTCGTGGCCTGTGATCGCGCAATAACAACACGCGTTCAGACCGCGTTCAACTGTTATTGTTACTAGCTATTAATATCTGATTACGCGTTTTGCTTGAACGAGTCTCTGGGCCCTGACTTGTTGACTTAATAGTTATTAGTTGCTGGTAGTGTAAATTATTTGGTCTGCAAAAAGTTTGTCTGGGTGCAAATATTTCCAACAGTGTGACATGAGCTGCGGCGGAGTTTTACCGTGTGGCATCCAGCGCAACAGAATGAATGACGAGTAGCTCGCTCAGGTCTCGATGAAATATTCTAATATCTCGTAGAGACCATCTAAGCTGTATATAAAATATATTTAATCAGACATATTTGCGCATGAGGCCTCTATTACCTCTCCCAAGCCGAAAATTTACCGGTAAATTTTGGCGGTAAATTTAAGCAGCGCCTATGCTTATGCGCACTTATGGCTACTTATCCAGTAAATTCTCGGCTGGCAGCTTCACCTCTGAGATTTTTTGTGTGTGTTCTGGATGCCTGTTGCAGTGACTTTGTATAGTTTTTTTATCCCCTTGCTTTTTGCAGTACTTACTATAAAAGATATATATGCCAAGGCTAATTGAGTCAAAAGTATATTCACTTGCATATCATCTCTACAATAAATCCTAGAATAATACAACTAGCAGAAGCTATTTACTCATTGGAGTTGATATATGGATTCTCTGGAGGATAGAGAGTGTAAGAATAACAAGACTGGGGTACAAGTTCTCAATGTTTCAGCATGCGAGTGTAGGTCAAAGCATCATGTCCACTATTTCTAGCATGCTCATGCCTGATATGCAGCAGGTCTACTATTTGTACTCAATCCTGGCATGCATCAGCATAACTATTGTGGGCTCATGGCTGACACTCATGTTTTTATTTTATTTTTATTTTTTTAACGTCTTTTGGGGCAGCACCCTATGTAAGACGGTATGTACATTCTCTTCCTTGAATTGCTTCCCTCTCACCTTTGGACCTTTATCTCTGCTTTTGCTCTTAGGGCGTGGCCCCGAGCGTGTCCATGCCTTTGTGGGCGAGGTGTGTGGCTATTGTCTCCCCTCTTCATGCCGCCTTCTGCTTTCTCTTTTCCTTTTGTCTTCCTTCACCTGCGGGAGTGAGACGTCTCTGTACCGTTTCTCAAACCTCCTCGTATCTTGTATGTAGCCGAATAAATATTGCAGTGCCTTGTGTCCTCCTAGTAATGTCCTTATGGATTTTGCACCTCTTCCTAGTCTCCTCTCTATCCTCTTCCTTTGCTCCCTGTATGATGGGCACTGGAATAAGAAATGCTGTACCGTTTCTTGCACATTCCTGCATGCTGGGCACAGTGGCGATTCTGTCTTTCCGATCCTGTACAAGTGCTTGTTCAGCGGTATGTGTCCTGTCCTCAGTTGCACGAGCAGGCTGGCTTGTTTGCGTGGTATGTTCTTCGTGGTTGAGTCTTAAGTACCCCCAAAGCTTCCAGTTCACCCAGTTGAGATGAACTGCCATCGATCATAACCTCGTCTCTGGAACATTCAATGGTAAGCAAGGTTTATTCTCGGAATCTAAAAGGTCAAAGGACACGTCTGACAGCTCTCCATGGGATTCAGATTATCTCGCCATCCTATTCAATGGTAAGCAAGGTTTATTCTCAGAATCTAAAAGGTCAAAGGACACGTCTGACAGCTCTCCATGGGATTCAGATTATCTCACCATCCTCCTCTGGTCTTGTGACAAGGAGCATGGCCATTGAATCTACCTCAACGCCGCAAACTGGTTATCACCACGGTACCGGGCTCAAGTTCATTGGGGACGCAACACATACATTGAAGCCACTGTCCTTTCCAACCCAAACATAACAATATATCATGTCGATTATTTCAAGCTCACGGTTGAAATGTATCTTGTTGATTATTTCAAGTGTGCTCAGGGCTGACACGCATCAAGTCAACTATTTCAGGCTGTAAGGACCCGGCCTTTGGCTGGTTACTTACCGGTATAACCCTTTTCCCGAGCCCGAGCCTTGTGATACTTGTGCCCGAGTACTTGTGATTCTAATCCTGCGCCCGAGCCCGAGCTTGAGCTCATATCCGACCTTGATCCCATGCCCAAATTCCCTTAGTTACTGATCCCATTCCATCACACATCATTTGTATATTGACTTCGCCCTGACCTCGCCCTAACCCCCTCTGAATATGCTCGCCCCTGACCCTTATCCTCGCCCGTATATAAACCCCCTTGTATGCATTCCTACTCCTCAGTCTGAAAATCAACTATCATATCTTTTGATCCTTAGTTAGTTTCTAAGCCTTCGCCTCTTTAGCCAAACCTCGCCTCTTATTCATTTACCTCCAAAGTTGGGACTTGTATGTAGGGTCGGCGCAGCACATAAGCTGAAGCCAAGTCCCTCTCCGACCTCCCTATCAGAACCTCGCTCCGTAACCTCGGACCTTACCTCGGGTTTCGCTCCCGAGCTCGGTCAACCTTACAAAGGATTGTATCGTAACACAGGCCCTCACATCATGTCAACTATTCCAAGCTCACGGCTGACATGTCAATTATTTCAAGCTCATGGTTGACATGCATCATGTCAAGTATTTCAAGCGTGCTCAGGGCTGATACGCATCAAGTCAACTATTTCAGGCATGTCAACTATTCCAAGCTCACGGGTGACATGTCAATTATTTCAAGCTCACGGCTGACGTGCATCATGTCGATTATTTCAAGTGCGCCTACACATCATGTCAAATATTTCCTACGCATCATGGCAAATATTTCAGGCCCACACATCATGTCAATTATTCCAAGCTTGTGGCTGATGTGCATCATGTCGATTATTTCAAGTGCACTCACGGTTGACACGCATCATGTTGATTATTTCTAGCACACTCACAGCATGTCGATTATTTCAAGTGTGCCTACGCATCATGTCAATTATTCCAAGCTTGTGGCTGATGTGCATCATGTCGATTATTTCAAGCGCACTCACAGCTGACACGCATCATGTTGATTATTTCTGGCACACTCACAGCCTGACAGGCATCCTGTTGCACTCACAGCCTGACACACATCATGTTCATTATTTCTAGTGTGTGGCAATGATTTTGAGATTACTCTCAAGCCTTGTATAAAAGAAAGACAACACAGAAAGGATATACAGTATATAACAGCGGTAAATCCTCTGTGCAATCACTGGTCAAGCATCCATCACCCACATGCAAACTTTACGCTGGAATGGCCTGCGCGAAATGACTGAGCGCTAACGAAGCAAGTATCCGAGCACTATCCTGGATACAGCGCTGCCAGCTGGTTTGATTCCGCATTTACGCGTGTTCTGAATTTACCGTGCGAACGCGGTAAATTCCGCTGAATAACATTACTTATTCGCACAAGTCATTCAGGCATTCACTGTGTTCACTAATACACGATATTAATGCCTAAAAACCAATCTTGACATGTGTACACAGTGGGAGAATAGTAAGATTGTAAAAGGATATAGAGAGAATGAGATGAGAACACAACTTCGGTTGTATGCGCAAACACCATGCGCAGTGACAACAACACTAGACACCAACTGATATATCACCATCCAGTCACAAGCCTCATGGGCTAGAATAAGAGCACAATGCTGGAGATTTACTGCCTAGATTGTTATTGTACAGTAGCTAGCTATTTAACTACTTGGAACGAAGCTATACTAAGATAGAGATGGAAAGGGGATTGTGGAATGAACAAGTGCCGCCGGTGCATGATGTATGCACCGGTGCTTGAGTATGTACCTTATCATGTGGAGTTTAATATATGTATCAGGAATGATGGAGTGCCTTCCGCGCTCCATCTCGGATCTGTGCCTTGGTTGACCCTGGAACCCGGCTCAGGGTCAAAGTCACCGGTTAGAGGCGTGCGCGAGTGATAGCGTGTGTGCATGCCCTAGAGTGCACCAGGATTGCATGTGGGTGTAGATATAGAGCCAGAAGGTCATTAGGACTTTGTTAGTGGTGCATATGAATGTAAAGTTTGATTTCCCTATTCATAACACAGAATACATAATTGAGGAGGACATACCAACAACACCGAATGAAATAAAAAGTAGACCGTACCCTCTGAGGACAGGATATGAGGCCAATGCTTTCTTACTGATGCACCTAAATGTGACTGGTGTCGCTATTCAGTCCCCTGGACAAACACAAGCCAGTCGATCAATAAAGCCGCTGAAAAGGTACGACAAGGTCAATGCCGCCATAAGACCACTTACCACGAAACCTGCCATGAACACTGCCAGAGAAAACAAGGCCCTTAGAGAAACACGAAACTGGAGGGCACAAAGAAAAAGTAACTCTGATGCCCGCAATGTGGCTGCTCCTTCCAAATTTGTCACTCTGCAAGCTGAGATGCCGGAAGAGGATACGAACCCGGAAATCGAAACACCTCAAAGGAATGAGGACCTATATTTGGCTCCACCAACCTTCGGGGAATTGGTTTCAATGTTTGACCCTTCGTTTCAGTTTCCAGCAACACTAAAAGATTTATATGTCAAAGATGAGTTTTTCAAATTAATTGTGGAGAATTTACATGCACGCAACAACTTCCAATGGCAGGAAGGTCTTCTATACGTAGAAATACGCGGAGAGAATCGGCTGTGCATACCTGGGGCACCCATGAGAATAAAGGAATACGGGAGTCAGTCATATTGCATGCACATTTGTTGCTAGCACATCTAGGAGGACGAAAAACTCACTATTATTTATGGGACCACATATGGTGGCCAGGACTCTTCACAGACACAAAGGATTTTTGCGATAGTTGCCATACATGCACTGTGGCAAAGCCAAGGAATCAAAGAGTCTATGGTTCGCTGAAACCGTTAGTGGTGCCCTCCCACCGCTGGCAACAGGTCAGGATTGACTTCGTTGGACCCCTTCCAATGTCATTGAACAGAAACGGTGAATACGATATGATATGTGTACTGATCGACCACCTGACATCGATGGTGCATCTTGCTCCATCCAAACAGTCCTACAGCGCCAAAGAGGTCGCAGAAATGGTCTTCAATACCATATACAAGCTACACGGAATACCTGAAGTTATTGTGAGCGACAGAGATTATTTGTTCACCTCAGCCTTCTGGGGACACCTACATGCTCTCATAGGGGTTGAATTACGCATGTCCATGGCGTACCACCCCCAAACAGACAGGGCAACTGAAAGAGCTAATAGAACAATCACGTAGATGCCTCGCATAGCAGTAGCCGCAGACCAAAAAGATGGGGCAATGAAACTCCCTGTGGTTGAATTTGTGTTCAACAGTGCTCGGTCTGACACGACAGGTTTCACGCCATTTTTTCTCAACTACAGTAGCTTGCCAAGAATGATGATCTGGGACTCAGACAGAGAACTCCTTCCAGGTGTAAGATGTTTCGCACAAAAACTGAAAGATGCGCTGATGGCAGCGCATGATTCAATTGTATCACAACGAGTGAAACAAATCCATACCGCAAATAAAAAGAGGAGACCGGCCCCTTTTGAGGCTGGAGACTTGGTTTATCTGTTGACAGTGAATCTCAATTTACCAAGAGGAAGGGCGCGCACGCTGTCGCCTAAGTTTATTGGGCCCTACATAATTACAAAAGAAGTCGTGAACGGGACAACATATAAACTAGCCTTACCTGATGAACTGTTAGCATGGGATATACATCCTGTATTCCACGCTAACCTATTAAGGATACATATCGCCAACGATGACCGTCGCTTCCCAGGAAGATCAATGTCTCAGGTGACAAATCTAGAGGACGCGCCATTAGAATGGCCTGTGAAAAGAATAGAAACTCACTGCAACTTGTCAGGACCCGTCTATTTCCCTTACCTTGCTGTCTCTACGTCCCCCCTCATTGCTCCTCCTGCATCTTCGCCTGAGTTCGCCCTACCCTCTGACCATTCCTCCTCTATGTTCGCTCCACTCACCCTTTGCCCCATTCGCCGAATGACCATTCGCTGCTCGCATCATTCGCCAGCAGGCACGCCATCAAAACACGATCAACACCCTCTACCCAGTGTGATGGTTCATCACTGGCCCCATCATCTTCTCAATCCAACCCCTTTAGGTGTTCATATGGCCGGAGTGCATTTGTGGGACATGCTACCCATAGGTTGTGTGGGATCAACCCAACAGGCGAAGAGTCCGTGCAGGGTAGTGTATATGCAGGTCCCAAGGTGTGTTTTTGTACATAAGTACCTTCGTCCCCTTTCTTCCCTGTCGTTTCATGTTCGCACTCCTCTTCCATTCTATTGTTTCTGTGTTTCATCTATTTGTATCATGGCTGTGCAGCCCTATCCAACACTGACTCCAGACGGCCTCTTTCCTATTCACTAGCATCATATGAGCATTCGATATAAGTAGTCTACATTTGCATGTATATTCCCCAGTTCAATTATCATACGTCCATCTTGTGAAAAACTTGACCTCGCTGTGACTATCGTCTTGAGCCCTCTCCTGTAGATTTCTATCTTCGACCAGGGGAAGACTTAAGCACCACTGGTGAGTTTTCATACTTTACCTTCGTTACCTTAGCCTTAGAACTATTCTCTATGCTGTCGGCGAAGGGCTCCGAAGGAGTGCCTTTGCCGGTGAAAGGATTGTTGCTACTTAAACAACCTTTCTGTGACACCTTGCACATTACATCGTCAAGTGCCATGGGCTATTTTGCTATGACTGTAGACAGAGCGAGCCCCGATCAGGCAGCCCTCTTATCTTCTGAACATTTATTGGTTCACCTTATTCGCCGAATGGCACACTTATTCGCACAAGTTATTCAGGCATTCGCTGTGTTCACTAATACACGATATTAATGCCTAAAAACCAACCTTGACACAACTCTGGAAAGAGTGCCTTGTTCCAGGTCCTGTGGCAGAGCAGCGACAGGACCTGGCTTCCCTTCGCATCGGTAAAGCATCTGGCGGCGATGGATTCCTACCTAGATGAACAAGACGTAAGTAAGATAGAAGATCTGCTGAAGGGCACCACTGGTCAGCCCCCTCTGGATATAGAGCAGATGTTGGACTTACCAGAACTGGAAAGAGCCACATCCCCGATTGACAGCAATGCAATCACGCTGATAATACTGATTGACAGAGACATTTCCTATAAAACAACGGATAAGACAGGCCTGAAACTTTGCATATCACTCACCCCTATGTCTGGCAACAACACGCACACTCTGCAACCTGCGCCCCTGGCCACACAACAGTTGTTGCACAACGCTTCTACACTGCACGAGTATGCTGGAGACCCTGACCCTGGACTAGCACCGCTGGGCTACGAGGCCTGGTTGGCGGCACAGTCGTTCTATGCTGCCAACAGGCACCCCACGACAACCATGACGATGCCATATCTGAGATATCAGACATATTCAGTATTTTGACTCAATTTCTCAGTATGCGGCAACTGACCAAGCTCCCGAGGTGCCACAACCTGCACCCCCGCAGTCCGTGGCTGGAACGCACTCCTACCCTCCCAGGTACTATGGCTTTCCAGTGCAACAGGCTCCACCGTGAATCACTGCTACACATGGTTACCCCCCCTATCAGGGTCCACCTACACGTCACTCCAATTACTAACATTACCATGTCCTTGCTTGAGCGAGGCCTGAAATCCCTGAGGAAAGCTTCATGGGGCGCTACGCCTCCTTTGGCCTCTTCCAGCAGATCAATGACAGGGCGATGGCAAACTACAACTCCGCCTTCGACCACTGACAACAATTGTTCCGCGGAGGATGTTGTGGGAGAGGAAGAGGGAGGGGTTCCACCGACAGTCAACAGTTGGACAGGGACCGTGTCCCCAGGCGCAATGACAGCCAACAACCAGATGGGGCTCGCGTCCCCAGGCAACACCCTAGGAACATCGCGGCTGGCCCTAGCAAATCCGCACCCGCTGCACAGGCTGCTGCACCCCCACCAGCAGCAAACGTGCCCGAACCTGGTACGTTATATGCTGAACTGCATTTGATGCTGTCTGCCGCTGACGAACGAGCATTCAAAGCCATTGTCCAGCAAAACCATCAAGGAATAAAGTTATTGTGTTGAATACTTCTTCCTTATTATTATCCTTTGCAGATAATATTCTAATCCTTATATTGGAAAGCATATGAGCCAACAAATCAATGACTTTGTCATTTAAGTCATTATTAAGGTCCTTTTCATGTCCAAAAAAACTCTGATGGATCGCATGAAAAGTACTCCCAGGTATAAATCTGTTCATATCATCAAATGTACAACCTTCAAGCAGATGATAGATTATTAATAGTCCCTTCTCTACATTTTGATATGGACCTGGGTGGTGCTTGAATGGAAACAACACTACTAGGAAGAAAAACACTGGTATTGGTCCAAGTTTCTCTAATACTCTTGCTTTGATGAGATCTATTTCAGAACCAGGTTTTAGTCCTGTTCGATTAAGTTTCATTGGCTTCAACAAAGACCATTTTGTGTGGCCAGATTGGCCACTGGAACCGAAGAAGATGAAATGCTAGACACCACCAACTAGATACCATGGTTAGTCACTCACTTTCTTTGCTTAATTCAGGTATAAGGTGTTCACTACCTTGTAGTGAAGGAGGGTGAGTGTAAGGACCCGGGCTAGCTTACTAATGCCGAGCCCTTACAGACTCCAACCGAGCCAAAGATAGAACGAGAAAAAGCATATATAAGATCAGAACCAATTACCTGTAAATAATTCAAGACTCACAGTACCCACATATCAAAGGTTGACTTCGACTGGTTATCTTGATTTCGCTTCCTGAGAGCTCTACTCAGTCTGTCACTATCTCTTTGGGCTCCGACACCAACTTCCTTACATCACATTACCTGTCACATCATCCACTTGCACAAGAAAGTTGATGAACTGCACTGGCAGCCGGTCATAATGTTTTGCCAAATATTATAGGATGGTACTTTGCCTATCACAATGATGCAGAGGTTGAAGAGTTTTACTGCGCATCACTGATGCGATGGCGTACATTGGATACTCTAAAGTCCAGCCTTGTCACATGGTGGCAAGCATTTGACACATTCATGGCAACCGCGCCCAAATATGTGCACAATGTCATTGCAAACATTCAGTATAATTATGACTGCAAGGATGCAGCGTTGAAGGAAAGGGACAGGTGTCAGGCAGAGGCAGGGAATCAAGAAAGGGTCCTAGGATCAGCTGAAGTAAGGCAAGGGCGTCCATGTCAATGAGAGGAAGAGTCAGACATGGAATTGGAAGAGACTGACAGTCCTGCACAAGTGACAGAGCAAGGCATTGAGGAAATGTTAGCCGCACAGATTCCCTGGCAAGAGCTGGCACATGGTCAACAGGCCCTGGAGTTAGCCAAATCAGCAAGCATATTTCTTAACGATGACTCCATTTGGAAGGTGGAACAGATGAGCGTTGGAACTGTTATGATATATGCAACTACACTATTTAAATCACTCATATATATAGAAACTAACAAAAAGAACAAAAGAAGAATCTATTAAAGAACGGAAACGATGCTCACGACATTATAGACATCGACACGCGCAAGTGGCAGATTGTTGATATTCCTGGATTTGCGAGTGGCATCAAGTGACCGCGCAATGCGTAGCTTACAAATGCGGTAGTTTACATGTATTTGCCCTATCCGTTTGTAACCTGCCAGAACACCAAGTCGGTGCTGTCCCCCTCGCTTGCGTCCTCTCTCCCCGAAATTGCAACACAAACGGATCACAACATCTGTCTAGGCGCTGCCCGCCAAAAGTCGCACCTACTGGAAGTGCGCCACGCGTAACGAAAGCGTGCCGAACCGACCGTTGACCGTACCCGTGCCTAGTGAAAGCACGTCGACTGCGCCTACCGAAAGCGCACTGAATCTGAGCCTACCGAAAGCTCTGCACACACCTACCGAAAGTGTACCCACCCCATTTTGTCCACCATGCCCAACCCACACTTCGAAAAACTCAACGAGACGAACTACAATGACTGGCGCTACGTAATGGCTGCCCTACTGGTCGAGAAGGATCTGTGGGACATTGTTGATGGCACTGAGACACAACCCACTGGCTCCCCGAACTCAAAAGCTGTCTGTGCGTTTACGAAAAAGCAACAGCTTGCCCACATGAAGATCATCGTTAACATCGACAAATCCCAGCTTCCGCACACGCGCTACGATGACCCAAAGAAGATTTGGGAGAGCCTGGAGAAGGTCCACCGGGCTCGTGGATTTGCCACACGCCTTTCACTCCGCCGTCATTTCCTTTACATGCGCAAGCGCGACGACCAGCCAATGGTCTCATGGATCTCTGACGTCAAGAATGCTGCCTTCCAGCTTGAAGCTGCTGGAGTTAGCATCATAGATGAAGATGTCATTCTTGCACTCACCGAAGGGCTCCCAGAATCGTACTCCACCTTCATCGTCGCACTCGACAGCATTCCGGCCGACGATCTCACCCTCGACATTGTTATCACTCGCCTATTGAACAAGGAGGTGCGCCAGGTCCAAGCAGCCAAGTCGGAGACCGAGCGAATGGAGGGCACACTCGCTGCTGTTGCCAAGAAGAAGAGGCCGGTAGAGGACATTACCTGCTACAACTGTGACGGTAAGGGCCACTACCAGTCCGACTGTCCTTCTGCGAAGCGTGGCACGGCCAATGTAGCAGATGCTGGAGTAGAGGATGATGAGGGCTTTGCGTTCTAGGCTTCAGGAGTGTGCCTCGGACTCTCTCCCGCTCGAGGAGGTGTGTTGATATTCCCGGATTTGCGAGCGGCATCAAGTGACTGCGCAATGTGTAGCTTACAAATGCGGTAGTTTACATGTATTTGCCCTATCCGTTTGTAACCTGCCAGAACACCAAGTCGGTGCTGTCCCCCTCGCTTGCATCCTCTCTCCCCGAAATCGCAACACAGATGACATCATGATCGATAGCTATCTTATCTATCGATTAGATAAGATGCAGGAATGAAGGCATTGGCCACATGTGGCCGATCAGAGACAGCGCGCCTGTCGGCAGATGGCATCGGCCATGACGTCAACAGGCACCGAGGAGGTGTGGGCACCAAACACCGCAGAGGTACAGAGACTGTGCAGGAGCATTGGATGTTACGGAATGATGACAGAACATCATTCCAAGCACATATGCTCGATTAGCTGCCCCACAGAAGAGGCACAGAGATTGCGGCCCCATCACCAAGAGCAGCATTTATGTTGCACAAGAGAAATTTTAGTTTTCATTTCCTATTGTACTCCATGACACGTGCAGCTGATTACTATCCTAACATCATGTAGACAGGAGCTTTGTATAGTAGATGCAAGACTCTATCTCAAAGCCTATCATCCCTGTTATTATCCCCATCTTTTTCATGGCTTTATGACTACAAATAGTCACCCCTTTATTTACACATAGTTTTTCGACCCATTCACTCATTATCCTGAACACTGGTAGTCATCACTATTATAGTATAAATAGCTACCACAAATGTATGAACCGATCATCCAGAAATTACTGTTTCACCCCCTGAAGTGACTGTAGTCTTGTTTGATAGCTACAGAACCTAATCCTTGATAGTTTTCTCCAAATATTCGTTGAGAGTCTACTATCATTGCCTACTCTAAACTATCCCAAAAGCGAAGCCTTTTGAGATAACCATTCCCTAGATCGAACCCACTCTTCCATCGACACGGTCACGTGACCAGCATCCATCAGTGACGGACGCGCCTCACTGAGCTTAGTCAGCACACAGCGACGGGACAAATCCAGCGGTCCCACCGCTAAGCAATAGAAATCATTTATCAAAACATTTTAATCTGATATATATTATAAAAGAACCTTCCGGTAGTGTTTATGTACTGAAACAGAGGTTCCATTGCTTTTGGCCTGTTCAATAGTGTCCGCAAAGATCTGGCTCCGTGCTTGAGTTTCCTCTCCAGCTGCTGTCTTTGTACATCATATGCCAGGCACTGCAGTAGGAAATGGTGGACCGTTTCATCTCTGCTGAGGCAAGCAGTGCACTTCAGTGAGTCAACCTTGCCAATCTTGTTCAGATGTTTGTTAAGCGGCACGTGCCCCATTTGCAGCTGTATCAATAGCAAACTGTTTCTTCGTGCCAGTCCATTTCTGAGCTTCATGTAGGCTGGCGATGGCATTGATGGGTCTATTTTGTGTGCATTTCCGGCCCTCAGTGACTTTCTGAATACCTCTTTTGCTTGTGCTTTCAGCGCCTTGTGGTGCCTTTGCAGCTCGGCGGCCTTGCTGACTGGCAATGTTCCCCGACATGCAATGGGCAGGTCTGTGTCATCCATGGATTCACCCTTTGCGGCCCTCTTTGCTTCCCCATCCGCCCTTTCATTTCCCTTCACATTCGCGTGGCCTGGGACCCATCTCATTAGCACCCTTGCCCTTCTCCTTCTTTCACTCCCTATCGCCTCCACTCGCTCGTGCACCGCATTGACGAGGTATTGTCCTGATATGGCCCTGTTTTTTCTGGTTGTCTGTATTGCCACTTGGCTGTCCAGCCCCAGCATGTGCGTTCTGATCCCTTCTGTCCTCAGCATCTTTGCCCCCATTGCCGCTCCCAGCAACTCAGCTTCGAATACGGTATGGTCATCTGCTGAGCCCATGTACTGCCTTACCACCCATTACTCCACCCCTCCCTGATATAGCATGGCTGCTGCTCCTATGCCCCCTTCGAACATTGAGCCGTCCGAGTAGACTTTGACCTCTGAGCTGTCTCCCACCTCCTCCTCCACTGCTACCTCCTTATTCACGGGTATACTGATTTTGAAAGCCGGTTCCCATTTAGGCCCTCTCATCGTAACCTCTATCATTTCCATGCGCTGTGGCTGTAGGCAAAATGCATGCATGATTTCGTGAAGTGGTGACCTGTGCTTCTTTACATATCTCCCAGCGGCTCGCTTCACATGTTTTACTAAAGGATGGTGTTGGGGCAAGCATGTTAGCCTGACTGCAGCACAATGGATAATTTTGGACACTAGTAGGTGGAACAGCAGAAGGTTGGCATGGGCATCGAGTGTGTCACTGGCTGTTAACCTCATTGCTCCCGTGATTGCTAGCGCTGCCTGCCGCTGTACCCTAGCTAGTTTGTTGATATATCCCTTTGTGCCCTTCGTGTGTCTTAAGCCTGGTACTAGGAATATATCAGCTGCATATAAGACTCTCGGGACAGTGACTCCTATGTAGAATTGCCTCATATACTTAGCTGAAACCCCTTTCGAAGTCTTGGCTATTCTGCGGTACTGGTCCATTATCTTGGTACCCTTCTTCAGCACGTAATTGACCTGTTGTTTGAACCGAAGCTCCTGATCCAGCAGTATTCCCAGGTATTTGTGTACCCCAGCTGGGGAAATACTCTGAGTCTCTATCATGATTGAAGGACATGTGATAGGTCTTGTTTTCTTCGCTCCCGTTGGGTCTTTCTCACACCTTCTAGTGAAACCGATTAGCCCAAACTTGTCCAATGCGAATTGACAATCGTGCTTAGCCACCCAGTCCAGTGCCCCTTCTTTTCTGTGTATGATATCCTTCATATTTTCAAAGGCCTCATTTAGGTCGGTGCCCTCTGCAAGGATAGTTGCATCATCAACAAAGGCTACAGCATCTTCCCCATTGCTTTGGTTGGCGATGTCGAGCAGGCCCCCATTGTAGAATTGGTAAGCTATTGTGGAAAAGGACATCCTTGGTCCATGCCCTGTTGTATGGGTCGTGGGGGTGCACAGTAATCATCAAAAATTAAGATTGTGACCCATCCTGCGACTTTCCGCCTGATCCACTCAGTGTATTCTGTTGGAATCCCTCTGCAGCGCATATTATGAATCAGCTGTTCCAGAATAATACTGGGAAAGGCCCCCTTTATGTCCAAGAACAATGCTCCCACTACTTTCCCTTTCCGCCACGGGTCTTTTACTTTGGAGGTAGTGTAGTGTATCATGTCAGTTGTTGTTCTGCCTGGCTGACACCCAAAATGGTTGTCCAGAAGGAGTCAATGCATCTCTGTCATCTTACCTATACCTTCTGCAACATATGAAGAGAGTACCTTTCCCAGTGTGTCCAGAAGGGCAATGGGGCGGTATGTGTCCGGCACGGTGTAGTCTGCCTTGCCTGGTTTCCGCAGTACTCGGATCTCTGAATCTCTCCACAGGGCCGGGTACACTTGTAACTCAAAAGTGGCATTGAAGAGAGACATAATGTATGGGAGCAATGTTTGGACGCACTGTTTCAGCAGCACATTCAGTATTCCATTGGCCCCCGGTGCTTTGAAAGGATTTATGCGCCTGATAGCTCTCCGGATCTGGTCATCGGTAATCTCTTCAAAGCTGAAGGCAGGCGGCAGGTACTCATAGTTTGCCGGTACTAGGTTGCGATCTGTTGTGCTGCTGGGAAGAATGACTTGAACAGCATGTTGGACTTCTCCTCATTTGTTTTGGCAGCCCATTCCAAACCATTCTCCTGTTTGGTAATTAGCACTGGTATCCTCACTTTGCCACCATCGGTGGGCCCTCCCATTGAAAATTGGTTTGCGGTCCATACTGTGCACTTATCTACTGTCTCCAAGAACTCCTCCCAGTGCTCTTGCTTCACTTTCTTGATCGCAGCAGCGTACTGGTTTCTGGCTCTCTTATATTCAGTATGTGCCTTGTCTGTTGGGTCATTTCCTGTTACGTATCGGAATTCCCAGAGGTCGGAACTGGAAAGGACAATGGCTTCAACTTATATGTTGCGCCCCTGATGAACTACCGTCCTAAGTATTTCGGAATTGACTTGCGGATATTGGAGAAGGCGGAAGTTGGGAGCAGAGTACTGAAGGTCGAGGGTTGAGGGTCGGAGGGCAAAGGTTGGAAGAGGCGGGAGAGGCGGAGGACAGAGGTTCGAGGACTGAGGGAGACAAGACTAGCAAAACTTGCTGTGCTAAGAACAGGAGACAGTGCAAAGGGAATCACGTATCGATGTTGATTATCTGATTGCAGAAACGGAGACATACATGAGGGGGTTTTATACAAAGAGCAGAAGCAACACGTAATGGTATGATACTAAGCAAGTTCCGGAGAGTGCGGGAATCGGATAGACATACGGGGCAAGTAACTAATGCGGAACAATGGGGTGACAACGGGGGTGCAGGGTAGGGTAAGTACAATGGCAAAGAACAAGGCGAGTAAGTACAATAGGCATCAGAAGAAGCGGAACTACGGAAATGGTATCTTGCTGTGCTCAGGGTTGAGTACGGGGGCCGGTATCTGGAGGTGGCCGGGGGTACTGAAAGAACAAGGGGTCGAGGTAGAGGGTTGCGGATGTTGCGGATGTCGGAATAGAGTCGGAGGTGGTGTGGAGGATATGTGGAGGTGGTGGAGATGGTTGATCGGAACAGTCGTAACAGTATCTCCCCTTCAAGGTCGAGCCCCGCGAGACCACAGATCAGGTCACGTGACCTGTGAACAAACATGTCGGAGTTTGAAAGAAAGGCAGGAGAAAAAACACGTTGAATTCTGATCCATCGTGAGCTCACTTCCCGAATTCTCGAAAATGACCAGCGCTCAGATGAAAGAGCATTTCGCCAACGTTCTCGCCGAGAAGGACCTCGCGGAAAAGCGCGAGGCCGAGGAGGCGGCTCAAAAAGAGAAAGAGCGACTGGAGGAGGTGCGCAGGGAGGAAGAGCACAGGGAAAAAGAGCGCAAGGACCAGGAGGAACACGATCGGCTGGAACGCGAGCGCGAAGACCGCGAGCGCGAGCTCGAGCGCATCAAGCGCGAACGTGAGGAGCGGGAGGCCGAAGAAGCTGCGGAGAAACTTGCGGAGGAGCAAGCCGCTGCGGAAAAGGCCACTGTGGAGAAGGCGGAGGAAAATCGCGAGTCGCAGAAAGTAAGTGCTTCTTGCCCTTGATGGTATGTGGTTGACCATTGGAACAGGAAAAGGCTGCGGACGTGGACCAGGAGTCTGAGCGGAGTGTGTCTCCGTTGGAAATGTCGCCGGAAGAAACCCCGAGGACCATGAACAAGGGCAAGGGGAAGGCGACGGCGGAATGGCGGGTGGCGCAGGAGGAGAAACAGCGCTGGAAGGAGAGGGCCAAGAGGGCGGCTCTGGAAGAAGACGGCGCATCGCAGCTTAGTGTCATGACCGGTTTATTTCTCCTACCGCGCTACCTCCATGTTCCCCCTTGTCACTCCCTAGCATCTTCGTCAGAGTTCGCTGCACCTGCCGACCACTCCTCCTCTACATCCACCCTACTCGCTGTTCGCCTCATCCCCTGAACCGCTGTTCGCTGCTCGCGCATTTCGCCAGCAGGCACGCCATCAAAAATGATCGATACCAATCACTCGGCATGATGGTTCATCATTAGCCCCATCATCTTCTTAATCCAACCCCATTGGTTGTTCGTATGGCCAATGTGTGTTCGCAGGGCATCCCTTCAATAGGTCATGCGGGATCAACCCAGTCAACAAAGAGTCCGTGCAGGGTACCATGTATGTGGGTCCCAAGACATGGTTTTGTCCATAAGTGCCTTCGCCCCCTTTTACTCTCCGTCGTTCCACGTTCGCATTCTTCCCTCACTCTATTGTATGTTTATTCCATCTCCTTAGTATCATGACTGCGAACCCCTATCCAACCCTGACTTGTGACGGCCTCTTTCCTATTTGCTGATACCTTACGAGCATTCGATATAAGTAGTTTACATTCGCATGTATATTCCCCAGTTCAATTATCATACGTCGTGCATCTTGTGAAAACTTGACCTCACTGTGATCATCGTCTTAAGCCTTCTCTTGGAGATTTCTATCTTTGACCAGCAAAGGACTTAGGCATCACTGGTGAGTTCTCATACTTCATCTTCATTACCTTAGCCTTCGAACCATTTTCTGTGCTGTTGGCGAAGGGCTCCGAAGGAGCACCTTCACCAGCGAAGGGATTGTCGAGACTTAGACAGCCCTTCCGTGAGACCTTGCACGTTACATCATCAAGAACCACGGGCTATTTTGCTACAACTGTAGATAGGGCGAGCCCCGTTTAGGTGAACCCTCTTACCTTGTGAACATTCATTGGTTCACCTATTCACCGAACGGCATACTTATTCGCACAAGTTATTCGGGCATTCGCTGTGTTCACTAATACACGATATTAACGCTTGAAAACCAATCTTGACAGTATAATTGAACTAACAAACTACAGTCAAAGCATTCATTCTACCCATCACCTTTTTTTTTACACCACATCTATTCGCGGCACAGCCCCCCCATTTCAACGGTCGCCTCTCCCACACCTAACATTCGCTAGATTCCTGCCCCACTTGGCAGGCCTGCCCTATTCCCCTTCGTGGGACAACCTCTTCTTCATCACCCCTCTCTACAGATTCCTGCTTCACCCGGCAGGCCTGAGCCTCGTCTATTCGCGGGATAGCCTTACCCCTTCATGGGTCACCCTCCCCCATATCAATCCTTTGCACAGCTTCCTGCCCTACTTGGCGGACCTGGGCCATCTCTCCTATTAGACTCTGACTCATTCTCCACAACTCTTGCCGATAACCATCTTACACCTCCGAATGCCAGCCCTATTGACTCTGTACCACCAGCGTGTTTATTCGCATCTATTAGCTCTCATTCCGATTCGTCCTTCATCATCCATGTACACCTTCCCGGTCTCTCTAACTCAATCCCTACTCTCATTGACTCTGGTGCCACTTCCAATTTTATTGATAGCTCCTTTTCCTCTCGTCCTGGTTTCGTATGTACATCACTCCATTTGCCGATCGCTCTCTCCCTTTTTGACGGAAAACCAGCCACTGCTGGTTTCATTCACGAATACCTAGATACTAGTCTCACCTTCAGTGACTCCTCTTCTCAGGACATTTCGCTACTTGTCACAAAGTTACACCCTTCGGCCGCGATCATTCTCGGGCTTCCGTGGCTTCGTTCTATGAAGCCCACCATCGATTGGGGCTCTCTCTCAATTACCTTTCCTTCCAGCACCGGTTTCATGCTTCCACGTATGACGGTCGCCATGGCCTGTACGATGATTTCTCCGCCGACTATCTTCGACAGTATCCCCGAACTCCACACTGCGTCGATGACATCGCCACCGCCAGTTCCTGGTTCGCATTCGTCCCCGCCATCCTTGGGTTATATCCCGAACATGGCGATTGGACCACTCTCCTATGTCCCGGTCCTTCCACCAGACGTTGCTTCTTCGCCCGCTCCTATTCCGAATCTTTCTGGTTACGAACAGACATTCAACCTGGATGGCGAACCCTTACTTCTTTCAACCAAGCCGACTGAGAATCACTCCTCTGAGTCCTCTATATCACTTCCTAACGATATCATTCGTCCATTTTCAGCCACGAAAGAACCCATAATAGAGACCGAACCTATTCGACCAAAAACAGAGCCTACTCCGAGTCATTTTCGTTCCTGTACACCATGCGCAGAATTACTGATCGATGACCACCTCCCATTCCACTCTTCACCTCCTGATCCACCTCCGACGAGGAGGGTAACGCCGCATATAACCCTAATCAGCGCAGCCGCCTTCAAGCTAATCATGAAACTTGGCGAAGAAGAAACCTTCATGTTAAACATGCACCCTTCCATCCCTGAGCCCAGTTCGCTTCGCGCTGTCGGCAACGCACCAGCCCCGACCACACTCCTCCACGAAAACCCTCTACCGAAGGACGAGTTAGAAATGTTCAGGGCTGTGGTACCAGAGGAGTACCACGACTTCTTCAATATCTTCTCACGTGCTAAAGCCAAAGACCTGCCCCCACATCGACCTTATGACCACACCATCGAAATCGAAAACGATGGCACACCACCTCACGGCCCCATATACCCACTCTCGAACAGTGAATTAGAGGCCCTCCGCGAATATCTCGAAGACATGCTTGGCAAGGGATTTATCCGCTCCTCCCAATCACCCGGTGGCGCCCCCGTTGTCTTCGCGAAAAAAAGGATGGCACACTACGAATGTGTGTGGACTACCGAGGGCTGAATTGTATCACACGAAAGAACAAGTACCCTATTGTTTTGGAACCTGTTGAACTAAACGTAAAACTGTGGTGTTAAACACAATTCTAAAGTTCAATCAGAGATTTGACTTTACAAGCACACGCAAGCTTCGAAACTATTTTAACGGAGAACCCAATTAAGAAATTATACTCCGGTGAACAATCAGAATCAGTATTGGTACAGGAAGTGTAGCAATAGAGATTTAACTGAACACGTGTAGTTCTTAGATTGTGCAATACTTTGTGAGGTCAAAGAATGTTATTAGGCGTCCAAGGGTCCAGATACTTTAAGGGGAAAGCTACCTAGAGTCTTAGGACCGCGGGTCGAGTGAATTAAAGACAACAATAATCCCCAAGACGTGAAAAGATAGTTCTGCGCTTGAACTCTTCCTCAGTTCAAGTATGTCACTATTCTTGTGGCTTTTCTGGTTTTCCAACACAACAAACATAGGATATTAACTCACTTACCCTGAGTTAGGTTAATATCGGTAGTGCGTTGATTGATCAAGAAAGATCAATTACTCAAAAGGCTATTAACCCACTTAACTCAGAGTTAAGTTAATAAACTATTGCATGAATTGAATAACTAATAACCAAGTCTATTAGATCACTGCTCAGAGTGGCGTCTAATGGTACAGGATTACTAATCAGTTACTCTTAGTAATGTTGCTGTTCGCAGCGCGATTAGTCAGAGCCTGCTGCAATTAAAATAGAGCACTCTTGTACTTCTCAGAGCCAATCAGAGTTGCTGCAATCTTAGACTGTAGCCAAGTCAGTGAGCCAGTACTTCGGTACAAGGCTGTGTTGAAGTCACACTTCAGTTACTCAAGGTATGAGTGGTTTGGTTGAAAGATGATTGATTGCTTCACTGCTAAAACTGCAGGCTATTTATACTGCATCTATCTAGCTTATGTAACTACTGCCAGGAACCTTGTAGAGGCTTCTACTACTGTGAAGAACCTTGTGGAAGCTTAGAGAAGCTTCAGGAAAGGTTTGGAAACTATTGGAAGGCTGTGGAAGGTTCTATTGCTATATTGGGTTAAAGTCACAGCTCTGTGACAGTAAAGCTAAGAGTATGTAAGAAACTCCCACGCTCATGTGATTATCATGTGACGAAGGAAAGTCATGTGACTTCATGCTGGATTGAGGTCATGTGACTGTGTCATGTGATTGTCAGGTCACCGTAGATAATCAAGTGACTTTGAGGTCAGGTGATTGTCAGGTGACTGTAGATAATCAGGTGACTTTGAGGTCAGGTGATTGTCAGGTGACTGTGGATGATCAGGTGACTTTGAGCTGTTTTTGAGGTCATGTGATAGTCATGTGACCGTGGGGGATTCTTAGCTAAACTATCAAGAGATTGTTGTATCTTGTGGACCCAATGTGAGTGTAGCATAGAAATATTAATACAACCTTCCTTGAGGACATTTGAAACTAATTAACTACCTAGTAAATGTTCATAAATAGGTAGCTACTTTGTGGACGATCCCTAACACCTATCCCACTGATTCCGAGCCTTATTGACCAACTCAAAAGTGCGAACGTCTATACCAAATTCGACCTTCGCGCTGGGTTCAATAATGTTCGGATCACCTCTGGCCAAGAGTGGAAGACAGCCTTACGAACACGATATGGGTCCTTCGAATATCTCGTCATGCCGTTTGGGTTAACGAATCCTCCAGCGACGTTCCAGCACTTCATGAATGACATCTTCCAAGACATGGCTGACGTCTTCGTTGTAGTCTACCTCGACGACATCCTTATCTTCTCCAAGAACAAGGAAGACCACTTAGAGCATGTCCAAATGGTGCTCGCCCGTCTTCGAAAACACAACCTCTTCATAAAGCCCGAGAAGTGCCTTTTCCATTCGAACTGGGTGGAGTTTCTCGGATTCATCATCTCTCCTGCTGGGGTCTCTATGGACATTGAAAAGACAGCTGCCATCACAAAGTGGCCTGCACCGATGAATGTTCACGAAATCCAATCATTCCTAGGCTTTGCAAACTTCTACAGGAGATTCATCATTTCGTTCTCTGACATCGTCCTGCCACTCACTCGCCTTACCAGGAAGGATACTCCATTCGCCTGGGACGCGGAGCAACAGGAGGCTTTCGAAGCACTCAAGGCCGCGTTCTCACAGGCCCCAGTCCTCATCCACTTCGACCCGAATAACCCGATCGTCATCGAAACAGATGCCTCCGATTACGCCATCGCCGCCATCATTTCCCAGATCACCCCCTCCGATGGTGATATCCACCCGATCGCCTTCTATTCGCGAGGAATGGCACCTGCCGAAATGAACTACGAGATCTATGACAAAGAGCTGCTCGCCATCTTTTGCGCCTTCAAGCAATGGCGAAACTACCTCGAAGGGGCATCCCACGTCATCCTCGTCCTCTCCGACCACAAGAATCTTGAGTACTTCGCAACTACGAAACAGCTGACCCGACGACAGGTCCATTGGTCCGAACACCTGTCAGGGTTCAACTATATCATTCGCTACCGGGCTGGGCGACTTGGCACAAAGCCGGATGCATTGACCTGTCGGGGCGACGGGTACCCAAAAGGGGGGGATGGTGCTTACGCATTGGTGAATCCCCACAACTTCCAGTCGATGTTTAAGACCGGGCAACTCATTCGTGCCATCATCCTTGACTCTGCATCACTGTTGACATCCATCCAACAGGGCCAGTTAACCGATCCCTTGTCCTCAGCCCAGATTACTCGTCTTCAGTCTCAGTCATTGGCGATCACCCCTTCGAATGAGAAGTCAGACCCCTGGTCACTTGGAGAGGATGGAAAAATGCTGTTATACAAACAGCGAACGTATGTCCCCGATCATAATGATATTCGTCTGGACAGCCTTCGCTCACTGCATGATCATCAGTTAGCAGGCCACCCAGGGATCAGCAAAACGATGAAAAACATTCGGAGACAGTATCATTGGCCGAACATGTCCAACTTTGTCACCAACTATATTGGCTCCTGTTCCAAGTGTCGCCACGCTAAATCCATTCATCACAAACCCTTCAGTCCACTTCGCTTTCTACCCATCAGCCAACGACCTTGGGATTCGATCTCCATGGACTTCATCGAAGGGCTCCCACCATCGGATGGGCACGATATGATCCTTGTCATTGTAGACAGGCTAATGAAGATGGCCCTGTTCATTCCGACATTCTCAGACATCGATTCAGGAGATGTCGCCATGCTCTTCCTTCGACACATATTCGCCAAACACGGTAGCCCCAGCGACATCATCTCCGATCGAGGGAAGCACTTCACATCCCGATTCTGGACCTCTCTCTGCGAAATCCTCGGCATCAAAGGCAACCTTTCTACAGCCTACCACCCCCAAACTGATGGACAGACCGAACGAGTAAACCAAATCCTTGAACAGTATCTCCGAGTTTATATCAACTACCAGCAGGATGATTGGGTTGACCTCTTGCCTCTCGCCGAATTCACTTACAACAACACAGCCCATTCAGCGACCCAGGTCACACCCTTCTTTGCCAACAAAGGTTTCCATCCAAAGCTCGAAGTATCGCTCACTTCGGTCACTTCCAAGGACGCTTATCGCCAGTCGGCAGACCTCAAGGACCTTCACCAATACCTTCGAGATCAAATTAAGAAATCAATTATCCAGTACACTTTGGCCACAACCACTCGCCGCATTCCGATCCCTGAGTTTCAGGTCGGCGACAGAGTATGGCTCGACTCGCGAAATATTCGCACAAAACGACCTTCGAAGAAACTCGACCACCGAAGACTTGGCCGATATCCTATCACGGCTAAAATATCTTCTCATGCGTTTCGCTTAGGCTTACCACTGGACCTTCGCCAGATCCACCCTGTGTTTCACGTATCCCTTCTCGAACCCGCCACGACATCTACCATCCCCGGTCGATACACGGACCCCCCACCTCCTATCGAAATTGATTCTGCGGACGAGTACGAGATCACGAAGATCCTCGATAGTCGCATTCGCCGGAAGCGATTGGAATATCTAGTAGAGTGGAAGGGATACAAACACACCCCCGATGCTACGTCTTGGGAACCCTCTTCGAATGTTACTAATTCCGCTCGCAGACTCGCCGAATTTCATGCGAAGTATCCCCAGAAACCCAAGGCTTAGACGTTTACCAAACCCCAAGAAAACGATACTCTGTTCACATTCTACCTATATATTCCACTCCCCTAATTAACCTCCTCTCAATCCTCACCCAACTCCTTTCGACTCATTTGACGCACGCAACCAACGCCTCTTCGGACACTCCGAGCTCCCCATCAACCTCTTCGCCCCCCCCCTCGATGGCTAGTAGGGGTACTCGAGGGTTCCGCATGATACTTGGCCAACGTCCTGACCATACCCCCTGCTATCCGTGCCCTCTTACCTTCCCCATCAGGAGCGAAGCAGATGCGCAGTCGCCTCACCCTGCCGGGCTCTGCAGCTTTCGCCGACCCAGGCATACCCCCGGCCGACTGCGAATCGGAGTAGGGGACTTCGCCGAATGCATCTCTGAGTTAGCATGGCCATCACAAGAATACAGAAGGAAACCATACCTTCCGGGTCCTCCCTAGTCACCTCCCTTCCCTCGCACCCCTTTGAGGTCAGCGTAAAGATCGGAACAGGAGTCGAGTCAATATCCACTTCTGCGGGTGCCGATTCCAATGTTGATGCCGAACTCTCCAACCACACCCTCGTTTTCTGAATCTCCTTTTCCAGCTCGTCTACTTCGGACGGTCTTTCGAATGTTTGGTCGGCCACCTCCTTGACCTTCAGCATTTTCCGAAGCTCCTCCTAGACCTCATCATTGAGCGAATGAAAGCTAATAAAAGAAAGAATGGTACTCACTTGAACTCCTGCCGCATCGACCAACCACTGCTCCACATCCCCACATGACTCTCCCCGAAGCTCCGGCCTAACCCTCGACATGGTCTGCGATCGATCGAGGAGAACTGAGTACCCAGGTGTCGTCATAGGGGCAGTACGCTGGGCTGGGGTGCTTAGATGGGTCCCATAGCCCTGTTCCGTGCCGCGTTTTAAACAGAAAAAGAAGTCGTGCATGGACCACACAGCTACGCAGGGCCCAGGCTTCAGAGATCCCATCGGGGGACCCATTACATCTTTAACGGTTCCGCCCCACCATAGGACGCAGCGTCGTTGGACTCCGAAGCTAGGAGGGGGGTACTGTCATGACCGGTTTATTTCTCCTACCGCGCTACCTCCATGTTCCCCCTTGTCACTCCCTAGCATCTTCGTCAGAGTTCGCTGCACCTGCCGACCACTCCTCCTCTACATCCACCCTACTCGCTGTTCGCCTCATCCCCTGAACCGCTGTTCGCTGCTCGCGCATTTCGCCAGCAGGCACGCCATCAAAAATGATCGATACCAATCACTCGGCATGATGGTTCATCATTAGCCCCATCATCTTCTTAATCCAACCCCATTGGGTGTTCGTATGGCCAATGTATGTTCGCAGGGCATCCCTTCCATAGGTCATGCGGGATCAACCCAGTCAACAAAGAGTCCGTGCAGGGTACCATGTATGCGGGTCCCAAGACATGGTTTTGTCCATAAGTGCCTTCGCCCCCTTTTACTCTCCGTCGTTCCACGTTCGCATTCTTCCCTCACTCTATTGCATGTTTATTCCATCTCCTTAGTATCATGACTGCGCACCCCTATCCAACCCTGACTTGTGACGGCCTCTTTCCTATTTGCTGATACCTTACGAGCATTCGATATAAGTAGTTTACATCCGCATGTATATTCCCCAGTTCAATTATCATACGTCGTGCATCTTGTGCAAACTTGACCTCACTGTGATCATTGTCTTAAGCCTTCTCTTGGAGATTTCTATCTTCGACCAGCAAAGGACTTAGGCATCACTGGTGAGTTCTCATACTTCATCTTCGTTACCTTAGCCTTCGAACCATTTTCTGTGCTGTTGGTGAAGGGCTCCGAAGGAGCACCTTCACCAGCGAAGGGATTGTCGAGACTTAGACAGCCCTTCCGTGAGACCTTGCACGTTACATCGTCAAGAACCACGGGCTATTTCGCTACAACTGTAGATAGGGCGAGCCCCGTTTAGGTGAACCCTCTTACCTTGTGAACATTCATTGGTTCACCTATTCACCGAACGGCATACTTATTCGCACAAGTTATTCGGGCATTCGCTGTGTTCACTAATACACGATATTAACGCTTGAAAACCAATCTTGACACTTAGCTGTGATGTGTGTCTTGAGAAGAATCTTCTGTGCGTATGGGACTTGGCGGGAAAGGCCACGGCATGCAATCGCTGCAAGGACGCAAAGCGGGCATGCGTGGTCGACAGGCTTAAGGCTCGGGTGACAGCCAAGCGGAGGAAGATCGGAGGATCGGAAGTAGGCTCGGAAAGCCTATTCAGGGTGCGCGGAAGCCCTTGTCCAGGGCTGCCAAGGCGTGAGTCCAGGACGGGCTGGAGGCGAGCGGAAGTGGGATGATGCAGGAGGAGCAGACGGCGGATCCGCTTGCGGATATCGCTAGGTCGCTCCGGGAGCTGCTTCGGCAGGGGGACGAGGGGTTGCTCATGCAACACCAGTTCTACCTGGCCGTCGCGGATCGCCTGGGTGCGTATGAGGACTTGTTGGAACGGGTCGTGGCAGAGTTGAGGGGGAACCGGGAGAGGGGGAACTCAGAAGCGGAGGTTTCTGAGGGTGAGGTCCATGACGTGCAGAGGTTTGCGGAGGCGTATGGGCAGAACAAAAACGCAGAGAATCCGGAAGCAGAAGACTGGGCGGGTTTTGGCGAGGACACGATGGAGGATGACTAGGGGTCAGAATGACATGTAGAATAGATTTCTTGGAACGTCGGAATTAGAGTAGTGAAAAATTAATCGGATTTGACTTGTGACTGAAAGAGTGAAAACGAAATAGAATGGCGGAAGTGTCGGAAATGACTTAGTGCGCAAGAAGGGGTCCAGGCTTGGAAGGGTATGCCCTGTGGAAATCTGAGACCAGTTCGGAGGCGTGGTCGAGTTCCGTGGCGGAAATCCAGGAAGTCTCTTCGTCTGTATCTTCGTAGCCTGCCCACTTGACTAGGTACTGTAGTTGACAACGGTATCGCTTGTTGAGCTTGGAATTGAGGATTTCCGAAATCTCGTATTCCGGATCTCCGTCGATGATCACTGGCGGAGGCGGAGGTTGTTCTTGATTCGGAATCGTATTCAGAACTGCGGGTTCAAGCATAGAAACATGGAATACTGGATGTATTGCGCACATATTGTCAGGAAGTCTGAAAGTGAAAGAACGACTACCGGCCTTAGCGATGATCTCATAAGGGCCAAGGTATTTTTCAGAGAGCTTCTTCGAGGGGCGAGTGGTGCGGAAATTTTCAGCTTTGACAAAGACTTTGTCGCCTATCTCGAATGCCGGTTGCGGAAGCCGTTTCCGATCAGCGGAAGTTTGGTATCTCTTCTGGGCAGTGGAAATGTTCTCTCGGAGGTGCTGGTGAAGGTCGTCAAGTTCCACAATGAAGTCTCGGGCTCTTGCAGAGGCGAGATCGTGTTCAGGGTGGATGGCGAGATTCGGGTGATAGCCTTTGTTGGTGTAGAAGGGCGAAATTCCGGTGGTAGCAGAAGGTGCATTGTTGTAAGTGAATTCCGCAAGCGGAAGAAGGTCAGACCAATTGCTGTGTTGGTAGTTGCAATAGACGCGGAGGTACTGCTCAAGTGTCTGATTAGTACATTCCGTTTGTCCGTCACCTTCGGGATGATAACCGGAAGTGAAGTGGAGTTTCATGTTGAGAGCCTTGCCAAGTGTGCGGAAAAAGGAGGACACGAATTCTGATCCACGGTCGGAAGTGACATGGGAGGGGATTCCGTGCTTGGAAAAGACGTGGAGCACGAAGAGCTGTGCGAGCTGGGCGGAAGTGATGGTGTCGTAGGTTGGAATAAAGATGGACTGCTTTGTGAGGCGGTCAATGATCACTAGAATGGTATCATAGCCGGATGACTTAGGAAGTTTCTCGATGAAATCCATGGATATCGAATTCCAGGGCTGTTCCGGGATCGGAAGTTGCTTCAGGAGGCCGTAGGGTTTGTGACGTTGGGGCTTGGCGCGCATACAGGTGGTGCATGACTTGCAGTAGTCTTGGACCAACGTGCGGAGGAGAGGCCAGGCGTAGGTACGTCGGATTATGTCGAGGGTCTTGTTTTGGCCTTGGTGTCCTGAGAGCGGATGATCGTGGCTTTGCTGGAGTACGCAAAGTCGTAGATCATTGATGTCCGGAACGTAAATCCGGGACTTGTACCAGAGAAATCCGTTGGAATCAAGGGACCATCCAGGACTGGTTGGGTTATTGAGGTGGGTTGTGGAGATGGGGTCGGAATGAAGTGCGGAACGGATGTCGGAGTGGAGAGACTCGGTGTCCATAATGATTGAGGCACTGTCAGGGGACACCCTGTTTTCCATTTCCAGTTCCGACTCCATTTCCGAAGACGCTTCCGATTCCGATTCCATCTCCGCCTCCGCTCTCGGAAATGATTCCGCTTCTGGGAGAACTTCCACCAGTTCTGTTCGCCTTCCCAGTTCCACTCCAATTTCCGAGTTCCACCCTCGGAACAGTGTCGGAAATCAAGCGACTCGCGCAATAGGTGACATCAAGGGTCGATCAAGGGTCAGGGAGGTGCAGGGTTGATGGCAGGTGCCAAGTGTTGTCCCTGGCTGCGCAGCGTAGTATAATACGGGCTCGCTGACATTGGGGGTCCTTAGACTTTTCTCTTTGGATTTCCCCTTGTCAGGTGAGAATCCCCTCTCTTGTATGCTCTGTTCATTTATACAGACTTTGGATTTCCCCTTGTCAGTTGTGTGGTAGTGTGATCTCCACAACTAGCCAGGGTTGCCCTTACAGCAGAAAAGTCTCTCCCATAGAGGACCGGCGGTCGTACTGCGTGTCGCAGCCGCCATAGGTGCGTTCGGAATCGGAGACAGCGACTCGGAGATCGCAACCTCTTCCGCACACACAGCGTACGACAGCCCTTCTTCTTACGTCGAGCTCCCAACCCCGGAAATCCCGTCCCACATTTCTCCTTCCGACATGGATCCGGACGATCGTCTTCGGAATATGGAGGAGGAATTGACGCGGAACCGGATGAAGACCGACGCGATTGAAACAGCCTTACAAGCGATTTTGGCTAAGTTAGATATTCCACAAGGTGGTGGAAATGAAATGTTGGACGATCCGGATTTCTGAAAAGCGGAACTAGCGGAGGAGAGAAAGTCCGCGAAGTTAGCAAAGGTCAAACCCGCAACTCCGGCAGACTTTGACGGAGATCGGGAGAAGGGACGCGCATTCTTCAACACATGCAGCATCTACTTCGCAATTGTCGGAGACCTCTTTCCGAACGACCAGGCTCGGATTCACTGGGCATTGTCCTTTTTCAAGTCGGACCGCGCATCCCGTTTTGCAAACAAGGTGATCCGACATGAAGCAAAGGGCAAGGGGAACTACTTCCGAGACTGGGACGCCTTCGAGAAAACATTTTCCGACCAGTTCTGCCCAAAAAATGAGCAGCTCACAGCCCTTACGAAGCTCGAGGGGACCAGCTGGTACCAGGCCAAGGATCCGGTCGATGACTATATCGATCGCTTCCAGGAGCTCATCGACCTTGCGGAGTATGATGACGACAAGACGATCGTCATCAAATTCCGACGAGGACTCGATCCGACACTCCAGAACCAAGTTGCGCTGCTTGGGGATGGAGCTCCGGACTTTGATGACCCGGAAGGGTGGTACCAAGCTGCACAGAGGGTGTCCCGGAACAGGGAAGCAAATGAGGCCTTCGTGGAGACGAGCCGGAATATGACGCGCAGTTCCACTCGTCCTACTCCACCTGTGCCAAAATCCGGAAGCGCATTCATTCCCATGCGGAAAGTATTTCCGACGCTTTCTCCGCCCGCTCCTATTAGGAACCATAGCCCTCCTCCCTCGAAGAGTGGCCCTGTCCCGATGGATGTTGACCGCATGCGCGGAGAAGGCCGCGGAACTATCACCTGCTTCCGATGTCAACAACCAGGCCACTATGCCCGCGAGTGCCCCCAAGCATTTGACATCCGGCTTATGACCACAGAGGAGAAACTCGAGCTCCTTCCAGAGTTCCTCGCACTTGCGGACATAAGCAGAGTGCCTACTGCGGAAGGAGTTTCCGAAAATGCGGAACATGGCGCATCGGAAGCGGAAGATGCGTCGGATTTTGTGACGCGCAGCGGGTGAGATGTGTGCCCCTGCTGCCTGTACATAACCGGTTTGCCTGTCTTGAAGTAGAGAATGAAAAGCCCCGACTCCCCTCACTTCATACAGACCCACCGGATAAAGTCACACAAAAGCCAAATCCGACACCCCGTCTATCCCGCATCCGCCCTTGGGAGCGACGCCTTCCGAAGCGCTATGTCGTTGCTGCCACCCCTGGCCCCAAGTCACTAGTCATTAAGGTAGAGATCCAGACGACAGATACGGCGGAAGTCAAATCCGGACCCGCCCTTGTCGATTGCGGGGCCACTGGTCAGTTTATGGACCGGGACTATGTGGAACGGAACCGACTGACCACGCGGAAGTTGCAACGTGCAATCCCGGTGTTCAATGTGGATGGAAGCCCCAATGAGGCAGGGTCCATCACGGAGATAGTGGACACAATTCTCCGCTACGATGGACACTCGGAACGCACTTCCTTCGCTGTCACCAGCCTGGGGAAGCAAGACATCATCCTTGGGTTTACCTGGCTTCAAGAGCACAACCCGGAGATCAATTGGCAGACTCGGAAGGTACTGATGAGTCGATGTCCAGCCAAGTGTCACATGTGCCGGTCGGAAGCGCGGAAGGAGCACCAGGAGCAGCGGAAGACCGAACGGCTCATACAGACATGTCGTTCCGGCCCCCATCCACTGCTTGCAGAAGAAGACTCGGAAGCGGAATTTGACCCGGATCCCCCTTCCAAGTCCGATTCCGACGTCATCCGACTCGGCCTGGAAGACGCTCTGACGGAAGGGGAGCGCTTGCTGTACGTAAACCTTCCGCCGGAGGCGGAACACATCCGCGCCACCGGAAATATTTCGCAACACCTTGCTGAAGCCTCTAAGAGGTATGATAGAGTGGAGGCGGAAATTCCGGAGTACCTGCGGGAGTTTGAGGACGTCTTCTCCAAGGAGTCATTTGATGCCCTGCCTCCGCGGAAACTGTGGGACCATGCCATCGAGTTGGAGCCTGGGTCGAAGCCCACCAACTGCAAGGTCTACCCGCTGTCACCCAAGGAGCAGGTAGAGCTCGATGCATTCCTGGCGGAAAATCTCCGTACAGGGAGGATCCGCCCCTCCAAGTCACCCATGGCATCTCCGGTGTTCTTCATCAAGAAGAAGGACGGCTCGCTCAGACTTGTGCAGGATTACCGGGCCTTGAATGCGATCACGATCAAGAACCGGTACCCCATTCCGCTCATTTCCGAATTGATCACACAACTCCGCGGGGCGAAGTACTTCACCAAGCTGGATGTCCGCTGGGGCTTCAATAATGTCCGGATCCGGGAGGGAGATGAGTGGAAGGCCGCATTCCGCACCAACCGAGGACTCTTTGAGCCACAGGTCATGTTCTTTGGCCTCACCAACAGTCCTGCCACGTTCCAGACAATGATGAATGACATTTTCCGTGACATGATAGCAGAAGGGGTTGTCTGCGTCTACCTCGATGACATCCTCATCTTCACAAAAACAATGTCCGAACATCGGGAAGTCGTGCGGAGAGTGCTGGAATGACTCCGGGAGTACAACCTGTGTCTCAAGCCGGAAAAGTGCGAATTTGAGCGGACGCGGATAGAGTATCTTGGGGTGATCGTGTCGGAAGGAAAGGTGGAAATGGACCCCGTCAAGGTTTCCGGTGTGTCGGATTGGCCGGTGCCGCGGAACAAGAAGGAAGTCCAGTCCTTCATTGGGTTTGTCAATTTCTACCGGCGGTTCATCAAGGACTTCTCCTGCCACGCCCGTGCCCTCTTCGACCTCACCAAGAAGGAGGTTGGATGGCGGTGGGGAGAGCCGGAACGGGCCTCCTTTGACAAACTCAAAGAGCTGATCACTTCCGCCCCGGTCCTGATCTTTCCCGACGACTCTCGCCCTTACCGAGTGGAGGCGGATTCTTCCGACGCAGCTACCGGAGCGGTCTTGTCGCAACAGTCATCGGAAGAAGGTGGGGGGTGGCATCCGATTGCCTTCTTCTCTAAGAGTCTCAGTCCGGTCGAGCGGAACTACGAGATCCATGACAAGGAGATGCTGGCAATCATCCGAGCGCTGGAGGAGTGGCGACACTTCCTTGAGGGTGCTCTATGCCCATTTGAGATCTGGACAGACCACAAGAACCTTGAGTATTTCCGCACGTCTAAGAAGTTGAACCGACGACAAGCACGGTGGTCCCTACACCTGTCCCGGTTTGACTTCATGCTCCACCACCGCCCCGGCCGCACCATGGGCAAGCCCGATGCCCTATCCCGCCGTGCGGATCATGGAAGCGGAAGCGGAGACAATGCGGATATGACACTGCTCCGCCCAAGTCTCTTTGCAATCCGCGCCCTAGAAGGAGTGACTGCAGTTGGAGCGGAAGCGGAAATGCTCCGGGACATCCGGAGACAGTATCGGAATGGAGAGAAGGAGGAGTCGGTGGTGAAGGCAGTGGAGGAACTTCGGAAAGGGCACTCACGGTCTGTACGGGCAGCGGAATGGTCGGAACGGGATGGGCTGCTCCACTTCAGAGGCAAGGTCTACGTTCCAGATGGGGCGGACCTCCGCCGCCGCATCGTGTCCCAGCACCATGACACACGGGTCGCTGGGCATGCTGGCAGGTGGAAGACGCTGGAGTTAGTGGCTCGGAATTACTGGTGGCCTCAGATGTCCCGCTACATTGGACAGTACGTGAAGACATGTGACCTTTGTCTCCGAACCAAAGCGCAACGACATCCACCCGTCGGAGAACTTGTTCCGCTCCCGATTCCCGAATCCCGCTGGGACACCATCAGCGTCGACTTCATTGTTGAACTCCCAGAGTCTCATGGCTACGACGCGATCATGAACGTCGTGGATTCGGTAAGCAAGGTGTCCCACTTCATTCCGACGCACACGACGATCACAGCCCTCGGAGCGGCCCGCCTGTTCCTTGCCCATGTCTGGAAGTTGCATGGGCTCCCGAAGCAAGTTGTTTCCGACCGAGGTCCGCAGTTTGTCGCGGAACTGACTCGGGAGCTCTACCGCCTGCTCGGCATAAAGCTAGCTACCACCACGGCGTACCATCCGCAGGGTGACGGACAGACGGAACGGGTCAATCAGGAGTTGGAGCAATATCTCCGCCTCTTTGTCAATGAGAGGCAGGACGACTGGGATGAATTACTTCCGCTGGCGGAATTCCAATACAACAACCATGTCCATTCCGCCACACAACAGACTCCCTTCATGCTCGACTCCGGACGACACCCGCGGATGGGCTTCGAACCACGCCAGGCTGAGTCCCGACTCGAGACGGTCAATGAGTTCCGAGACCGCATGGACTCCACCCTTTCGGAAGCCAAGTCGGCCCTTGCAAAGGCCAAGGATGACATGGCGAGGTACTACAACCAACGCCGGGTTCCTGCCCCAGAGTACCAAGTTGGAGACAAGGTGTATCTAGATGCAAGTGACATCCGCACCACACGCCCTTCACAGAAGCTTGCCCACCGCTACCTTGGGCCCTTCACAGTGACGCGGAGGGTTGGACGGAATGCATACCGCCTCCGACTTCCGATGTCCATGTCCCGCCTCCACCCCGTCTTCAACGTGGTGAAGTTACTCCCTATGCTTGAGGACCCAATTCCAGGTCGGAAGGCTCATCCGCCACCTCTGCCAGAGATTGTAGATGGGGAGGAGCACTATGTGGTGGAACGGATCCTGGACAGCCGGTTTGTGCGAGGACGACTCCAATTCCTCGTGAAATGGGAAGGGTATGGGTACGAAGAGAATTCGTGGGTCCCGGAGCAAGATGTTTCCGCCCCGGACAAGCTCGGGGAGTTCTATAGGACACATCCCGGTGCCCCTCGCCGGATCCGCTCGTTGGCATTTCAATCCCTCGTGTCCCGTGCTTCGAGGACGCAGCACGCTAGAGAGGGGGTGATGTCAGGGGACACCCTGTTTTCCATTTCCAGTTCCGACTCCATTTCCGAAGACGCTTCCGATTCCGATTCCATCTCCGCCTCCGCTCTCGGAAATGATTCCGCTTCTGGGAGAACTTCCACCAGTTCTGTTCGCCTTCCCAGTTCCACTCCAATTTCCGAGTTCCACCCTCGGAACAGTGTCGGAAATCAAGCGACTCGCGTAATAGGTGACATCAAGGGTCGATCAAGGGTCAGGGAGGTGCAGGGTTGATGGCAGGTGCCAAGTGTTGTCCCTGGCTGCGCAGCGTAGTATAATACGGGCTCGCTGACATTGGGGGTCCTTAGACTTTTCTCTTTGGATTTCCCCTTGTCAGGTGAGAATCCCCTCTCTTGTATGCTCTGTTCATTTATACAGACTTTGGATTTCCCCTTGTCAGTTGTGTGGTAGTGTGATCTCCACAACTAGCCAGGGTTGCCCTTACAGGCACGGAGTAGTGGAAACTGCAATGCTGTGGCACGCAGGGACGATGCCAGCTGCTCAGTCGAGAATACTGGGCGGAAATTGTGCGGATTAACGCTGGCATAGTCGCTACTTCCCTCTTTTGGGTAGACGTCCCAACATTTAGTGAGTGCGTCAGGTTTTGCTCCAAGCTTTCTGGGGTGGAAGCGGATCACCATGTTGAACTGTGAGAGATATTCAGACCAGCAGACTTGACGGCGAGTCAAAATCTTAGTAGTTGCAAAATACTCAAGGTTCTTATGATCTGTTACAACCTCGATTGGATAAGTTGGACCTTCGAGGTAGTGTCGCCAAATTTTGAAGGCTTCGAAAATCGCAAGGAGTTCCTTATCGTGGACATCGTAGTTGAGTTCCGGGGCGGAAAAGGTGCAGGAATGAAAAGCAATCGGATGAATTTCTCCGTCGTCGGGGGAAATGATGGAAAGAATGGCGGCTAGCGCGTAGTCGGAAGCGTCAGTTTCGAGTACAAGCTGGGCATCAGGAATGTTGGGTGCATTTATACTCCTGCACCAAAATCAAGCCCAATCAATTCCACCATTCGTATTTCTTTTGATTTTGACTTGAAACCATGCTGACATTCATTCTATGATTTGTCAAATTTTTCTTTGATTTTTCAAAGCTGTATTTCTACTTCTTTCCATGTTCTGTCCAACTGACCCTTTGTGGGTGGTTGTGGACAAGTTTCCTTTTTGAGCTGCGGCTGTTCACTACCGTGCTACGTTCTATGGGCGCTTAGCATGGCACACCGTGGCACCACGGGCGCTAAAGCGCTGGCTAGTAGTACATGCGCATGAGACACATTTCCCTCCTCTCTCAGTGACAACTAAATTCACTGAGAGAGGCAAGTAAATTAGTCTTGTTTCTTTTCGATTTGTTGACCTAGAAATCCTGTAGTGAATTAATTTCTAGGTAGTGTATAATATATTTATAGTGACAACTAAATTCACTGAGAGAGTGAATTAATTTCTAGGCTTCTTTTGAGCACCAAGTCCGAACCTACTGCCTATGATTCCTGTCCTCTACAAGGAATCCAGAAACCGAGTATGGGAGCCGTAGTGCAGGCCGCTTTGAGGGCTTCAAATGCGGAACGGCATTCCAGAGTAAAATTCCATGGGGCACCCTTCCTGGTGAGACGCGTGAGCGGAACGTAATGTTGGAAAAGTTATAAATGAAACGCCGGTAAAAGTTGGCGAAGCCAAGGAAAGACTGTACATCCTTAACACGTCAGGGTTCCGGCCATTCTTGAATTGCCTTGACCTTGTCCTCTGCCATGGTAAGACCCGTAGGAGAGAGGATGTAGCCAAGGTATTCGACCGTGTCGCGGTGCCATTCGCATTTCTCTGCTTTTGTGTAGAGATGATGTTTGCGGAGACAGCGGAGTACTTCGCAGACATGTTCCCGATGTTCTTCCGGTGAGTTGGAATAGATGAGGATGTCGTCAATGTAGACTAGGACGCATACATCGAGAAGGTCGGAAAATACGTCGTTCATGAATCGCTGAAAAGCAGCGGGAGCATTGGTTAGACCAAAAGGCATGACAACCCACTCAAAAGCACCATAGCGGGTGCGGAAGGTGGTTTTCCACTCATCACCTTCGCGGATGCGGACAAGGTGATAAGCATGTCAGAGGTCAATTTTGGTGTAGATCTTCGCCCTGCAGGGAGTGTCGAGTAGATCGGAAATGCGCGGAAGCGGATATTTGTCCTTCTTAGTGAGGGCGTTGAGTCCGCGGAAATCGACGCAGAGGCAGAGAGATCCATCCTTCTTCTTGATGAAAAGGACCGGAGCGCCATGCGAAGACAGCGAAGGGCGGATGAAGCCCATGTTGAGATGTTCATTGACGAACTCGCGGAGAGTCTGGAGTTCACTTTGCGAAAGGGAGTAGATCGGTCCAAGGGGCGGAGATGCTCCTTCTTCCAAATCTATCTTCAGATCGTAAGGTCGATGTTCAGCAGGTTTGTTGGCTTTGGCTTTATTGAACACGTCCGGGAAGTCACGATATTCTTCCGGAACTGAGCTCATGTCGACCGGAGCGGAAGTCGAGGCGGAACGAGCCTTGACTGAAGCCGAATCGGATAGGTGAAGCTGAAAAACGGTCGTGTCTTCTTGCCGTTGCAATACACGGAAAGCGGTGGCAGAAACGAGCGCAATTCGAGGAGCTTCGAGGGACGGAGGTGCTAAAGCGGGACCGGAGTGTGGAACTGAATCCACAAGCGGAGTTGCAGAAGAGGCCTGAGCCATCTTTGCGGACGACATCGGAATAGATGGAAGTTGATCTGGGGTACGGAACTGTATCTGACCCAATGCCCAGTTAATCAATGGATTATATCGGGTGAGCCAATTGTGTCCTAGTACAACGGAACAGCTAGCATCTAGCGGAGTAACGTAAAATGTAACTTCATGGTTGTCCCCAGTAGCGAAACGGATAGACAGATCCATGACTTGGGAAATTGCCGTGTTGGATGACCCGTCGAAAAGGCGGAGCGGAATTGTCGGAATGTTGCGGGTCGGAAGTTTATGTTTCAAAACAAAGTCGGAATTGAGGAAGCAATGAGTCGAACCAGAATCGATCAATGCTGTAAACGGGGGTGCGGAAATTGTGTCTGAAGTCAGTGGAATGGAGACAGAGTCGGAGGACGAAAGAGCGGATGCGTTGAGTTTAACCTCATTTGTTGCACGAATGGGGTCAACACAGCCCTCAGCTCGTGCGGAGGCTGGAGGACTGCTGACTATTGTTTTGCATCCGTAGCGGGAGTCACTTCGGATTTCTCTTCCGTCTTCGCTGCGCAGCCCTTGGCCTTAGCAGCAGAAGCGGAAGCTCGGGTGCAGTCGCGAGCGACGTGACCGCCTTTGCCGCAGAAAAGGCAAAGGTTGTTGTCCATGTGACGCTGGCGTTCTGCAGGGGTTAGCTTGCCGTCCTTTCCAAGTTTGTCGGAAAGGTCCGGAGTGCTTTTCCGGGTGTTGGTGTTGGAACCAGAGGCCTGGTTGTTGCGAGGGGTGGAGTTGTTGCTCCGGTTGCCGGAGTTGGAGCCGGAACTGTTGTTGTTGTTGTTGTTTCCGGAGTTGTTGTTTCCGGAATTAGTCTTCTTCTTGTCTTTGTCAGACTTCTTGTCGGAAGACTTGTCGTTCTTGGTCTGGGTGGAAGTTTCGCGAGCGATCTCAGAATGTCTTTCCCAGTAGCGCGAATCGATGGATTGGGCAAGGTTGCGGAGGTCGGTAAGGGTGGCGGGCTTTCTGACGCGGGCAATTTCATCCTTGATCCGGGATGGCAAGCCCATGTAGAATTGGCATCGGAGTGCTGCTTCTCCCCATTGGACTTGAGGAGCAAGCTGCTGGAATGTGATGATATATTTAGCTATCTTATGAGTGTCTTTCATACGAAGCTTATCGAGTTCATTTTCCGCATTGGCTTCCATATCAAATGGTCCGAAGTTGCTGCGGAGTTCGGAAATGAAGTTGTGGTAATCGTCAGCCCAATCGACGAGGGCGAACGGGTCCATGAGGGCAGGTTTGAAATAGTCGAGAGCCGTGCCTCGGAGATAGGAAAGGGCGTAGTTGACCTTTCGTTCGTCGCCGGGAAAGGCATCGGGACGATCACGGAAGTTGAGTTGAAGCTGGACAAAAAAGGCTGGAGCTTCTTGGGGTCAGAACCGTTGAATTGATCCGGCTCGCGGACCTTAGTTTTGGGGCGTGGTGGGGCTTGAGCCGGGTGCTGAAGTTGTCCAGCTAGCATTGCAATAGCTTGTGCAAGATCCGGAACTGGCACGGGCAGAACTGGGTGTTGGGTGCATTTATGCTCCTGCACCAAAATCAAGCATAATATATTCGATTTGCTGTATGGTGTTTCAATCTCTTCTCACATTGTTCTTGTACCATGCACCCATTTCTCTGATTATTTTCGAAATTTTCCAGTCACTCCTTACCTCTCCACTTCATCTTGTTATTTCTATTTTCACAAGCGGCTGCACCCAGCGGAGTCTGAAATGACTTCGACGCGCGAGCTCTTGGGCGCTAAAGGGCCGGGTAGTAGTACATGCACAGTGAGACAGATTTCCCCCTCTCTCAGTGACAACTAAATTCACTGAGAGAGGCAAGTAAATTAGTCTAGTGTTCTTTCAATTTATTGACCTAGAAATCCTCTGTAGTGAATTAATTTCTAGGTAGTGTATAATATATTTACAGTGACAACTAAATTCACTGAGAGAGTGAATTAATTTCTAGTCTATTCTTTTGAGCAACAAGTCCATACCTACTGCCTATAATTCCTGTCCTCTACACTGGGTTGGCGGGAATCGGAGGTGGGATTGGAGGTGGAGGACCGCCTGGGGGACCACTGGATGGGCCGCTGTGAGGGCCACCTGGAGGTGGTCCTGGTGGAGGTGGTGGTGGTGGAGCTGGGCGTCGGAATGATGCTGCTGTTTGTTCGCCGCTGCTACTCGTCGAGTTTCTGTCATAGTCAGGATTGTCGTCGGGATTAGCGTCGGGAACTTCTTCAAAGCATTGTGGAATAGCATCGGAGAGCTCATTGTTGGCACGAGAGCTGCCGGAGGGTTCCACGTGCCTTGGTGCTGCGGATCTAAGACTGCCAAAATAAGAGAGAGCTTTGACAGCTCCTGCTCGAGCTGAAGTAGCTGTGGTACGAGGAGGCATAGCGGTAGTTATCAGGTGGGAATCAGATAATACTGTTACGTATCGGAATTCCCAGAGGTCGGAACTGGAAAGGACAATGGCTTCAACTTATGTGTTGCGCCCCTGATGAACTACCGTCCTAAGTATTTCGGAATTGACTTGCGGATATTGGAGAAGGCGGAAGTTGGGAGCAGAGTACTGAAGGTCGAGGGTCGAGGGTCGGAGGGCAAAGGTCGGAAGAGGCGGGAGAGGCGGAGGACAGAGGTTCGAGGACTGAGGGAGACAAGACTAGCAAAACTCGCTGTGCTAAGAACAGGAGACAGTGCAAAGGGAATCACGTATCGATGTCGATTATCTGATTGCAGAAACGGAGACATACATGAGGGGGTTTTATACAAAGAGCAGAAGCAACACGTAATGGTATGATACTAAGCAAGTTCCTGAGAGTGCGGGAATCGGATAGACATACGGGGCAAGTAACTAATGCGGAACAATGGGGTGACAACGGGGGTGCAGGGTAGGGTAAGTACAATGGCAAAGAACAAGGCGAGTAAGTACAATAGGCATCGGAAGAAGCGGAACTACGGAAATGGTATCTTGCTGTGCTCAGGGTCGAGTACGGGGGCCGGTATCTGGAGGTGGCCGGGGGTACTGAAAGAACAAGGGGTCGAGGTAGAGGGTTGCGGATGTTGCGGATGTCGGAATAGAGTCGGAGGTGGTGCAGAGGATATGCGGAGGTGGCGGAGATGGTTGATCGGAACAGTCGTAACATTTCCTGCAATTGTGCGCTTGTTGAGCGAACCTTCTGGTGGCCTTCCTCATAGTAACGACCTCTAGCGACCACCACCGCTTCATGTACGGTGAGGGTTTCATTTTCTGAACTAGCTCTTCTGTGGTGTCGAGAATTGCCTTGTTGAGACCTTCTAGCATCCTATGGAACTCTGGGATGCACCGCGGCAAATCTGATGAGACACCCTTTAGGTTCTCAGCCAGCCTATCATTGAACTCTTCCCAATCTACCATGTGGTAGTTGTGTTTGGGTGGCTCTTGGCATGCCACTACTGACACATCCAGCGCTGTGTCCACCTGCATGCCGGTTGGTCCTCTGGGATGGTGTTGCACAAGGTAATGCTATCTAGTTGCTCGCTCGACATAAACACGTTGTCTGTCCATGTGTAATTCCCTATTGACTGTGCTATTAGCGTGGGTATTCCATTAGGCAATGCCATCATTAGGTCCCTCTCTATCACTGCCTCTAGCAAAATCTGTGCAGCGTGTAGATTGGCTCGAGTAAACAAATGTGCGTTTTTTGGCTCATCCCATTGGGGATGGTACCGGTTGAAGTCACCTAACCATATTAGTCTCTCTTGTTGTCCTTCCCCCGGCACTCGTCTAACTTCTCCCTGTAGGTATGTGTTAACATGTTGCAGGCTTTCGGAGTGTGCACAATCGCAGTAGAAGTTAAATATCATCACTACACCGGCTTGTGTTTTGACTCTGACCCCTGTCACATCAGGGTGCCCCACATCCACCTCTCCCAAGCATCTGTCATGATGTGCTTGCTGACCAGGATCATTGACTGGGTGCATGTTTCTTTGTCCCTGTAGTGAGGCTTTGGGTAGATGGTGTACCAGTAGGGGTTTGTGCGAGTGTTGCCTAAGAAGTGTGATCGAGGGTAAGTATCGAAGGCGACGACGGTGGTTTGTGGTGGTGGTGGTGGTGGGAGGAAGAAAGGAGTTCCAATTCGTCAAGTGGCAGACATTGAAATGACTTTACAAGTTCTGCTGTTATCATGCCCCTAAAACAACCTTGTCTATGTATCCCCTCTTGCACAAAACCACTTGCTGCACAGCAACGTCGACGACATCGAGAGCTGCTAAAAAAAGCACGAGCGAACTGATTATCACGGCTTTTGCGCCTCAAGTCACTCAGTCTGCCGGATTCTTTTCCACACGACATAATGCATCTTTTTTTCGAAAATATCTGTCCATTACTAAAAGACCACTGGACAGGATCGGGTCGCTTCAAGAACATTGAACCTGCTGACCCAGGATACCGCCTAGCACCACATATATGGGAACAAATAGGCCTTGAAACCACTGAGGCTTACAAGATGATGCCCTCTGATTTCATTGGCACCATGCCCGATATCACCAACTCCAAATATAAAGCAGAATTCTGGTCATTCTGGGTGCAGTATTTAGGTGTAAATAACCCATGTATCTACATGTACATTAGTTATTACATAATCCCAGTGGGCCCCTTAAGGACCCACTGTATAGTTTATGCGTGGGAACCGGCTAGCAATCCCCATCGCATCTTACCCTTACACTGTCACTATGTAGCATCAGAATACCACACATTGGTCAAGTTCTGTCGTGCTCTTGTGACTTAAGGCTTAAGATAGACATCTTTACACCTTTTTGAACTATCCTGCGGTTGATCACCACGCGACCAACCGATAGTGGATTCGAAGCAATCTTGAAAAAGATCGCTGTGTCGATGACTAAACATCGTTGAGACCCTCCAGTAGACCTTCTACTGTCGGCTGCGAGCGTGATGATTCCACGCAGTCGAAGACGGACACGAGCGACGAGCTCGAGGTCCACGCCCCAGGCGCAGCCCAGCGACACGACGGCTGACACTGTCCTGGACCAAGAGAACAGGACGATAGAAGACGGAGAGATCGTAGACCTCACCGCCCTCGTCCCCTCAGTAGAGGACGAGGAAAACCCCGACCATGTCTCATCGAGCATGGCTGAGGAAGAGACGACGCCAGGCGATGAGCCGGCGCCGCCCCCCCCATCTCTCTCTGCCCAAGGACAAAGGAAAGGGCAGAGAAGTCTCGCCGTCGTCAGACGGTAGAGCAACAATGTTGAGGCGGGCACAAAGCCACGACTCAAACTGACGCTCACGAAGTAGAGCAACGATGATCGTTCCTGAAGGAGGACGACGGCAAAAAAGACGAGCACCAGACGATGGTCAGGACTCGGAATACTCGAGCTCTAGTCGCAAGAGCTCAAGGGCTCACGCCATCAACCACGAGATGGCAGAGGCCCTGAACAAACAGGTGCAGGCTGCGCTGCACCGAAGTACGCTGACGCGCCACAAGCACAATCAGCTGGCTTCGCAGCTTGACAACGCTGCCGCCGCCCTAATGGCAATCGGCAAGGAACTCCACCAGGCGGAGGAGGTCAGGCTGCAAGACGCAGCCACGCTGGAGGATGTCCAGAAAGCACTCCACCCACGTGGGGAACGCGACGCAACTCGTCCAAGCTCGCGACAGTCCGCAGCCAACGAACACAGTCGCGATGTGGAAGACCTGCACCGAAAGGAGCGAGACAAGCAGCGAATGCCGCCGCCAGCCGTCCCGGTCGAACAGGACGTAAGGTTTGGGAATGAACCTCAAGAACAACCGGCTGCCCCAACGGACAGCCGTAAAACAATCCAACAGATCATTAGGGAGCAGGTTGCCTCAGAGCCTGCCTCTGAATCGACGACCGAGAGCTTAGAGCTCTAAGTCGCACACTGGCAGCGTAAAGAAGCCGCAGCCCCGCACCGCCACACATGGGCACTCAAGCTACTAGCGAAAAACACTGAGGAGACAGTGGCCCACAGCCACACCGCTCAGCTGCCCAACGAGCAGCTCGCGCAAGCCGTACAAGACGCACGGCAGGCGCGCGCAGCCTACAACAGCAGGCTACGGATCCGCAACGCGGGACTGACCCGGGACACCAGGCACAAAACGCCCCCAGAACCGAGAGCACAAAATGCTCCCGATCCGGGCCCGGGGCCCGTCAGGGCATATAACAGCCTGCCCCGCGTGGCGTCACAACCGCGCGAACGATCCATGGCCCCAACGGAAGGCCAGGGAATCCCTGACCAGGCCGACGTCATACCAATGGAGCCGTACGATGGGATCACACGGATGATCCGCGTGGCGTTAGCAGACGCCGCGGACACAGACCCGGAGAAGTCTGTGATAGCGAAAGCCGGTGTAAAATTGGCACACCCCGAGCCATATGCCGGGGGATCAGACCTCGAAGAGTTTGAAATCTTCGTGGCTGCCATCCTACGATGGCTGAAAATGAATTGCCTCCTAGGGCCAACCAGCGTCGACATGCAGGTCGGCTATGTGGGCACGCGCCTCACCGGTGAAGCCCAGGAGTGGTTCCTTTGAAACGTTGAACGCTTCGATCGCCAGGTCCGCAGCTGGACGCTGGAAACCGTGATGCAAGGCCTTCAAAAAACGTTCCTGCACACACTGACATACCATCACGCATCGAATAAATTCGACACGGTCATGCAAGGCATGAAAACCGTTCAGGAGATGCTGAATGAGCTCATGAAATACGCGGCACGTATGATACAGCCGCCAGACGAGTACACGTTCCGGAGACGGTTCGTATCGGCGCTGCGCGAAACGCTGCGCAACGAGGTCCTCAAAAAGGGCTATAATGCCGAGAGCAGCTCAATAGAGCAACTCTTCGAGACAGCCCGGATGATCGAGGAGGCATCCAGATACAACATGGGGATGCGCCGCGCAGAAAGCACAGCAGCAACGGCAAGCGCTGCCCGGCTCACAGGGAGCAAGCCGTTGACACAAACGGGCCTGACCAGGCCCAGCCTGTTCGCAAGAAGCGGAACAGGACAACGGCTACCGCCATTACGCCCAGCACAAGCTGGACGCCCACCTGAAGCTAAACAGCCTCAAGCGTCAGGGTCGTCCCCACGACCTGCCCCACCGACGAAAACGTCGGGCCGGCCTAACGATAGGCCCAGCGGCAGCCAAAGCAACACCACATGCTTTGAATGCAGCCAACCTGGCCACAAGAAGGCAGAGTGCCCCCGGCTTAGGTCCGGTATAAGGACAGCGGCCGTGAGGCACGACAGTGAAGCCGATGATCCGGAGACGGATCTCGGTCAAAATTCTCTTCAACAAATTGACGAAGAGGGGGAGGGTGATCCTCAACCCAACGACACTCCGGACAACGGAGATGCACCCACTGAAGAATGGGACCCAGAGCCGTCCCAATACTATGAATGGGACGAGGAGGTGGAAAACACCACCTACAGGTCCAGCGCGATCAGATTCGCACTGGAAGACGAAACCGCCACGAAGCACTGAAGCAAACACAGGACATGGCCAATGCGTCCGCGCAGTGAGAACCGTACCCTATCGGGGTACTGGGAAATTAACGGTGTAAAAGCCCACTGCCTGCTAGATAGCGGCAGCGAAGGGGTACTGCTGTCCCCCGAATTCACGCGAGCTACAGGGATGAAGACATTCTCCCTGGAGCAACCAATCGCGCTGCAGCTAGCCTGCATAGGCAGCCGTTCCACGATCAACTATGGAACGAACACGACCATCAAGTTTGGTCGTGGGACATACGACGAATATTTCGACGTAGCAAACGTCGAATATTACGACGCGATCTTAGGGACACCGTTCCTAAGGAGATTCGGCATAACCCTAGACTTCTCGAGCCAAGGGACGATTCGCAAGGGAAACGAAGTGATCCCCACGGGCAAGGTCTCATTTGACGATGACGAATCGAAGAACGAGGACAAAGGGCCACGGGTGAGCATGATCACCCAGGCGCCGAAGCCGAACCTGGCTCATTGAAGCCAGGAGGACGAGTTGCGGGACGACTCGTCCTTGAACTCACCCTACAGCCGTAGGGAGAGACGCTCTCACCTAACGGTGAAAGCGATGGGAAAGAGGAAAGCGGGCCTGCGCGCCGCGGGACCTAATAGACGCCAACAGCGCCTAATGGCATCTAAGCCACCCACCACCATCATCCTCATGGATGATGACCTTCCTCGCCTCCACGAGGAATGGATGGAACGAATCACTGACCTAGTCAGTGGAATTCCATTAGAACTCCTGCCACTACGGGAGATCAACCATGAGATCAACCTCATCGATCCCAACAAGCACATGTGGTATCGACTACCGAAATGCCCCGAACACTTCCGAGAGGAACTGTCGGCTAAGATAGAACGATACACCACTGCAAAGTGGTGGATTCCGGCAGTAGCGCAGCAGGCAGTGCCCATGCTGTGTGTGCCGAAGAAGAACGGTACGTTGAGAACCGTCTTCGATCTGCGCCAGCAGAACGAGAACCCGGTGAAGGACGTCACGCCCTTCCCGGATCAAGATATCATATGCAGCGACATGGCTCGCTGCCGATATCGAACAAAACTCGATATGTCAGAAGCATACGAGCAGATCCGGATCCATCCGGATCACGTAGCAAAGACAGCCTTTGCCACGATCCTTGGCACCTTCAGGAGCCAGGTAATACAGATGGGGGACTGTAACGTCCCATCAACATTCCAACGGCTGATGACAGCCATCTTCCGCAACTGCATAGGTCGCTTCGTCCATGTATACATGGTGTTACGACCGTTCATTTCCGACTTCCGACCCTCAGTTCCGCCATACATTCCGCCTCTCCAATAGTTCCGCCACACGTTCCGCCCCTCCGACATTTCCGCCATTCCGCCCCTTGTACATTTCCCTTGTTCTTTCGACTCTATTACTCGGACCCACCGGATCTACCTCGCCATTCATCAAAACCATATATCCGGTCACCCTTGTAGTTCGTTGTCAGATATGTTTTCCCGACCCCTTGTTCTTTGCCATTGTTCTACCTTACCCTGAACCCCCCTTGTAGTCCCATTGTTCCCAATTAGTTAGTTCCCACACATTGTACTCGACTTCCGCTTCCTCCGGAATTTGCTTAGTACAACACCATTACTTGTTGCTCTGCGCTTTGTATAAAACCCCCCTCATGTATGTCTGTTATTCTGCAATCAGATAATCACCTTCGATACTTGATTTCCTTCGCTCCATCTCCTGTTCTTAGCACAGCGAGTCTAGCAAGATCTCAGTCTCTCTCTCAGCCTTCCGTCTTCCGTCTTCTGCCTTCCGCCTCAGTTCCGACTCAAGTTCCGACCAAACCTCTGGTCCAGTACTTTCCGACTTCCGGCTCATTTCCGAAATACCTAGGACGATAGTTCATTGGGGGCGCAACCTATAAGTTGAAGCCGCTGTCCTTTCCAGTTCCGACTTAGTGGAAATCTCGATACGTAACACATGGATGACATCTTCATATTCTCGCTCTCAATACAAGAGCATGAAGAGCACCTCTACATCGTCTTTGACAGACTGAGGAAGAATCACCTCTTTCTGAACAAGAAAAAGGTGGACCTCTACTCCATCCGAATGGAGTGTCTCGGCCATATGATCGATGGCCGAGGGGTACATGCCGATGAGGACAAGATGCAACGCATCCGCGAGTGGCGCAGGCCACGGACGTTCAACGACGTCCAGTGTTTCCTCGGGCTGGTACATTATCTGGCACACTACATGCCGGATGTGAGCGCATATACCACCCCACTATCGGGCTGTGCGCGTAATAACCGTCCGTTCGAATGGACACCACTACTCGACAAATGCTGGCAAAGCATTAAGGCGTTGGCCTGTAAGGCCCCGATCCTGCGTCCAGTAGACGCAAGGTGCCCAGAGCCGATCTGGGTGATCACCGACGGATCAAAAGCCAGCATCGGTGCAGTCTACGGCCAAGGTCCTGACTGGAAAACTTGTCGACCAGCCGGCTTCTTGTCAAAGAAGTTCAGCATTGCTCAGCAACACTACCAGACTCACGAGCACGAAACGATCGCGGTGCTCGAGGCTCTCATGAAATGGGAGGACAAACTGCTGGGGCGAAGGTTCACCCTCGTCACAGACCACAAAGGGCTCAAGTACTTCGAGACCCAGAAGAGCCTATCTGACCGACAGGTCAGATGGTGGGAGTTTCTCTCCCGGTTCAATTTCAACACCGTTCATGTTGATGGTATAGAGAACAAGGTAGGGGACTGCATGTCACGCTACTACGAGAGCGACACGAGTGATGACAATCACCCGGACCATGTCTTCGTGAACGCGGATGCACATTTGGACACCGACGGTGAGTTATTGCCTACCACCCGGTATGTCGAGTTGCGAACAGCGGCGACAAGATGCTCTAAATGCCTCGCTGAGAAGACAGAGGCGAGAATAATGGAAGCCGCCGCATTAAACGAGGGCTCACCAGAGCCCGTGAACGTCGCCGCGTCCCGCGACGACGACGATGACGATAGAGCCATCGCCGCAGGAAATGACGGCGCACCCCTGCGCCGGGTCGTCAAGCAAGGCGTAGACCTGTCTAAGGTCCTACGAGATGCATACCACAGGGACGCCATGTTCACAAAGATCATGGCGCACCTGGACGCGCACCCGAGATTCTGGATCCGGGACGGGCTGATCTGTACTAAGAATCAGCTCAAAAGAGACGTCATTGCTGTCCCCCGCTCTGTTCTTCAAGGGGGAAGGAAGCTGATCGAAATTATCATCGATTGGGCACATCAGATAGTCAGCCACTACGGCCATCTGAAGACTTCGAACTACGTTCGAAGAGCATATTGGTGGCCGGGCATGAGCCCAGACATAGAAGCGTTCTGCACATCGTGCGCGAGGTGTCAGATGACGAAAACCGGACCACAATGGCCCAAAGGCCTACTACACAGCCTACCCATTCCAGATAGGCCATGGCAGTCGATTGGCATCGACTTCATGGGGCCCCTGCCCAGATCCAACCACTGTGACTACCTGATGGTAGTCATCGAGCGACTAACGTCGCTCGTACACCTCGTACCAACCACGACGAGTGTGTCAGCCAAGGGAGTAGCCTGGCTGTTTCTGAAGGAGGTCATCTGACTACACGGAGTTCCCGACTCCATCGTCTCGGACAGAGACTCAAGGTTCATGTTGATCTTCTGGCGTGAACTACAGCGACTCATGGGGACTAAGCTCCTCATGTCAACTGCCTTCCATCCCCAAATGGATGGAGCCACCGAGCGGGCAAACCGCTCGATCGGCCAGATATTGCACACGGTCATCAGAGACAATCAGAAGGATTGGGCATTGAAATGCCCAATGGTTGAGGTCGCCCTCAACAGCAACGTCAGCGCGACCACAGGGTTCACACCTTTCGAGCTGATCCACGGCTATATGCCGCAGATAGACGTCCCCATAGCCGTGGACACTCCGTTCAAGGGGGTAGCCCGGTTCGCACATCAGGCAAAATGGAACCTGATGGCGGCACACGATGCAATCATAGAGCATCGAGTGACACAAACGTTTCATGCAAACAAGAAACGTACGGCGAGCGACAGGTACGCGGCCAACAACCGCGTCTACCTTTCGACACAAAACCTAACTCTCCCGAAAGGAAGATCCAGAAAGCTAGTCCCGCGGTACATCGGACCGTACCGCATCGTCGAGGCTCACAACAACGCCTCAACGGTGACCCTCGATCTTCCCGACGAACTGAAAAGCCATCGTATTTCACCAGTTTCCATTCCAGCCTCGTACGACGATACGAGGCTAACAACAACGAATTGTTCCCTCGTCGTGAGGCCAATTCATTTTATGACTTCAGGGCAAATGACGACGAGGAGTGGCTCGTCGACGAGATTATCGCACATCGATGGATAAACTCGACGGACTGGAGTTCCAGGTCCGTTGGACCCTAGGCAACGTGACATGGGAACTCATGTCGTCCTACAAGGACCTTGAAGCCCTAGATAGCTATCTAGAGCTTCGGGGGGTGGGCAAGCCACGCGACTTCCCCAGACGCCGCTAGATGCGTCTGTCACGTGCAGACCACATGACACGCCGGCCACGGCACGGTTAAATTTTCGCCTCGGATCTTTCCGAGGGCGCATCGCTTCTTGGAAGCAACCACCATCATCTACCCACAAAGATGATGCCCCCCAAAGATGGGATGGACGTTGATCCATCAACGTCCACAACGCGAACAATGGCCCCGAGACAGGGGGCCGCAGACATTCTCCGTGCTCCAATAGACCAGGAGCACTGGATGATCGTGGGATGGGAGGACGCCCTTGCCATCGTCCACCTGCACGATTGCGCAACATGCGCAGACTACCGCGCACCTTAGGGCCGTGACCGGCACCCACAAGGTCAAATTGCGGGATGAAGACATCAGCGACGCCGTCGATGCAGCCTGGGGATGGCTCCCAAGGGGCATTGCGTGTGACGCGCGAGAAGAGCTCCTCTGGGACATCCACGACCTCAAAAAAGAGGTCAAGGAGCTGGAACACGCGGTCGAGGACCGCGACGACGCGCTCGCAACCGAGCGCGCCAGGATCAAGGAACTGGAGCAACAGCTGAGCGCAGCGCAGCTCCAGGTTACCCTGGTCCACGCTGCCTCAAAAAGGCCGCGACATGACCCGGCCATGGACCCAGTGGCTGGGCCATCATCACCTCGTGCGACGGCGCCGACCCCGACGACGACAACGACGGAAGGGCAGAGCGCACCTTCCGACTCTGCGTATGGCATCCCAGATGGATGGGAGTCTGACTCATCCGTCTGGAAGACGTACGACCCGGAACGGGCACAGAGGCTGGCAGAGCAGCCAAAGAAAAAGTGCAAGAAATTGCGCGGCTCCCCCCACACCGTCAATGGGCTAGCCATTGTGAAGGAAAGCGCGATTAGCGCTTACCTAGCAGCGTCATAGTCGCACACCATCAACGACCCCGCCCTTCAGTGGCGGGTAGCACAGATCGAGGCTGTTAGCAACTCAGGGGCTATGGCAGGGAAGGTGTAGAGTTCTTAGAAAGCTAGAATCAAATGTACTCTCTCAGTGAATTTATTGTCACTGATATATTAATACAATACCTAGAATCAAATGTACTACATGATTTTCAGTCAACATGCTATGAAAATACAAAGAATACTACTCGCCTCTCTCAGTGAATTTATTGTCACTGAGAGAGGAGTACAATCCTGTCTCAGAAGGCATATACATGCACCCGGCCCTTTAGCGCCCAAGGGCTCGCGCGTCGAAGTCATTTCAAACTCCGCTGGGTGCAGCCGCCTGTGAAAATAGGAATAACAGAATGAAATGGAGAGATAGGGAGTGACCCGAAAATTTCGAAAATAATCAGAGAAATGAATGCATGGTACAAGAACAATGTGAGAAAGAATTGGAACACCATACAGTAAATCGAACATATTATGCTTGATTTTGGTGCAGGAGCATAAATGCACCCAACAGAGGCCGAGTATATCGGGCCTGGCGTGGCCCTGCCTCCGCCGGCGGGGACAGTTCACCCTCCCTACCCGGGGGAGGGAGTGATCATACCACTCGGAGACCCACCGATCGCCGAGATGGGCCTCCTACCACGGCCGGTAGGAAAGGCCCAACAGCATCATACTCAATAGTACGATGTCTGCCCGCTCAACGACCCACGCTTCGTCGAACTCATAGCGCGGGCAAAAGAAACGCCGCAGCTCACGTGTACACGTGAGATGATCGGCGTATTCAAACGCATTGAGCGCGAACAACGCGCTCGCAATCCCAAAAGGGATTGTCTCGTGATAGCGGGCCGTACCCCGCACGACATCGCGGCCATTCTGAAGGGTTGGATACACAACCCTGAAGGGATCCCATCCGCCATCCGTGACAACGTGGATGGCACCTTCAACCTAGACGACATGGACGTCTGGATGTGGTTGAAGGCCCTTGCGCCCCGGGTCAAAGGGGTCGCATCACCTCTCAGGGCGAGGCTACTCGACCTCTTCGGCTCGACAGACCAATGGTCGAGCCTCGTCGACGCCAGGGAAGTGCTGATGCCTCAGAGCACCACCCTGCGGCTCTCAATCACAGGCCCATTCCCTGTGGAGGGCCGAGCCGGTCCCGACATCCCACTCGCGGAGATCGCGAGATGGTTGGCCCGCTACGCGGGAGTCACTCACAAGCGAGTGGCGCGCATTGAACATTATGTTCAACGCAGCATCACCGGCGCGGCATTCAGTGCCGCCGCCCGCGAGGGCCAACAAAAGGTCATCGAGACCAGCCACGTGAGGGCCGCAGTGCCACGACCCCTCACTCACACCCAGCTCGACCGAGAGCTGGCACGCTTCCGGCCCCCTCCTCAGACTGAGGACCTGGCCGTTGAGGCCATGCTCCGCGAGGACGTGGGCCCCAGCACCCAAGCGGATACCGCCGCTAGTGGTGAGGCCGACCAGCCTCACCCAATCACCACCGATGACGCGGAGGTGCCCCCGGAGGAGTCACGTGCTCCACCGGCCCCGTACAACGACGACGTCATCGTATCGGCCACTCTAGAGGACTCCATCATGGATGACCTCTATGAGTAGTAGTTAACCCCTATAGTTGTCTATAGAGGGGGAGGGTGTAAATAACCCGTGTATCTACATGTACATTAGTTATTACATAATCCCAGTGGGCCCCTTAGGGACCCACTGTATAGTTTATGCGTGGGAACCGGCTAGCGATCCCCATCGCATCTTACCCTTACACTGTCACTACATAGCATCAGAATACCACACATTGGTCAAGTTCTGTCGTGCTCTTGTGACTTAAGGCTTAAGATAGACATCTTTACATTAGGCCCCATCCTCTTACGGAATTGGTTCCCCAACCCCAAATATTACGATCACTTTTGTGATCTTGTCAGCATCATCAAGACGTGTCTTCAGTTCACCATAACTGAGGAAGCACTGCAAAAACTACATAAATCTATTGTAAAGTGGGTCCAACAATATGAAAGATTTCGTGTTCTGAAGCAACCACAGCTGGCAGGTGGTATTACCATTATGAACAAAAGAATCTCCCTGCATGTACTTTCAATATTCATACGCTCCTTCATGTTCCCGACTACATACATCTTTGCGGCCCTGCATGGACGACTTGGGCGTTCCCAATGGAACAATATTGCGGCAAACTGGGATCGCACGTGACCTCATGGCTTCACCCTAATGCCACACTGTCGGTGTACGTCACACGTGCAGCGCAGCTCTCCCAGCTCAAGGTCCTATATACACAAGTTGATGAGATGCAGATGCCGGAGGCTATAGAAGGAGCTGTGAGCGCGATGGAGCATGTCTAGCCGGAATGTGCATACTTTGATCTGACGCCCCCTTTGCGTGCCGCTAACACATTGAGGCCTCTTAGTTCCTAATACAGTCCTACGTTCACCTCGTAACCTTGCTTTTCAGCCAGATATGGACTTCACCGAAGAATCACTTTATACTTTGTGCAGCTGTTCAACTGCCCCGCCAATGTCATTGTCACCAAACTAACTTCAATTATGACAAGATGGGGAAAAGTTCGTATTGCTAACGGTGGCGACAAAATTCGAGCCAGCTGTGCCATAAGCGAAGCTCAGGCTCGTATCTGCTGTGATTCATCATTTGTCCATGTGAGTAATGGATAATTTCTAAATCATGGAGAAAATTTTATGGCTCATCATATTTTTACAATATACATTGATGGTGGCTAACAATCGCCGTGGCCAAAATTGGCCAGCATATGTTCGGCAAATATTTTATGGACAGCTACATTGCATCATCAATGTCGTCATGCCGCAGTCACATACACTCAACCTCGAGGAGCCCCATCGATATCTTTTAGCAGTCATCCAGCCATGTTCAACAGGTGGAAAAGATGCGACTCATGAGCTGACCACATATTCAGAGACCACCGTCCCTGTTGTTGTGGATTTGCATACGGTCGAATGCGTAGTTGGACGAGTTAAGCGCGGGAATGAGTGGGGAATTGTTGACCGCAGTGGGGACTTTGCCAGGACTGTTTTCGTGGAACTGGAAGTCGAGTTTGAATAGGTGCGTTTTTTTTTCTTTTTTCTCTTTGCGTTCTCATCATTTTATATTAATCCAGTAAGCTACGTTGTCGCTACACATCAATTGCACTAATGTAAACACTCCCCTTACTCTCTGAGACTCCCAAGTCCCTGCGCTCTCGAGCTACAGATGCACGAACAATTCGCCATGCACGATGCAATAATTCTTTTGTTGTACTCACTAAGACTTGCTTATGCTAACCTGGTAAGTGAATTTGCTGTCTCAGGGCTTGCAGCACTCGGTTTGTTTGGTGATTTGATGCGTCTACCCGTTGATATGGGCTGGCTTTGGGTAGCTTATTTTAAGTGTTTAAATGTACTTAATTTTCATGGTAGCTAAATTATTTTTTTTGACACTGATTTTGGGGTGAAAAAAGCTACTGAAATTAAGTACTAGTGCATAAAGTACTTATTTTAAGTGCCCGCTCTTCCTACAGTGATGAGCAGCGGGAGGAGGAGGAAGAGGAGGGGCCTGCTGGAGAAAAGGGTGTGGGAAGATTGCCGCCATATGATTGACTGGTGGTGTTAGACTCGTTTGTCGATGTGCTTTGGATGGCTTTTTGAATGTGTTGTTCTCAAGCTATCGTATTTCACATTACCTACTGTGTTAATTAGATTGATTGTATTAGAAAACAAGGAGATTAGAATAAGGGAAGGGATGAGTCCGATGACGGGTGGATCGATCTATTAGAATTTGGTAGTTGAGTTTGCAAGATGTCTGGTCATTCTGCGGTGAGCATCACTCTAGCTGGGCCTGTAAATGGTTCTTGTTCATCAGTGAGAAATTAACTGGAAATAGACCATTGAGTCAAACAAGTCGATTCTAATTTGAAGATGTAAACCGAGCAAGGTCGAATGTTTGGGGAAGATGCCAGGCTTACAGTAGGTAGCAATCCAAATATTTCCAATCTGGCGGTATTTACTATTACTAGTAGCTAAAACGACTAAGACGTTTCCGTGGATCCGACTACGATGGAGTACAAGAAATGGGGGCTGTCACCATCGATGTCGCTGTTGATGATTGTTCCGCTTCATGTGAGTTGACGACCCACAAAACACTATGTCCCTCCTGAACCAGTGGGGCAGTGAGTCGGAGATCACTCATGCATCACCTTTGAAGGAGTATATTTTTTATTTTCCGTTGATCAGCCTCCTTACATAAATCAGGCAAGTTCAACGAAAAGCGCCAGCAGACAGGGGCCCCTGCGGATTAATTATGGGACCACTGTTAAAAACGCCCCCAGGATAACTCATGAATACAAATATATCCGCGTTAGTGCACTCACGCATATTGCGTTCGAGGAGACCCTCCCTCTCCTTCGGAGAAAGTCGGGGACTCCGAGCCCCTCCCGCGGCTGTCTCACCTACCCGCTCCTTAAATAATTTGCACCTCTGGTAACACAAAATACAACACAGCGACATTCCTGCACTCTCCCCCATCTCACAATCCACATGGCTGCCTTCTTCTCCATCCTATTCTCTGCGCGCTTGAGCCTCGTTAACGTTCCCCGGATCATGCTAACAGCGTTGACTGGCGCCCTTCGGCGATCGGTGGGTTACTGTATCTCACCAGAGTCCTTCACTCTTCCTCACGGCTCCACTCAGTTCTCCAAAAACCAAACCATATTACCGACAGTGTCTAGCGAAGTCAGTCCCGACGTCGCAGCAGAGATGGCATCTGCGGTGAGTTCAAGTCCACCACCGTGACGGTGCACAGCTTCTAATACCCTGCACACGCAGAAGAAGACCAGTTCCCGTAATTCTGCGCAAGAGTCGCTTCAGCATGGCGCTCCAACCCAGACCGAGGACGAAGCCAGCCGAGGCCTGTACGTGTTAGCCGTGAACGAGGCAAGAAGGCTGGCCCTTCGAACTCGCCGTCGTTTCGACATGTATGGCCCTCCTGATTGGGTCGATCCGGCTTTGGTATGTCTAATCCTAAGCTGACGCACAATCCCCACTGACTGGCTCGCTTAGTCAATCCTGCCAAACATCGGGCTCCAAGGAGACTACTGCCATGGTTTCATTCCCTCTCAGTATCCCTTCCTCGCACCCCACATACTCATATCCGAACCCCTGGTTTCTGATCCGTATCCCATCGTCGCATGGACTAGCATCCTGGATTCTCAAGACCATGACTACGGGAATCGCCTCATTGTAGCTCAGGCTCCATCTATGGGCAGTCCGCTTCCTCAGGTGTATAATCCTGCGCCACAGGCGAGTAGTACGGTGTTTGCAGATGAGGCCCCCGACGGGACTTGTTCGGCTTCTCCAGCTGCGGACTCCCTTCCACCATTGGATTCGTCGTCAGAGTCGCATTCCGAACGTGACTCTGACTCCGACTCGGGTAGCGAGTGTCTGACGGTTGAGGATAGGAGGGCTTACTGGAAAAACTTACGGGAAAAGGACTGCCCTCTGCTCCCTGCATCGACATTCTGGATCGAGGAAGACGACGACGACTTGCCTGAGCTCCCTACAGACTGGTAGCTTGCTGTGGCTTGAATCATTTACTTCTGAATACGTCTCATCTAATATAAGCTTTTCGGCGTCTTTCTCTTCAAAGGAGGCTTAGCTGTACTCACTAACGAGCCTGAGGGTGGTTGTCTGTGCTCGGCGACGAGATCTGCGGTGACGCACTTCGAATGACTGATCTATATCGACCCATGTGTCCGGTGAGCGTGGCTGAGTCAAATATAATATAAATATAGGTCGTCGTGGGCTTAGCGGTCCATGGATGGTGTCCTTGGGTTCTTGCTTGTTCGAGCTTGTATCCAAGAAATAGTGGTTGTAACTCGAGCGCAAATTCCTAGTAGGTGTCATGACCGACCTGCTGGATGATTCGGATTCAATAGGCACGACCCTCGTGTGCAAGGGCCGGCGTTCGAGCCTCAGGGAGGCACTTTTGTTATTAAGCTACGCATTGCCCTTCTTGGTCGCACGGGCGGATGTTCCCCTGCCATTAATAACATGACCGATCAGCACTGCTGCAGTCACAACTCCCAGTCAGCAAATCGGCGCTCAAGACCACCTATGACAGGAAGTCGAAGGAGGACTCACGGCGCTCATTCATCGAATCCCCACGCTACGCCAGGTTCCGAGAAATCGACCCCAAAGCCCCATCAGCGGATTATCGCAAGATCGCAGCGGAACTGCCACGACGACAATCCAGCATACTAATCCAGCTACGCACCGGCCACGCACAACTCCAGCGACATCTATACCACATGGGCCTGGTTGGCACACCGCTCTGCCCAAGCTGCAATCAGAAGGAGGAATCAGTACGACATTACCTCCTCTCATGCATAGCCCACGCGAGACACAGACAACCCGTGATCAACGCCTTAAGACGTGATGCGCTAGACATTTCCAAGTTGCTCTCCGATCCAAAATGCATCGATTACACCCTCGATTACGTCAACGCCACCAAAAGATTCCACCCAACACCCCGCCCCCCAGTGGAACCTGAGACACGAGACTAACCCACACCCTGCAGCAGACCCGTTTATATCTAACTGAAACTGTCCTTCCCACAGATACACACGCAGCAACTCACGCACGCGCTTGGCGCTACACCCGCCCAGACACGCCCCTGCGCCCCTTTCACGCTAGCCGCATCGCACGCCCCTCGCCCCTCTATCGCAGTGTCGCACGCTCGCCTCCAAGCCACTGGCCAGCGCACTCCACGACCTCCCGCCGTACCCGCTGCCGCCCCACCGCATCCCACGCTGCGCCCGCCCTTCCTGTCATCCTCTTCATCACGGTCTCTTTCGTAGATAGGCATGACACGATATGGTCTCTCTTCCAACGCGTTACGGGATATGCCCACGCACCTCGCTATCAGCTAATTTATTATATATTACAGCCATTAATTCTCTAAGGGATGTTAGTCCGTCATGGGACCTCCCTGCCCTAGGGCTCATGTTTCGCATATTCCAAAGTGGACTCTCCATAGATACTTGTCATGTATTTGAGCCAAAGCTCAATGGATACAAATGGATATAAAAATAAAAACATGACCGATATCTCAATCCCATCGATAAGCTACATTGCGACCTTGGTGCGTATTCTCCTGGGATGTCTGATTTAATCTCATGGGCCCCCGCAGGTACATTTTGGCTTATCCTCACAAGGCACGTTCCATGTCGGTGGCGATCTGGGATGGTTCAACTATCACGGCTTTTATCGCTCCATCGCGGACCTTTTAGGTGATGAGCGCATAGTCCAGCAACGCGAAGCCCTGTTGAGATGGTGGAAAGGGTAAGTCAACCGGTTGTGCATTGGTAATTAACTGACACCTTATTAGAAAAATATTTCCCAATGCGCATGAGTATAATGAGCCGAAGGGAGACACTGTGCATGGGAAGATGCTTGCGCAATTGGAAGCATCTGAGTAGGCAGGGATGGGCTCAACTGCCTGTAGTATGGTGTAAATGCGGCTACTTTATATGTTATATATCCTTGAAGTTCGCCATCTACAAGCTATATACCGACAATTATTAGGCATATGTATCTCAGTGTCAGGCCGCTGGTAACCCAATAGTGATCGAAGGAATTTATTTCTGGAACTCACCATAATCATACCTCGTGGGTCCCCGCTTGCAATGACACCAGTATCAGGGTATCTGGATGTCAGGAGACTGGTTATGCGCTGGTCATTGAGATACCAGAAGTCATAATCATGACGGCGAGACACCATTGTTGCAGGTCATGGGGGCCCATGGTTATAACACCGGCACATGGTAATCTCCATGGTACCCGATGGCAAGGACATAACCTTTGGGTATACCATCGTCATAATGTCAGGTATAACGTTTCAGCACTTATTGCGATGACATATATTATAATATCAGTACAATCCTTTATGATATTTGCGAGACCTTGCGAAGCACGCCGAGTGTTAAGTAGGCGAGATGAGGGTGGCCGCTGGACCCACACACATCTACAAGCAAACGACTTCGTCGCGGTCCAAGCACCGGGAACCTGGGAAATACAGTATCTTGAAATGGAAGAACTTAAGAAGCATGTTGGGGATTAGGTAATCGGGCTTGCGGCACTTCGGTGCGATGACGCGTCAGTACAATACAGTTCGCCGCGAGACAAGCGGTAGATGGGAGAAAGTCCTGAAAATTTGCAGACTGGTCTGTGACTTGTGCGAGTTATGGTTCCCTCGCCTAAAGATATTCATCATAAGTCGACGGTGCATGGGTTTTCAAGTACCAGAGGGCAGAATCTAGCAATTTCACAGCCTTGTTGAGGCATGTTCTTCATAATTCTGTCCTTGAAGACGTAGAATCCGATAATAGCGCTCGACATCTTAGTCGGACGTCTCGAGAAAACAAGCCGAGAGAAAGCCAGGTCTGCTGCTGTAGTCATCACGCATCCCTCTGAAATTTTCACACTTTTCCATGTTCTCACACACACACGTCGCCGCTCCAGCGTCTTTGCAATTTTCGATTCTCATCCTCGACTCTTTCCCACTCTGGCAAACAGAACCAATTATATTACCGGGCTTCTCCAAAGAGACCCAAGTCTTCTGTCGGGAGGCTTGCAATGGGAGGTCCAGCCTCTTAATCAATACTCTGGCCACGTTTTCCTTACAAGCAACAGCTACAATTTTGATGCGGTCGACGTAAGATCTATGTAGGATGCCAATATGGATATCCTTGAGCTTAAATCCCGTCTACCGGATACCGGATCTGGAGGGAAGAAATAAAGGACTTACCAATGAAAACTCGGCTCTACTGGAACGAGTTGTGCAGCTTGAAGACGCATCGGCTGTCAGACAATCCCACGCAGAGAATTCATTGGGGGAGAAAGTGGAGGCTCGCGTAGATCCTCCTCCCCTGTTGCTGGACCTTCCAACCATCGGCAGGCGTTGAAGCTTGGGACATCGTCCTCGAACAACGTTCCCAACAATATCTAACGGCATATTTCTTCCAGATCCAAGGGTCACCTTGGTCATGGCAAAGCTAAGTCAAAGAGTCCGTTGCATCACAAAGAAGGCGGGGAAGAAGCGGACTGGGAAGCAGCCTGGCGCGCTCAGGAGGAATTGATAGAGAGCACAATGCCTGAGACGTGCACGCACGGCGCAAGTGCGCGAGCGAGTGCGGGCCGTACCCACGCGCGCGCCGTTCGTTAATACTAATACGCAGCGCTCGCAGATAAGCAGGCGAGCATGACGCACTTGACGCATATGACCCGCGAAGGAGGAGACCTGCGCGAGGAGGGCCTTCACGTCCTGTCCTATCCTGTTCTGGACCCCGAAAGCTAAGGCATAAGTCTGCCTCTCGAGCAGCACGACACGGATCGCAGACACGGGCGCCGTGAGAGGCGGGTCGAAGAGCGTGAGGAGCTCCAGCGGCGGGGCTGGCACACACGGTGTCGAGTAGAATCCTTGTCGTCAACACGCTGAGCAAGCGTTGTGGGAATGGAGAGGAACATAAAGACGCGGAGTGTGTTGTGTGCGATGACAACCGTAGGACAGATAGTCGAGCAGCACTCAGAGGCGCCGAAGCAACGCAGGCAAACAAAAGTGCCTCCCTGAGGCTCGAACGCCGGCCCTTGCACACGAGGGTCGTGCCTATTGAATCCGAATCATCCAGCAGGTCGGTCATGACACCTACTAGGAATTTGCGCTCGAGTTACAACCACTATTTCTTGGATGCAAGCTCGAACAAGCAAGAACCCAAGGACACCATCCATGGACCGCTAAACCCACGACGACCTATATTTATACTATATTTGACTCAGCCACGCTCACCGGACACATCGGGTCGATATAGATCAGTCATTCGAAGTGCGTCACCGCAGATCTCGTCGCCGAGCACAGACAACCACCCTCAGGCTCGTTAGTGAGTACAGCTAAGCCTCCTTTGAAGAGAAAGACGCCGAAAAGCTTATATTAGATGAGACGTATTCAGAAGTAAATGATTCAAGCCACAGCAAGCTACCAGTCTGTAGGGAGCTCAGGCAAGTCGTCGTCGTCTTCCTCGATCCAGAATGTCGATGCAGGGAGCAGAGGGCAGTCCTTTTCCCGTAAGTTTTTCCAGTAAGCCCTCCTATCCTCAACCGTCAGACACTCGCTACCCGAGTCGGAGTCAGAGTCACGTTCGGAATGCGACTCTGACGACGAATCCAATGGTGGAAGGGAGTCCGCAGCTGGAGAAGCCGAACAAGTCCCGTCGGGGGCCTCATCTGCAAACACCGTACTACTCGCCTGTGGCGCAGGATTATACACCTGAGGAAGCGGACTGCCCATAGATGGAGCCTGAGCTACAATGAGGCGATTCCCGTAGTCATGGTCTTGAGAATCCAGGATGCTAGTCCATGCGACGATGGGATACGGATCAGAAACCAGGGGTTCGGATATGAGTATGTGGGGTGCGAGGAAGGGATACTGAGAGGGAATGAAACCATGGCAGTAGTCTCCTTGGAGCCCGATGTTTGGCAGGATTGACTAAGCGAGCCAGTCAGTGGGGATTGTGCGTCAGCTTAGGATTAGACATACCAAAGCCGGATCGACCCAATCAGGAGGGCCATACATGTCGAAACGACGGCGAGTTCGAAGGGCCAGCCTTCTTGCCTCGTTCACGGCTAACACGTACAGGCCTCGGCTGGCTTCGTCCTCGGTCTGGGTTGGAGCGCCATGCTGAAGCGACTCTTGCGCAGAATTACGGGAACTGGTCTTCTTCTGCGTGTGCAGGGTATTAGAAGCTGTGCACCGTCACGGTGGTGGACTTGAACTCACCGCAGATGCCATCTCTGCTGCGACGTCGGGACTGACTTCGCTAGACACTGTCGGTAATATGGTTTGGTTTTTGGAGAACTGAGTGGAGCCGTGAGGAAGAGTGAAGGACTCTGGTGAGATACAGTAACCCACCGATCGCCGAAGGGCGCCAGTCAACGCTGTTAGCATGATCCGGGGAACGTTAACGAGGCTCAAGCGCGCAGAGAATAGGATGGAGAAGAAGGCAGCCATGTGGATTGTGAGATGGGGGAGAGTGCAGGAATGTCGCTGTGTTGTATTTTGTGTTACCAGAGGTGCAAATTATTTAAGGAGCGGGTAGGTGAGACAGCCGCGGGAGGGGCTCGGAGTCCCCGACTTTCTCCGAAGGAGAGGGAGGGTCTCCTCGAACGCAATATGCGTGAGTGCACTAACGCGGATATATTTGTATTCATGAGTTATCCTGGGGGCGTTTTTAACAGTGGTCCCATAATTAATCCGCAGGGGCCCCTGTCTGCTGGCGCTTTTCGTTGAACTTGCCTGATTTAAGGAGGCTGATCAACGGAAAATAAAAAATATACTCCTTCAAAGGTGATGCATGAGTGATCTTCGACTCACTGCCCCACTGGTTCAGGAGGGACATAGTGTTTTGTGGGTCGTCAACTCACATGAAGCGGAACAATCATCAACAGCGACATCGATGGTGACAGCCCCCATTTCTTGTACTCCATCGTAGTCGGATCCACGGAAACGTCTTAGTCGTTTTAGCTGCTAGTAATAGTAAATACCGCCAGATTGGAAATATTTGGATTGCTACCTACTGTAAGCCTGGCATCTTCCCCAAACATTCGACCTTGCTCGGTTTACATCTTCAAATTAGAATCGACTTGTTTGACTCAATGGTCTATTTCCAGTTAATTTCTCACTGATGAACAAGAACCATTTACAGGCCCAGCTAGAGTGATGCTCACCGCAGAATGACCAGACATCTTGCAAACTCAACTACCAAATTCTAATAGATCGATCCACCCGTTATTCTAATTTCCTTGTTTTCTAATACAATCAATCTAATTAACACAGTAGGTAATGTGAAATACGATAGCTTGAGAACAACACATTCAAAAAGCCATCCAAAGCAAATCGACAAACGAGTCTAACACTACCAGTCAATCATATGGCAATCTTCCCACACCCTTTTCTCCAGCAAGCCCCTCCTCTTCCTCCTCCTCCCGCTGCTCATCCACCACCTCCCCGCACACTCCGCGTCCGCCGCGCTCTTGCCGTTCGTCGCCGTCCTCGCGCACCTGCTGCCCCCGGCCCCGACCTCGCGCACCATGCTCCTGCACCAGCCTGTTGACTTCTGCTTCACACCGCAGATGCCCGGGCCACCGCGCGCCACGGGCGTGCAGGGTGTGGCTTCGTGACTCGTCCGCCCCGCCTCCTCCCCCGCACACCCCCGCTGCCACAGCGAGTGTTCCTACTGGTACACCCGATGCCGCACCAGTGCCCGCTTCCCCTGCATTCGAGTCAGGCTGGGTCGTTAAGATAAACTGCGACCGACTCAGTCCAGTATACATCCATATGTAGAGGAAGAATTCACCCAAGCTGGCCGGGGATCGCTCCGAAGAGAGCTGCCGTCGCGAGCTCATTCGGCACCGTCGTTGCAAATGCTTCCCAGGCCACATAAGCCGCGGCTATCTCGGGCACGCTGAGCAGTTCAACTGTGATCACATAGTGTATCGTCGTAGGCGGGCCAGGCAGGGCCTGGTATGTCCATGCTGTGACAAGGCTGAATGAAGGCCACCCCCTCAAAGTGCCTAAGGTTGAATATTCAGTCAGTGCATGCTATCCGTACAAGTTCAGACGTGGGCCCAGAAGAGGTCTGGGTGTGAGGGGCTTGAGGCCGTCACCTACGTCCCGGTTGCGAGGATTTACTTCTGCAGATACGACCCTGTCCAACAACAGCACCAATTCTCGCAAATTTTCCAAATCCACCATACATGGTATGCCCTCCGAATTCAACGATGGCTGCCCAGAGTCACCTTCGGACGCCACGCACATAAGGACATGAGCCATGCAGCAGCATCCGTCACCCCCGCCCACAGATGCCCAATAGGCCATAAGTACCAAGCAGCATAGGAGTGTCCCAGCATAGGAGTGTCCCCCTGACTTTGCAGAGACAGAGAGCTGGGCTTCCCCATGCACATAACGACACCCTGGGCTTGGCTCATCGAGGGTGCTGAACACGACAACATTGTCAGAAATATAGGAACAGGCATACAGGGACTGCAGGTAAGCAGTTATGGGGTAATGATGATGGATGGGTCAGTGTGGATTCATAGGTTGAACTTAAAGGCTCGGAAGCGTTCAAACAGTGTGCCTACCATGAGGCTAGAAATCATGCAGATATGCTTTTGTGCAGCATGTACATATGTGCTTTCCCAGCATCCCCACCAAGGTGAATACAGACCCTGAAATCGGCATCAATGGTCTCTGGCCATGAGGTATACATGCACTCAGTCTGCAATTTCAATGCCTGTTACAGCACTTTTAACATAAGGTGCAGACTGAAAAAAAAAAAAAATTTACTGAAACAGAATATCAGCTACAAAGTTTTGAGATATTTGAAACTCTCAGAGAGATATGGCCCAAGTACATCAGGTGGAAAATATATGCTAGAAATGATATACCTAGCATCTTGCAGTCAATTCAGTGAGTATCTCAAAAATTTCTAGCTAACATTTTAGTCACTATTAATTTTTTTTTTTTTTTTTTTTGCCAGGGAGGGGAAATCTGCTGGCAGACGAACTCCCTTTGGGGAGGCAGTTGTCATGACTTGTTTATTTCTTGTATCCAATAACTCCATTCTCCCTTTCATCACTCCACTTCTATGTTCGCTCCGTTCCCCCTGTTATACGGGATGGAGCCGAAGAATATGAAGTTGAAAGGATTCTAGACAGCAGGATTCTCCGTTCCCTCTTCGCTCCGTTCGCTCTTCACTGGATTCGCCAAAAGGTTATTCTCTACTTGCATCATTCGCCAGTAGGCACACCACCAAACCCGATCGACATCCTTTACCCGGCTCGATGGTTCATCACTGGTCCCATCATCTCCTCGACTCAGCCCCCTTTGAGTGTTCCTATGGCTGGAATGTCCTGAGGAGAGACTTAGCAGCTACGGACTCCTGTTTCACTCGACTGATTTCATGACTTCACGCACACAACTAATGACCTGTAATGTTCACTACATGGATTTCTATTCATGACCGTTCTAACGACCTCCCACTTACTATCCACATTCAATATCATTCCGAGCACCGCGAGACACATGTGTACACTGTCACAATTCCACACCAAAAACATTACTCTCATTTCATTTCACCTCATCCAACCCCTTCCATATGCAACACGTCTATGCAATACGACCGTGCCACTAACCCTTAGCTCCCCCACTCGATCACACACACACCCACACAATCTATCATAAAAATCCCATCAGCCCACGGACACGCAGCCGACCCCTGAACCGAGACAATGCCCGAGCCCAAAACGCATATGATCCGTGGAGTGGTACAACGGCTAGCCCGCCGGCCACTCATATTCCCTTTTCCCATCTTCCTTCTTCCTTCTATCTCACCCCTTTCTGATGCCCACACCGTACTCCACCCCTCCCATTCGATAGATACAATATATACATGTTCCGCAGCTACCGGCACATCAAACCCCGTCATCTAGTCCTAATACCCACACCCTCTTACGCCGGTCGTTCGACATCCGTCCTAGTCCATTCCTTCCACTATTTAAAAGGCTGTCATGTGTATAGTATAGCAGCAGTTAATCGAACTCACATGTTGCCCACATAAGCTTTCATCTCGAGACATCTGATTTGTGTTAGAATCTATTTCACTGCGCATATACACTGCGTAGACTACTTTCTACAGAACGACACCCCACTCGATTCGACTTTACTTCGAAGTCTGAATCTTACTCTCATTCAAACAAATCTCAGATACTCTTATTCTTCACATACACACCCGAACCATCGAGACACGAGTCGACACCACAAATGCACATCGACACTCACCGAGTCAAGCCAAGTGCAACACACCACTCCTGAGCACTTAGATCTGAATCACGAGTGTCAAGATTGGTTTTTAGGCATTAACATCATGTATTAGTGAACACAGCGAATGCCCGAATAACTTGTGCGAATAAGTGTGCCGCTCGGCGAATAAGGTGAACCAATAAATGTTCAGAAGATAAGAGGGCTGCCTGAACGGAGCTGGCCCTATCTACAGTCATAGTGAAATAGCCTGTAGCACTTGATGATGTCACGTGCAAGGTGTTACAGAAAGGTTGTTTAAGTAGCAACAATCCTTTCACCGGCGAAGGTGCCCCTTCGGAGCCCTTCACTGACAGCAGATAATAGTTTGAAGGCTAAGGTAATGAAGGTGAAGTATGAAAACTGACCAGTGGTGCTTAAGTCCTCCTCTGGTTGAAGATAGAAATATATAGGAGAGGGCTCAAGATGATGGTCACAGTGAGGTCAAGTTTTGCACAAGATGGACATATGATAATTGAACTGCAGAATATACATGCGAATGTAAACTACTCATAACGAATACCCATATGATATCAGCGAATAGGAAAGAGGCCGTCATGAGTCAGGGTTGGATAGGGGTGCGCAGTCAGGATACAAAATAGGTGAAACACGTATACAATAGAAAGAAGGAGGAGTGCGAATGTGAAACAATGGGGAGAAAAGAGGACAAAGGCACCTATGTATGAAAACAGGCCTTGAGACCTGCATATATGTTACCTTGCACGGACTCTTCATCTTCTGGGCTGATCCCACACAATCTACGGTTAGGATGTCCCACGAATGCATCCCGGCCATAGGAACACCTAAAGGGGTTGCGTTGGGAAGATGATGGGGCCAGTGATGAACCATCATGGCTGGTAGAGGATGTTGATCGTGTTTGATGGCGTGCCTGCTGGCAAATGATGCGAGCAGCGAATGGTGGTTCGGCCAATGTGGCGAAGGGTGAATGGAGCGATCATAGAGGAGGTGTGGTCGGAGGGCAGGGCGAAGCCGAGTGAACATGGAGGAGGAGTTGTGAAAGGGAAAACAGGGATAGCTGGGTACAAGAAATACACGAGTCATGACAATCTGATCATAGGACCAGTGATGAACCATCAAGCTGGTCAAAGGACGTTGATCGTGCTTTGATGGCGTGGCTATGGCGAATGACGCGAGTAGCGAAAATCGTTCAGTGAACTCAGTGAAGGTGATCGGAGCGAACATAGAGGTGGAGTGATGAAGGGGAGCACAGAGCTACTGGGTATAAGAAACAAACACGTCATGACAATGAGTCGAGTTGAGGCACGAGTACTATTGACAAGCCGAGTACCAGGGTGGGCCGAATCGATCCCATATCACAATCAGGACGCACTGCATATATTCTCCACCACCCTCGAGCCATGTACATTGTTCCTATTCAATCCCACTTACCATTCCGCCTCATCCTTCGAGCCATCAAACGACTACACATCTTTCTGCCTCATTACTCGAGCCATCAGATAAACACATACCTTCTACCTTATGTCCAGGCGAGGCCAAGCAGGCGAGCTACGGTGTGGATATACAGTGCCGGCAGAACACACGCACCCACTGTATGACCATTTCCTATCATCCTTATCATCCGTTCTATGTGTCAAGACCCCTATCCGAGTTGTTATAAGTAGTACGCCATGTATGACTGAAAAGAATCATGAACACGAACCTTCTGATATCTTGTTCGACTTCGAGTCATTCAGCCAAACTTCGAGTTACCTTCCTCTCTTGTGCTGCACATCAAACTCGGCCTCGAGCTAAAGGCTGCATCTTTACCCTATTCGAAAACTTACAACTCTGTCAGATTAAGAGTCTCATTGACTCACCATGACACAACCCATCGCAATCACCACCCCACACCCTAAGCAAGACATACACAAATTCCAAGACATCAAACCCAAGCTCAGTTGAGAGAACTGGATGTCCTGGAAGAGAGAGCTGTTAGCAATGGCGAGGGACAGGGGCCTCCATGCTATCATTACCGGTATGGTCCCCTACCCCAACAACACTAACCAGACTATCACCCTCACCGCTGGAGTAGAGATGGTTGGGAGTACACCCTTGACGCAGCTTCAGGATAAGTGGAACAATAATAATAGGCGGATGCTCACAACTTTTTATTACCTGTAGCTTCACCCATTTTATTCTCAGATTATAGAAGAGAAGAGGGTGAAAGTACATGGCAATCTTATTGTTGGGATATAAATAAATTTACTTTTGTCCCTCCCAGAGCGGCGGCTCCACCGACGAGAACACCTCTTCTTATTTTTACGCCTCTTCTTATTTTTTCTACCCACTTTTAATATACACTATATCATTATGCCTATCTAAGAGTTAAACGCGCTCAGTGGGTTGTGGGCGCTGCTGACCAATGCTTGGTCATCAGTTTGTCAGCGAGCGGCGCAGCCGCGAGCTACAAACACTGCGCAGCAGCGTTCCAGGTCACGTGACCGGTTCGCGACCATGGTCCGTGCACGACCCTTCGCTTGGTATAAAGAGAGCGATGCTTCAGAACCGCACTCCCCACTGGTGTCCTCCTGTGTTCTGGCTGTGGTGGCCTTACTACTGCTTTGGCTGGGGCCTTGGTGTCTTTCTGTGTGTCTCTGGGTGTCTTTCTGTGTCTCTCTGGGTGTCATTCTGTGTCTCTCTGGGTGTCATTCTGTGTGTCTCTGTGTGTCTCTGGGTGTCTTTCTGTGTGTCTCTGGGCTTCTTTGGCTGTGAATTGACACCAGCTTCTGCTTCAATGTCCTGTATATTTTTTGATATTTTTTCGCAAATTGCTATCAATACACCTAACTTGCTAACCTTAATAATAGCCAACTTAAATATCCTGTACATTTTTTTGATATTTTTTCGCAAATAGAAAGCAATAAATCTAACTTCCTACCCTTAATAACAGCCAACTTAAATATCCTGTACATTTTTTTGATATTTTTTCGCAAATAGATATCAATAACTTATTCTGACTTTGCTAAAGTTAATAACAACTTCTGTTTTAATGTAGTGTGTTTTTTTATTACCTTTTTCAAAAAATAAATATAGATATCAATAAATTATCCTGACTTTGCTAAAATTAATGACAACAGCTGCTTAAATGTGGTTTCTTTTCCTATTTTATATATGTCACAAAATAGATACTGATACATGTCCCTGATATGTGTGAGGACACGCTACCTGTGGGGACACACTATTACCTGTGGGGACACGTTACGTATGGGGACATGCTACCTGTGAGGACACGTTACGTGTGAGGACACGTTACATGTGAGGACACACTACCTGTGGGCACATGTCACCTGTGAGGACACGCTACCTGTGGGGACACGCTACCTGTGGGGACATGTCACCTGTGAGGACACGCTACCTGTGGGGACACATTACATGTGAGGACACGCTACCTGTGGGGACACGTTACATGTGAGGACACGTTACGTGTGGGACATGTTATGTGTGGGGACACGCTACCTCTGAGGACACGTTACGTGTGGGGACATGTTATGTGTGAGGACACGTTACATGTGGGGACATGCAACCTGTGAGGACACGTTACGTGTGGGGACACGCTACCTGTGAGCTGTGGGGACATGTCACCTGTGAGGACATGCTACCTGTGGGGACACATTACATGTGAGGACACGTTACCTGTGAGGACACGCTACCTGTGGGGACAGGTTACATGTGAGGACACGTTACATGTGGGACATGTTATGTGTGGGGACACGCTACCTGTGAGGACACGTTACGTGTGGGGACACGTTATGTGTGAGGACACGTTACATGTGAGGACACGCTACCTGTGGCAACATGTTACGTGTGGGGACACACTACCTGTGGGGACATGTTACGTTTGGGGACATGCTACCTGTGAGGGCACGCTACCTGTGCGGACACGCTACCTGTGAGGACACGTTACGTGTGAGGACATGCTATCCAACTGCACTTTGGGTCTTCCCCCATTTCTGATTTTGGTATTGTTTCTGGTTCTGTGAGAGTGTCACTGGAGGATCAGCTGGCATATTGATATAACCACATTGTCAAAATTCAGGATCCCCAAGATCACTATTGGGTCTATTTCACAATGCACAAGCTTTGAAACCTGTGGATTATGACAATAGGCGCAATCTTATAATCTCTGATGATTCAGTCAAGACTATTACCACTTTCATGTCTAGAGTCGCTGGGAGGCCCATCCCAGAGGTCGAGAGAGAGCTCTGCATGTTCAGCTGTTCCATGGGTGCATACATGATTCATGATACTATATGATCAGGGATATATTTTGGATGATGCTATTTACCCCAATGCACTTGACCTTACTGATTCACTTGACCTTACTGATGCATTTGACCTTACCAAGGCGCTGGACCTGCACCCCCACGCTTCGCGCGGGTACCCACCTAGTTCATATTAATACTCCTTCTCATATATATTACAAATATCTAGACAAGTACTGTTACTTCATATTGTACTCTAATACTCTCTTATTATAACTATTCATACTAATACTCCTACTCTATCCAAGTATCTGTTATTCTATCTTGTAGTCTGATACTCTCTCATATGTAGTTATATATCTCCGAGATGTTTAAATATATATACAGAATATTCTAATAACATCTATTATTCTCCCTATAAATCCTACTATATAGTCCTATATGCTGTTATTAATACTCTTATAATATATATTATATACTCATATATGCTGTATCACATGACCATTTTGATTATCCTCCATAATGTCGCTTACAGCCAGATCCTCCTTTGTATCTCTCCAGAACTCCAGACGGCGATCGACACGACAGAACAGTGTGCCGAAGCCTGGGAGATCCTGATGAGAAAGTTTGAGTCCACCGATCCGAGCAAAATCAGTATTGTCAGGACGAGATATGAAAATTATCACATGACGGACGGTCAGTCTGTGATGGCATACCTCACCGTGATGAAAGAATACAGGAATCAGCTTGCGAAAATGGGTGATGTCATAGCAGACTCCCACTCACGTCGCTACCATCCTCAGAAATGTCCCCGACTCTTGGAGACCCATCGCGCAGACCATCAGCATGATAGCGAAAACACCAGATGACGTTGAGGAGAGGCTGGAGGCTCATGAGGCAGATTTGAGCACAGTGGAGATTTCGATGCAGGCAGCCACGGCATTTGTTGCACAGTCCAGACCTACCACACTGGAGGCATATAAAGATTTTCTGGTCTGAAAAACTGTTCAAAAAATTGTAAAGATATTCCAAATTTTTTTAGTGTTTTTAATGTAAAAAAACTTTAACAAAATTTTGTGTTTTTTGTTAGAATTTGTTTGAGCAAGAAAATTGTAAAAAAATTTAAAGTTTTTTGTGGGGTTTTTTTATGTCTTTTTATAAGTTTCTTTGTGAAAACACAAAGAAACACATAAAAAACCCTGAAAAAAACTTTGAATTTTTTTACAATTTTCTTGCTCAACAAATTCTAATAAAAACACGAACTTTATTACAGGTTTTTTTACATAAAAAACGCTAAAAATATTTGGAAAATCTTTACAGTTTTTTCAACAGTTTTTCAGACAAGAAAAATTTTATATGCCTGCAGTGCCAGAAATTTTAACAACCCCACTTTCAGAACTCCTGTCAACCCCAGTTTCACACAGCAGAACTGAGCCAGGAATCAATCTAACGACAGGGGAAATGGGAGACCGACATACCATTGCAACAATTGTGGCAAGGATGGCCACTTGGCATCGAGGTGCTTTGCACCAGGGGAGGACTAGCGGGACAGGAGCCGTGGGGGAAGGGAGGCGGAAGGCAGGGAGGAGTGCAGGGAGGAGGAGTGAGCGGTAACGTTCGAGTGGAGCCTGTGAGACAAACCTTCATTCCCTGGCCACAGCAGCCCATAAACGACAACTCGGCTTGATTTGCCAACATACGGAAGAAGGACATTGTCATGATGGCCCACATCACCGAGGTCACGAGTCCCGAGTCGAGCACCATCGTTCTGTCAACTAATCCTTCGGCACTATCAGCCGTACATGATCGGACTCATGTGTGGCTGGTCGACTCAGCTGCATCCAGTCATCTCTGCGCCTTGTTTCACAAAATTCACACAATTCCCGAGATTTCAGTCGACACCGCCAGCGGAGACTCCTATAAGGTGGATCAGAGGGGCACAATACACATCACTATCCAGAGTGACTCACATATGTGGTTGTCACCACTCAAGCTGACATTACAGAACGTCATCTACATCCCAAAATTGAACGCGAACTTGCTATCGGTCGGGAAAATGACCACCGCCAACCTGGACATAGTGTTCAGCCGAACCGGCACCTCACTCCTGATTGACAGTGAGATCATCACTCAGGGGACAAAGATTAACAATTTGTTTGCTTACATGGCCTAACCGTCGCCGAGGCCTGAGACCAAGATGGCCCTCTACTCGAACAAGCCTAACGAGTTGACCTTGTGGCACCATCGGCTCGCTCATGCCACCCCATCGACGCTCAAGAAGATGTGGACACTCGAGATGGCGATAGGATTCCCAAGAATCAGCGCGAATCAGGAGATAAGTCAATGTGTTGACTGTCCATTTGGCAAACAGACCTGCTCACTGTTAAAACATGTCGAGAGTCTGCCACAGAATATAGGAGACATAATATCCTCCAACCTCTGCAGCCCATTCGAGACATCGATCGGCAGGTACAAATATTTCATCACCTGGATTGATCACTCGACTTGCTACGTCAGCATCGACTTCTTGAAAAACAAAGAATGTGCAACAGTTACCAACTCATTCCAGCAGTTCATCGCGTGGCTGAGAAAACAAAAAAGATGCGGATGTGAAGAAAGTGTGGACGGACAACGGGGGAGAGTATGTTGGGAGTGAGTTCTTGACCCTATGCAGTGAACTCAGCATTGTTCACGAGACAACTTCACCTCACACACCTGAACACAACGGTGTCGCCGAGAGGTATAACCAGACGCTCCAAGAGGGAGCTCTCATGCTGCAACACGATGCAAACCTATTGAGCAGGTTCTGGGTGTCAGGTGTGCACACAGTCAATTTCACCAAAACTGCATCCTGCACCACAAGGTCAACAAGTCCCCATACAAAGCCTTTTGGGGATCGAAGCCGAGGCTCGATTGGATTCGTGTCTATGGGTCAAGGTGTTGGGTGTTGGTCCCCAAGGCGACGAGGTGGAAAGGGGAGTACAAGTCCATTGAGGGCATATTCATCGGGTATTTTGACAATTCGAAGGTGTACAAGGTGTGTATTCCTCACACACACACGCTAATCAAGATGTTATTTTTGATGAGCTGAAACATATCAAAGGCGTCACCATTCACGCCACCGACGACGACCACACACCAATGCTCTGGACTCATGAAAACAAAATCCCAGTTTTCCTCAGACACACCAAGATGAAGGCCAATGAGACATGGGAATATGACGATGAACTACCTTCACTCACTGTCAATCCTTTGGCCCAACAATCTCTAACCCAATGCCCTTTCTTTCCACAGTTGTTGCATTTCCCTTTCGTGGCGCCATCACTTCGTCCGTTCCCCTTTCCACACCTGTCTAGTGCCCTCAGAGCCGTCTCGCCCTGGGTGGACCGGCGCATATGATCCTCCTCCAGGACACAAGAAATCAAGGCCTCAGAGGAGAGTGTGGGAAGGGAGGCGTTGATGGCAGTAAGGAATGTGGACCAAGAAACTGGAAGTGATGTAAGGAGTGTGGAGCAGAAGTCATGGTCACTAATTAGTTTCCTGAGCATATGGAGTTGTCTCTGCAAGCCACGGAGCTTACGTATATGTTCTTCCATACTTGTACCCTCCACTGCAAAGGTGCGGAAAAAATCATGGCATACGTTAATTTTACCCAGTGGCCCTTTTGCTTCAAAAATAGTGAGCAAGGCTAGCCATACCCCTCATGCCGTCGTGGCACCAGACGTATAGACTAGGTAATCGTCGCTGATGCGAAGGCTAATGGCCGCAAATGCCTGTTGGTCCTTTTTCATCCAATCTGCGATCGCCCACTTTTCAGGGTCGGTCACATTGTCAATGTCAGCTGGCTCTGGCTTCTCTGCCTCTCCTGATGCGTGTTCCCAGAGATCTTGCTCGAGTAAGATCCAACGCATCTTTTCCTTCCACGTGGGGTAGTTATCTCTGGTGAGTGGTTCGATCCGTTATAATGAACTTGGCTGCATGAGTGTGGCAGACATAGCGGTTTTAGCGATTGTTACAGAAAAAAACAATTTTGTCAAGGTTTTAAAGCGCTGGGCCCATAACCTGATGGATGTGGATGATGGTAAAGGTCAACTTGTTGTTATTGGACTCGACTCGCGATGTCTCAGAAAAATATACAGTGTATGTAGCAACAGTAGCTACGGGTGTAAGAATAATTATAGCTATATGAAATGCACTCAGTGTTCGCTTCATGTTGCAAACGACTGGATTTATTTACCTATATGAAATGCACTACAAACGCATAAGTAAAAGAATAACTCGAGACTTGGAATGTTTCTTACCTCAGTGTTCACTTCATGTTGCAAACGACTGAGGGAAGAAAATGTACTAGCTAGCTGCTTTATACTCTAGGGAACAATGGGGGGGAATAGAACAATGACTGCTGCGCAGTGGACTATCTATTTATGACAGACAATGGAATTTATAAAGAACAATGAAACCTTGAGTTGTTTGTCATATGGCATGACACGGGTGACACAGTTTGCTTGTGTCACCCCTTGCGTTGCCATTTCCACACTCCCCCTCAAACCGTAGTCAGCCTGAGCTCTACTGCAAAGTGCTTAACTTTTGCAGACGGCAAGGCCTTGGTGAGTGTGTCTGCGACCATGTCGTCAGTCGGGCAGTATACTAATTGAACTGCCCCTTTTTTGACGATCCAGCGAATGAAATGATACCATACGTCTATGTGTTTGGTTCTCCCGTGGTACTGATGGTCCTTTGTGAGCACAATAGCCAATTGGTTGTCAGAAAACAGGGTCGTGGCAGACAACTCGTCGTTGAAAAGCTGTTTGATAAGGGAGCGAAGCCATAAAGCTTCTTTTGCTGCGTGAGTTACAGCCACATATTCGCTCTCCATTGTGGACAGAGAAATGATGTTTTGCCTTTTTGTGCTCCAGGAAACTGCACCTCCGTGAATTATAAACGTGTATCCGGAAATAGCGTGCCTGTCCTGCGCCATGCTGCCATCAGCATCAGCCTAACCGGTCAGCGCGTATTTCGCATGTCCGTAAGTCAGCCAAAGGTTTACAGTTCCTTTTAGATACTGAAAAATCCTTTTTACTGCATTCCAATGAGTAGGGCCGAACTTCATCGAGTATCGGGATACACTTTGAACAGCAAAGGCAGTGTCAGGGCGCATTCCTAATGCTGCATACATCAACGATCCTACGGCCTCTCTGTATGGCGTGTCGCACATCAGAGCCCATTCGGCAGTGGTTTTGGGTGTTTGGGACATGGAAAGCAACAGACCGTGTTGCATTGGTGTGGACGCGGGCTTCAGGTCATCGAGATTGTAATGGCGTATTATGGAGGTGATATAGGATCTTTGAGAAAGATGAATGGTATGTCTTTCTCTGTCGCGTTTGAGTTTGATCCCTAACAGCCAGTGTAGTTCGCCCAGGTCCATTATTTCGACGTGCCTTGCGATTCCTGCCTTGAACTGTTTTACTAACATTTCCGTCGTTGCTGCAATTGTGCAATCATCGACATGTACCAAAACAATCACAAGCGAGTCATTCGAGCAATGAAAGAATATGGCCTGGTCTACATCGCAGCGAGAGAAGAGCAGTTTGGTAAGCATGATATCCACAAGTTTTTGATACCATCATCAACCGGACTGCTTAAGTCCATATAGCGTTTTCTGTAAGTGGCAAACCTTACCAGAAGAGCTTGGAGCGTGATACCCTGGGGGTTGAGACATGTAGATTGTCTCATTATCGGTGAGTTCTCTGTTTAGATATGCACCTTTGATATCTATCTGATGTAACTCCATATCATTTGCAGCAGCCAGGGCAAGTACCATGTGAATTGAGGCGAGTTTAGCGACAGGAGCAAAGGTATCAAAGTAGTCCACTCCAGGTACTTGCGAGAATCCTTGAGCAACGAGTCAAGCCTTACAATGCACCACGTTTCCAGCTGAATCTTTCTTGGCGCGGAAAACCCATTTGGAGCCTACAACGTTGGATCCAGGTGGGGCTTCGGTGAGTCTCCAGGTACCGGCATCGCGGAGCACTGCTAATTCTTCACGAATAGCTGCCTCCCACAAATGCCAATTGGGGCATCGTTTGGCTTCAGCAAGGGATCGTGGTTCTATGGCTTCGAGTTCGCTTGTCTCAGCTACAAGTGCATACTCATCGAGTTCATCGGCTAGCATTAACCAATCAGATGATCCTTCCCCTTCTAGGACTTCTGTGTTTGTCTCAATGGTAGTAGGCATTTGAACTCCTGTTGGAATGACTGGACCAGAGGATCGGTGAGTGGAAGTTCCGTGTCCTTCCAGAATGTCGCGGATTCGCTGACTTGGCTTGTGTACATGTTTGGTGGGTACTTTGGCTTTGGAGTCGGATGGAATTTGGTTGGCTGTGCCGCTAGGTGGGTTGATGGTGGGTACTGAGGCAACGGAGATTTTGGCCCCTTGAGAGGAAGGTGAGTCAGTTACCGTCTCGGTAACTTGCCAATCCTCCCCCTCGAGACGTGGAGCTGATGAACTTGAGTTGTTGAAGTGAACGTTCCTCTCGACAGTTACCATTTGCTTTTCAGGCCAATAGATTCGATACCCTTTGCTGCACTCATCAATCCTGAGCCATCGCCCCTCTGATACGTGTCCCCCGAGTTTGTCACCACCTTCTGTGTGCACCCATACTCTCTCACCCCATTCCCATACATGTTTCAGGTCCGGCTTTTTGCCGAAAGCAGCTTCGTACGGTGTTTTTCTGGAGATGGCCTTAGTCGACGTGCGATTCATTAGCCATATGACATGATGCGCAGCCTCGCCCCATAGGAATCTCGGCAATCCACTGGCGTGTAGCAGGGCTCGTACACATTCGACGATGCTTCTGTTGCGATACTCGACGACACCATTGTGTTGGGGCGTGTCGTGCACAGTGAGTTTCTGCGTGGTTCCTTTTGACTTCAGGTACACTATGAATTCCTTGCCTAGGTATTCACCGCCTCTGTCTGAGTGGAGTGTCTTGACATGAGCATTCAGCTGCGTGTCGCACCACGAGTCGTACTCCTTGTATGCTGCAAGAGCCTCGTTCTTTGTGCGCAACAAATGTAAGTGCGTTAATCTAGACATGTCATCTGTGAAAGTGACATAGTACCATTTGCCAGCTTTGGTGGCAACTGGGGCCGGTCCCCATAGATTGCTATGCACCTCGTCGCCAAAACTTGAGGCACGGCTGCCCTCCCTGGCTTTCAGGATGGGTTTGCGAGTCGCCTTAGCATATATGCAAGACTCGCAAAAGAAGGGGTTTCCCGATGGTATGACTTTGAGCTTTACTCCTGTTACCAGACCATTGGTAACCAGTTTTCTAGCTGTCTCTGGGGCAATGTGTCCCATGCACCGGTGAAATTGGTCCAAGCTGAGTGTTTCTGCAGCAGTGTTCGCTGCATCGGACTCATGTGTGACTTTGTAAAGGCCTCGTCCAGATTTTTCGACTGTTCCAACCTTCTGGCGTCTCACAGATATCGGGTTCTCAGCTATATTTATGTCATCCAGAGTCGAATTCAAATTGAAATCTGGGACTATCTTTGGAACAGGCAAAAAGGTGGCGCGTATGTATCAAATCAAATGCCGGGGGACAGGAAAAGAAGGAGACGGCTGTGCTTGAGGGGGAGGAATATGCGAAACACGAGCAACAGCCAGGGGGAGCGGAAACGAAAGCAGCAGCTGCAGATATGGTGGCCGATTCAGGTACACACACGGCCACGGCAACTGCCACCGAGACCGAAGCACTGGCACCAGAAACCACAGAGATCGAAGGACTGGCACCAGAAAGAACACATTTGCCGTCTGCAAATGTCAGAGTGAAACCGGCCTCGTCAAGTCTTCCAACTGATACGAGGGTATAGCCAACCTCAGGTGAGTACAACACCTCAGTTAGCCTTAGCTGAGATGTCGTGACTCCATTTGGTATGTCGATCACCATCTCGCCTGTTCTAACCGCATTAAAACTCTGTTTATTCGCAGCTTGGAACGACTTAGGACTTATGGCCTTAAAGTCTGTCACCGCCTCGCAGTATGGGGTGATGTGCCTGGTGCAGCCGGAGTTGTATACCTCAATGTGCGTTTGATTTTCTGCTTCTGTGCTGTCTTTGATGTGGACAGTGTTTGCGTTTTCAGCTTCTGCAACCGCTTGATCATCATAGATGTTGACTGGGTAAGCACACTCGCTTCTGTCAACATTATCCTGTGACTCGATACACTCAGTGTTGTCGCCTATTTCGGAAAACCCTCGGTATGTTCTTCAGCATCCGAGTCAGACTCATAGTTTGATAGCAGCACTGGGAGCTCGTCGTCGTCATCGAGATCGGTGAAGAAAGCAGCCTCGTCTTCATCATCTGATTCGATAGCGGTGTTTTCAGAGCCACACCCTTTTTGTGAGTCATGTTTTTTGTCACCGGTCTCTTTAACAGGCTTGGGACATTTATGTCATAAAAGGGTGCTAGTAAGCTCATAACTGCCACTACACACCCAGACGAAATATCCCATCACCGCATATACCCTATCCCATGCCGCCTACTCACCCCCACATGAATAAACCAAGCCCACCCGAGCCCACACACGTCCGCACGACACACCTCAACAATTCCATCACTTTAAATAACCTGTGTATCTACATGTACAATAGTTATTACATAATCCCAGTGGGCCCCTTAAGGACCCACTGTATAGTTTATGCGTGGGAACCGGCCAGCGGTCCCCATTGCATCTTACTCTTACCTGTCACTACGTAGCATTCAGAATACCACTCATTGGTCAAGTTCTGTAGTGCCCTTGTGATACAAGGTTCTAAGATCGACACCCTTTACACCTTTTTGAACTATCCTGCGGTTGATCGCCACGCGACCAACCGATAGTGGATTCGAAGCAATCTTGAAAAAGATCGCTGCGTCGATGACTAAACATCGTTGAGACCCTCCAGTAGACCTTCTACTGTCGGCTGCGAGCATGATGATTCCACGCAGTCGAAGACGGACACGAGCGATGAGCTCGAGGTCCACACCCCAGGCGCAGCCCAGCGACATGACGGCTGATGCTACCCTGGACCAAGAGTCCAGGACGATAGAAGACGGAGAGATCGTAGATCTCACCACCCTCGTCCCCTCAGTAGAGGACGAGGAAAACCCCGACCACGGCTCGTCGAGCGTGGCCGAGGAAGAGACGACGCCGGGCAACGAGCCAGCGCCGCCCCCCCATTCCTCTCTGCCCAGAGACAAAGGAAAGGGCAGAGAAGTCTCACCATCGTCAGACGGTAGAGCAACAACGTCGAGGCAGGCACAAAGCCACGACTCAAACCGACGCTCACGAAGTAGAGTGACACGATCATCCCTGAAGGGGGATGACGGCAAAAAAGACGAGCCCCAGACGATGGTCAGGACTCGGAATACTCGAGCTCCAGTCACAAGAGCTCAAGGGCTCATGCCATTGACCACGAGACGGCAGAGGCCCTGAACAAACAGGTGCAGGCTGCGCTGCACCGAAGCACGCTGACATGCCACAAGCACGAGCAGCTGGCATCGTAGCTTGACAACACCACCGCTGCCCTAATGGCAATCGGCAAGGAACTCCACCAGGCAGAGGAGATCAGGCTGCAAGACGCAGCCATGCTGGAGGACGTCCAGAAAGCCCTCCTCCCACGCAGGGAACGTGACGCAACTCATCCGAGCTCACAACAGTCCGCAGCCAACAAACACAGTCGCGACGTGGAAGACCCACGCCGAAAGGAGCAGGACAAGCAGCGAATGCCGCCGCCAGCCGTCTGGTCGAACAGGACGTAAGGTTCGGGAATGAACCTCAAGAGCAACCGGCTGCCCCAATGGACAGCCGTAAGATGATCCAACAGATCGTTAGGGAGCAGGTTGCCTCAGAGCCTGACTCTGAAATGACGACCGAGAGCTTAGAGCTCGAAGTCGCACACTGGCAGCGTAAAGAAGCTGCAGCCGCATGCCGCCACACACGGACACTTGAGCTACTAGCGAAGAACGCTGAAGAGACAGTGGCCCACAGCCACACCGCTCAGCTGCCCGACGAGCAGCTCACGCAAGCCGTACAGGACGCATGGCAGGTGCACGCAGCCTACAACAGCAGGCGGCGGATCCGCAACGCGGGACTGACTGGGGACACCAGGCACAAAACGCCCCCGGAACTGAGAGCACAAAATGCTCCCGATCCCGAGCCCAATCCGGGCCCAGGGCCCGTCAGGGCATATAACAGCCTGCCCCGCGCGAGCGATCCATGGCCCCAACGGAAGGCCAGGGAATTCCTGACCAGGCTGACATCGTACCAATGGAGCCATACGACGGGATCACACGGATGATCCGTGTGGCGTTAGCAGACGCCGCGGACACAGACCCGGAGAAGTCTGTGCTAGCGAAAGCCGGCATGAAATTGGCTCACCCCGAGCCATATGCCGGGGGATCTGACCTCGAAGAGTTTGAAATATTCATGGCAGCCATCCTACGATGGCTGAAAATGAATTGCCTCCTAGGGCCAACCAGCATAGACATGCAGGTCAGCTACGTGGGCACTCGCCTCACTGGCGAAGCCCAGGAGTGGTTCCTTCGAAACGTAGAACGCTTCGATCGCCAGGTCCGCAGCTGGACGCTGGAAACTGTGATGCAAGGCCTTCAAAAAAGGTTCCTGCACACACTGACGTACCATCACACATTGAATAAGTTCGACGCGGTCATGCAGGGCATGAAAACCGTTCAGGAAATGCTGAACGAGCTCACGAAATACACGGCACGTATGATACAGCCGCCAGACGATTACACGTTCCGGAGACGGTTCGTATCAGCGCTGCGCGAAACCCTGCGCAACGAGGTCCTCAAAAAGGGCTATAATGCCGAGAGCAGCTCAATAGAGCAACTCTTCGAGACGGCCCGGATGATCGAGGAGGCATCCCGATACAACATGAGGATGCACCGCGCAGAAAGCGCAGCAGCAACGGCAAGCGCTGCCTGGCTCACAGGGAGCATGTAAGGGCAACCCTGGCTAGTCGTGGAGATCACACTACCACACAACTGACAAGGGGAAATCCAAAGTATGTATAAATGAACAGAGCATACAAGAGAGGGGGTTCTCACCTGACAAGGGGAAATCCAAAGAGAAAAGTCTAAGGACCCCCAATGTCAGCGAGCCCGTATTATACTATGCTGCGCAGCCAGGGACAACGCTTGGCACCCGCCATCAACCCTGCATCCCCCTGACCCTTGATCGACCCTTGATGCCACCTATTATGCGAGTCGCTTGATTTCCGACACTGTTCCGGGGCGGAAGTCGGAAATTGGAGTGGAACTGGCAAGGCGAACGGAACTGGTGGAAGTTCTCCCAGAAGCGGAATCGTTCCCGAAAGCGGATGCGGAGATGGAATCGGAACCGGAAGCGGAGTCGGAAATGGAGTCGGAACTGGGTGTGGTGTCGGAACTGGAAATGGAAAACAGGGTGTCCCCTGACAGAGCAAGCTGTCGACACAAACGGGCCTGACCAGGCCCAGCCTGTTCTCAAGAAGCGGAACAGGACAACGGCTACCGCCCTCACGCCCAGCACAAGCTGGACGACCGCCTGAAGCTAAACAGCCTCAAGCATCAGGGTCGTCCCCACGACCTGCCCACCAACGAAAATGTTGGCCGGCCTAACGATCGGCCCAGCGGCAGCCAAAGCAACACCACGTGCTTTGAATGTGGCCAACCTGGCCACAAAAAGGTGGAGTGCCCACGGCTTAGGTCCGGTATAAGGACAGCAGCCACGAGGCACGATGATGAGACAAGGATCCGGAGATGGATCTCGGTCAAAATTCTCTTCAACAGATTGATGAAGAGGGGAGGGTGATCCCCAACCCACGACACTCCGGGTAATGGAGACGTGCCCGCTGAAAGAGTTGGACCCCAAGCCGTCCCAATACTATGAATGGGACGAAGAGGTGGAAGACACCACCTACAGGTCCAGCGCGATCAGATTCGCGCTGGAGGACGAAACCGCCACGAAGGTCATGGCGGCACGCATGTCGGTCACACCAGACAAGGCGGCCGAGCCGGTGTATCACCACCGAAGCAAACACAGGACGCGGCCAACGCGCCCACGCAGTGAGAACCGTACCCTATCAGGGTACTGGGAAATAAACGGCGTAAAAGCCACTGCCTGCTAGATAGCGGCAGCGAAGGGGTACTGCTATCCCCTGAATTCACGCGAGCTACAGGGATGAAGACATTCTCCCTGGAGCAGCCAATCGCACTGCAGCTAGCCTGCATAGGCAGCCATTCCACGATCAACTATGGAACGAACACGACCATCAAATTTGGTCGTGAGACATACGTCGAATATTACGACGCTATCTAGGGACACCGTTCCTAAGGAGATTCGGCATAACCCTGGACTTCTCGAGCCCAGGGACGATCCGCAAGGGAACGAAGTGATCCCCACGGGCAAGGTTCATTCGATGACGATGGATCGACGAACGAGGACAAGGGGCCACGGTGAGCAGCATCACCCAGGCACCAAAGCCTAACCTGGCTCATTGAAGCCAGGAGGACGAGTCGCGGGACGACTCGTCCTCGAACTCACCCTACAACCGTAGGGAGAGGCCTCTCACCTAACGGTGAAAGCGATGGGAAAGAGGAAAGTGGGTCCGCGCACCGCAGGACCTAATAGACGCACACAGCGCCTAATGGCTTCTAAGCCAACCACCACCATCATCCTCACAGATGATGACCTTCCTCGCCTCCGCGAGGAATGGATGGAACGAATCACTGACTTAGTCAGTGGAATTCCATTAGAACTCCCGCCACTACGGGAGATCAACCATGAGATCAACCTATCGATCCCAACAAGCACATGCAGTATCGACTACCGGAAATGCCCGAACACTTCCGAGAGGAACTGTTGGCTAAGATAGAACGATACACCACTGCAAAGTG
>WHVA01000246.1:0-157560 GCA_015179125.1 Gautieria morchelliformis
TGGCATATCGATATAACCACATTGTCAAAATTCAGGATCCCCAAGATCACTATTGGATCTATTTCACAATGCACAAGCTTTGAAACCTGTGGATTATGACAATAGGCGCAATCTTATAATCTCTGATGATTCAGTCAAGACTATTACCACTTTCATGTCTAGAGTCGCTGGGAGGCCCATCCCAGAGGTCGAGAGAGAGCTCTGCATGTTCGGCTGTCCCATGGGTGCATACATGATTCATGATACTATATGAGCAGGGATATATTTTGCATGATCCTATTTACCCCAATGCACTTGACCTTACCGATTCACTTGACCTTACTGATGCATTTGACCTTACCAAGGCGTTTGACCTACACCCCCGCGCTTCGCGCGGGTACCCACCTAGTTCCTATAGGTGAAAGTAGCACGGTGGGAGGTTGTGGGCGCGCTGACCAATGCTGACCAATGCTTGGTCATCAGTTTGTCAGCGGAGCGCGCGAGCGGCGCAGCTGTGAGCCCCACCAGCGGTTTGCGCCACTCTTCCGGCTCCAGCGCTGCGCAGCGTTCTGGAGCGTGCGAGCGGCGCAGCCGCGAGCGGTTTAGGCCGGTCTGCTCAGGCGCTCAAAGCAGCGCTGCGCTGGCAGATCGCTGCGCAGCCAGCCGCTTTGCGCACTCCACCACCACCCTCCTCTCCTCTCCTCTCTGCCCACTACTAGATAGAATAAAAATTGCGTGAGAGTGAATTAATAGATAGCCTATATAGTGTAGTACACAAAAGATCTCTTCCCAGGGAGATCTCTGCAGTGAACTATTGGGGTTGACCTCTTCAGTGGGGCAGCTTTTTCTCTGCTAAGGAGCCAGGTAGTCATCCCAGGCTGCCTTAGAGGGAGCCACAATTCCATTGCAGTTCTTTCAGTGTTGACTTGCACTACTGGTGGCTGAAGAAGACATCTCCCCAGGACAAGGACCAGGACCAGGACCTTTTACTGGAATTATTCCAGTTGGATAGCCGAAGAAGACTTGGATATTTTCATCAAAAAAATTCCCCATCCCTTCCTTGGTACATATATTTCTCTGTGGTCTGGTGTGAGCCATCTGACAGTTTTTTTTTTTGTTTTAAATAGAAATTAATAAATTCCCTTGACTTTGCCTAACAAACAAACTCCCCATCCCTTCCTTGGTATGTATGTATTTCTCTGTGGTCTGGTGTGAGCCGTCTGACATTTATTTAATTAGAAATTAATAAATTCCCTGACTTTGCCCAAGAAAAATTAACAACAACAGCATCTGCTTGTAAATGTAAGTTGAAGTGGGGTAGCTTGATTGTTCCTCTAAGCTTATGCCTGCATTTCTCAGGATCCTTCTACTCCAGAGAGAAATCGTCAGCAGGAGCGTGAAAGGGCGAGGGAGGAGCAGGAGGGTCGTATGACGTCGCCTACTGATCGGAGAGCGCGTGCCCTTGCTGTGGCTGCTGCCAGAGCTCGGAACCAGCCACCCCCTCCACCACCTCCTTTTGCCATCCCTCACCCTCCTCCTAGAAGCAATGTGGCTGATCCTTTTCAACAACCTGCTGCAGAGCCATTACGTCCTCCTGATCCCAGTCCTGGACAGCAGGTGGCAGCCCTTCGTGCTCAGTTAGCAGCAATCCCAGCAGCACAGCCCTTGAGAAGATACAGGCAGGAGCCGATACAGCCACCTCCTAATCTTCCTGTGGTTGGTTCTGCAGGAATTGCACAGTTGCGTGCTCAGGCTGCTGAGCCAGCACAGCCCTTGAGAAGATACAGGCAGGAGCCAATACAGCCACCTCCCAATCTTCCTGTGGTTGGTTCTGCAGGAATTGCACAGTTGCGTGCTCAGGCTGCTGAGCAGTCTGCTATATTGCAGCAATTGGGAAGGGGTAGACAGGCAGCTAATCCTCCTGTAGTAGGTTCTGCAGGAGTGGCAGCATTGCGTGCTCAGGCCAATGCAATAAGACCAATGCCACCGCTACTCCCTGCGCTTTTGCGGCCTCTTCAGCGACTCCCTGCACCTCCTCAGCTGCTCCCTGCACCTCCGCAGCCTCCGCAGCCACTCCCTGAACCTCCTCAGCCACTCCCTGCACCTCCTCAGCCGCTCCCTGCACCTCCTCAGCCGCTCCCTGCACCTCCTCAGCTGCTCCCTGCACCTCCTCAGCCGCTCCCTGCACCTCCTCAGCCGCTCCCTGTACCTCGGCAGCGTCCTCAGCGACCTCCTCCTCCTCTTCCACTGGGTCGCTCTAGAATAATTGAGGCAGATGTGCAGCGTCATGATTTGGGTCCCATGGTTATTCCCTGCCCTGACTGTGGAGCATTACACTGGAGGGCAGAACGTCTGCAGAAATCCTCAAATGTGCGGCCCAGGTTTGGTGATTGCTGTATGGAAGGAAAGGTGCAGCTGGAAGACCTGCCAGAGCCCCCTCAGCCATTGAAACAGCTCTTAGAAGGCCAGGACCCTGAGGCAAAAGGATTTCACCAGAATATCAGGCAGTATAATGCTGCGTTTGCATTCACTTCTGTGGGGGCCGACTTTGACCAAGATTTGCTTCGGGAGGGTCGTGGTCCATATGTGCTCAAGCTACAGGGTGAACTGTATCATCTCCATGGCTCTCTCCTCCCTGACAATGAAGACGATCCAAAGTATGCCCAGCTTTACATATATGATCCTGCACTGGCTTTGGCAAAGAGAAAAAATCGTAATGAGTGTCTGTCTCCAACTATCATGGGAGACTTGCAGGAAATGCTCCTGCTATGCAATCCTCATGTGCGCACATATAAACAAGCAGCTGAGAGGCTCAGAGCTCAAGAACAGAATGGTGACATCCAGGCAAGGCTCACGTACAGGGCACACAGGGGTCCTAGGAGATATAATGTCCCAACTGCAGATGAGATTGCAGTCGTTCTTCCTGGAGATGGCATCGACCCTGGACCTAGGGATATTATTGTCCAGCTCAGAGGTGGACCTTTCAGAAGGGTATTGGATACCAATGCAAACTATGCCTCGCTGCACTATGTCTTGCTCTTTCCCAAGGGAGAGTTGGGATGGGAACCAGGTATTCCTTATCATGAGCCAGAGCGTGCTCGGCAGGCCAATCCCAATCCAAACAGACGGACACAGGTCACCCAAATACAGTACCATGCATATCGTCTGTTCCAGAGAGCGAGAGAACCTACAACACTCCTGCGTGGTGGCAAATTGTTCCAGCAGTACATTGTAGACTCCTGGGCTGCTGCAGAGCAAAGCAGACTGAGGTGGATCAGGGCCAATCAACACACTCTGCGTGCTGAGCAGTATAACCAGATGGTAGATTCATATGGAGGCTTGGACAATGACATTGGAGATGCAAACAGCTTGGGCATAAAAGTCATTCTGCCTGCGACATTTCAAGGAAGTACACGGGACATGAATCAAAACTGCCAGAACTCCCTGGCCATTGCAACAAAGAAGGGTCCCCCTGATTTATTTATTACCATGACTGCCAATCCAAAGTGGGATGAGATAGTGGCCGAGTTGCTCCCTGGACAAACTGCTCAGGACAGACCTGACCTGGTGTCGTGGGTGTTTCACCTCAAAAAGAAATACCTCATTGACTTGATCGTCAAGGACAAGATCTTTGGAGAAACCGTCGCTCGCGTTCACACTATTGAATTCCAGAAGAGGGGGCTCCCACACATGCACCTGCTTACCTGGTTCGATAGGGAGTCCAAGGTCAAACATCCACATGAGGTGGATTCTATGATTTCAGCAGAGTTCCCTGATCCAGAGACACATCCTGTCCTCTACCAGTTGGTCTGTGAGCTGATGACACATGGTCCCTGTGGACAAATGAATCCAAATGCACCCTGCATGGAAAATGGCAAGTGCAAGAAAGGCTTCCCAAAGCCATTCTGTGAGGAGACCATTGTGAATGTAGATGGATATCCAAAATATCGTCGTCGCAATGATGGAAGGCTGCACAATGTCAGAGGTGACATGCTGGACAACAGATGGGTTGTGCCATACTCACCTCTGCTCTTGCTCAAACTCCGGTGTCACATCAACCTTGAATTCACCTTCAGTGTGAGGTGCGTCAAGTATATCCACAAGTATCTATACAAGGGCCACGATCGGACCACGATGGAGTTTGGTGTCGACCACGATGAGATAAAGAAGTACCTGGACGCTCGCTATGTCAGTGCTCATGAGGCCTGTTGGAGGTTGCTGGAGCGGGAAATCCACACCCAGGTGCCTGCAGTCATGGCACTGCCAGTCCATGAAAAAGACCAGCAATCAGTCATTTTCAATCCTGATGCTGATCCGCTCACCATCATGAACAGGGTGGAGGGGTCAAAGACAGCGCTCATGGCTTACTTTGAGGCCAATGCTGCCTATCCTCATGCACGCGATGTGCTCTATGTGGATTTTCCTGAGCATTTTACCTGGAAAAAAGAGGAAAGGGTATGGACACCACGTCAAAGGGGATATAGCATTGGACGCCTTCACTTTGCAAGCCCAAAATCAGGAGAGAGATTTTATTTGCGCACTCTCCTCACGGTGGTCAAGGGCGCCAGATCCTTTGAGGAGCTTAGGACAGTGGATGGCATACAATGTCCTACTTACAAGGAGGCCTGTCTTGCCAGGGGACTTCTGGAGGATGATCAGGAGTGGAGGTTGTGTCTCCAGGAAGCCAGTGGCATGAAAACAGGTGCTCAGCTCAGACATCTCTTTGCCACCATCCTTGGTCATTGCATTCCCTCACAACCTGACAGACTATGGGACACCTTCAAGGAGCACATATGTGATGATCTCAGACATCGGCTCCAAGTCAGACACAATATCCAGGAGCCACGGGATGATCAGGTCTATGATTTTGGCCTCTTTCTCTTGGATAAACTCCTTCAGCGTAATGGAATGTCCTTGAGCAGCTTTAAAGATATGCCTCGGGTGGTAGGCGAGTGGGAGGTCCTGATTGGAAACAGGTTCATAGCTGAGCAGAGGGACTATGACCCTGTTCAAGAGAGGCAGATGGCTGATGAGGAGGTTCCCAAGCTGAATGAGGGGCAAAGGTCTGCGCATGATCAGATATTACGGTCGGCACTGGACATAGATGCTCAGGGGAAACCTAACGGACAAATGTTTTTCGTCACTGGCTCAGGGGGCGCTGGGAAATCATTCACATGGAACACCCTAATCCACTCCTGTAGAGTGGAGAGTCTCATTGTGCTTGCTGTAGCCTCATCTGCAATGGCTGCACTTATCCTCACTAATGGGACAACCTCTCACAGCATGCTTGGAATTCCAATTCCTGTCCATGAGGGCTCTCTCTCCTCCATCAAAAAGAACTCTGACCAGGCTGATATGCTGAGACTGGCCAGGCTCATCATTTGGGATGAGGCTGCAATGCAGCATCGCCATGCCATAGAGGCCATTGACAGGACACTGAGGGATTTCCTTGACCAGCCTGACAGACCCTTTGGTGGCATCACAGTCGCCTTTGGAGGTGACTTTCAGCAGACTCTCCCAATCGTCCCTAAAGGCTCCAAGGAGGATATCGTGGGAGCTACCCTTCAGAAGTCATATCTGTGGCCAAAGATCAAGGTCCTCCATCTGACAGAGAACATGCGGGTGAGAAATGACCCTGACAGAGCGAGGTTTGCAGAATGGCTGCAGAATGTGGGCCAGGGAAAGGATCTCCCACTAGATCATACGTTCTCACTCCCTCCTCACATGGTGTGTGGCCCTGGAATTGCAGAGCTGATCCAGGAAATATACCCTGGCATTGGCAATGCAATCCCTGCCCAGGACAATTATTTCTTGGAGCGGGCCATCCTCTGTCCCAGAAATATTGAGGTCAATGAGATCAATTCCATGGTGTTGAGGCAGTTTCCAGGTGATGCTCAGGTCTTCCACTGTGCAGATTCTGTCAAGGAAACCGACTTTGCAGAGCAGTATCCTGTGGAGTATCTGAATTCCATAGAGATGGGCAGTCTTCCTCCTGCTCACTTGGAAGTCAAGCCTGGAGTGCCTCTGATGATGTTGCGCAATTTGGATAAGAAGCAAGGACTATGCAATGGGACAAGGTTGCGGTTGGTGAGGATGAGGAATAGAGTGTTGGAGGTCAGGATCATCTCAGGTCCACGTGCAGGAAATACTGCTTTCATCCCCAGGATCACCATTTCACCATCAGAGGGGGAATTACCATTTGTGCTGCAGAGGAGACAGTTTCCAGTGCGTGTGGCATTTGCAATGACCATCAACAAGTCTCAGGGACAGTCTTTGGGTACGGTTGGGCTGGACCTGAGATATCCAGTGTTTGGACATGGTCAGTTGTATGTTGGTGTTTCAAGGGGAACAAGCTGGAACAAAGTGAAGGTCTTGCTTGAGGAGGGTTTGAACACAACCAACGTTGTATATAAAGATGTATTACTTAGAGCTCCTTGATTTCTGATATCTACTTGATGCAAATTGATTACTTTGATTTTCCCCAATGCACTTGACCTTACTGATATGTTAGACTTACTGATGCATTAGACTTACTGATGTGTTTGACCTTACTGACGCGTTTGACTTGCACCCCCGCGCGAAGCGCGGGTATCCACCTAGTTTTCATATAGGGAGGCCCACAACCGCCCCCCTAGAACTTTATACTATAGATCTCTGTCCTCACCTGCCTTCCCTTAAGGTATGTGTTCCGCTACGCGTTCAGTTTGTGTACACCCAGGCTAATTGTGATTTTTCCATCTTTGGCCCCCGTCTACCTCGCGGCACTTGGTTTTCCAGTGTCAATCTCACTATCGTACGTATGTTTTCAACAACGTGATCTTTACACGACGGCTGATGTACGATGATGTCCTTTTCCTTTTTCTCCGTTCTTTTATCCAGTGGTGCTGCCTGCATATTTTATCCATCCGTGTCGTGCCGTGCCGTATTTTACCCGACCTTCTCTCACTTCCTGGATCCTGATGTCTGCGCCATCCACCTTTCCAGCCCTGTTTCCCTCTTCGCACGTTCCCCATTGGTGTTGTCCTCCCTATGATGCCCTTACCACACGTCTTCTTCTTTCATCTTCGCGACCGTTCTTATTCTCTGTGTGTTCTCGTCTGCGGCATCCTTTATCTTCTAGGGACATGCATGTTAAAAATGATTGGTTCACTGTATTGTCACTTCTTTTCATGATGATTGTCACTTTCTTTGTGCGGAACCGGTCAACTCCCTTCGTGATCGTTTCATGCAGTACGACTTTGCACTCGAGCGAAGAAAGGCCGATACCTATTGAGTGTAGGGGGGTTCTACCCAGCAGCAAGTCAGCCGAGCTCCAGAGATACCACCAGGAGGCAAAACGGACAGTCAGGGCCACGTTCGCAAAATCACCAAGGGCCCCAATAGCGCACAGGACATGTGGGACGAAGGAGATATAAATGATCTGTTATTCTATCTTGATCTCAAGTAGATCGTTCCTTTATATACAAAATATGATGTCCGTTTGTATTACCAATCTCTTCGAGCTGCTGTGCCGATGCGATGCCGGTGCACCAGCAACCCGGGGTCGAGAGCGATCTCGAACCTCCGGCTAAATGCGTGCCGGCTCTGCCTCGGCGGTGTCATCGTCCCGATTACTAACACTCCCCTCAGCGAGAAGTCCCTTCGGCAAAATCCTAATTTCCCTAATAGATACCTGTGTTGATATAAATCCAATCCCTTTGTAAATATGTCCGCTATGTTCTCCTTCGTCGGTACGTACGTAAGTGATGCCTCGTGAGAGGCCACTTTCTCACGGATAAAATGATATGCGACATTGATGTGTTTGGTACGCGCATGATACGTTGCGTCATGCGATAGTGTAATGGCGCCTAGATTGTCTGATCGAAGTGACGTGGGCTGGGTTTGATCGATTCCAAGTTCCTCGATAAAACGCCTCAGCCAGATTAATTGCTTGGCGCCCTCGGTAAGTGCCATGTATTCGGCCTCCGTGGTAGATAGCGCGATCGTTCGCTGCTTCTTCGAGCTCCATGCGATAGCTCCCCCTCCTAGTATAGCTACATAGCCACTAATAGATAGTGCGTCGTTTCTATTAGCATAATCCGAGTCGACAAATATTTCGAGGTCGAGACCAGCGTCTCGTCGGAATGTTATGCCGTCGTCACGTGACCCTTTGAGGTACCTGAGCGCGTGTTTGATCGCCGTCCAGTGCTCGGGTCCATAAGTAGTAGTGAATTGGCTCAAGTGTTGTACGGTAAAAGCCAAATCAGGTCGCGTGCTGAGTGCTGCATACATGAGTGATCCGATCGCTTTAGCATAAGGTACTTCGGCAGTTGGACCTGTTGAGTCCATGGGTGTCGTGAGTTTGATCATTTTATGCAGAGGTGTAGATACGGAATGTGCTGTTGTCATGTTGAATCGATCGAGTATGATGTCGATGTAATGCCCTTGTGACATGATCAGTGTTCCCTCATCCCTATTCCTCTCAACTCTAATTCCCAAGATTTTCTTCATTTCTCCTAAATCTGTTAAAGGGAATTTCCCATGAAGCTCCCCCTTGAGCTTAATCATCCCTCCTTTGGAGTCAGCAAATAGTCCAAAGTCGTCCACATATACTGATATGACTTCGATTGAATCCTTATCTTGTCTGATGTAGACACATTCATCGGCTGTACTTTGATGAAAGCCGAGATCGAGTAGTAATTTGCGTAAGCGCTGATGCCAAGCTCGCCCCGATTGCTTGAGTCCGTAGAGCGCTCTGTATATTCTTAGAGCGCGTCCAGATCCATCATCAAAACCGTCGGGCTGGCGCATGTAGATCTCCTCATCTATGGTTGAATTGAGGTAGGCGCCTTTGACATCCATCATTTCGATTTCCCAATCGAGTGTGTTTGCGATCGCTAATAGAACACGTAGTGAATCGAATTTGACCACGGGTGAGGTTATCTCGTAGTAATCCATCCCTGGCCTCTGTGTGAATCCTTGAGCCACAACCCTTGCTTTAGCCTTATCGAATTGTCCGTCCGGTTGTGTTTTGACAGCGTATACCCATCGGCAACCGATAGCTACTCGTCCGGGTGGTAGTTCTGTTAGTTCCCATGTTCCTAATGTCTTGTGTTGATCCATCTCAATTTCCATTGCTTTCTCCCAGATCGGCGCATCATCACGTGATACCGCCGCTCTGTAATTCTCAGGTTCAGTGACGATTTCTTTCGTTATGTAAACCTGCTCGGTGCGTCCTGAATTATTCAGTTTCCGGTAATCCGGCCTTTGAGTGATACGCGCGCTCCGTCGGATCTCTGGAGCTGGCGCTTGTTCAGGTGGATCAGGAACGGGTGTCGTGTGGGGTGATGACGTCTGTGGGGTAGATGTGATCGGGTCCGGCACATGCTCGCGCGGTGAGTGCTCCCCCTCGAGCGGTGCCGTGTCATCATCGTCGTTGTCTGGGATAGGGTAGAGTCGGTTGTCATTTTCGTCGAATGTGATATTTCTCGAAATTTGAACATGTTTTGAGGCTTTATTGTAATACCTCCATGCTTTTGCATGTTCTGCTACTCCGACGAAGATGTGTTCTTCTGCCTTTGGATCAAGTTTAGCTCGTCGTTGATCCGGCACCATAACCCAACAATTTGTCCCGAATTCCTCTAGACGTGCTATGTTCGGCTTCTTGCCGAATAGTGCCTGGAACGGCGTTGCGTCATCTCCAAGCGCTCGCGTGGGTGATCGGTTTTTGATGTAACACGCGTAAGCCACGGCCTCGGGCCAGAGTATTTTAGGCAGGTTCTTGGCAAATATCATTGCCCGTGCGTGCTCGAGTAAGGTTCGGTTGAGTCGTTCGGCGATTCCATTCTGGGCTGGGGAGTATGGAGCTGTAGTCTCCATGATAATGCCATATTTTGCACAAAATTCCTTGAAATTTTTATTGACATATTCCCCTCCATTATCCGAGCGAAACCTCTTTAGTTTCTGACCTGTTTGGGTCTCGAGGAATGCCTTGTACGTCTCGAAGTGTTTGAGCGCTTCATCTTTGGCGCTCCCAAAATAGATGACCGTGTACCTCGATTTGATGTCCGTGAAAGAATAAAAGTATTTCTCACGCGATGGTCCCTCGGTCTGGGCAGGTCCCCATACATCGGATACTGTCAGGTCACCGACCTGTTCTACAGTGTCCTCGGCTCTTTTGGGGAACGGCTCCACATGCCGCTTGCCTTGTATGCATGCCTTGCACTGGCTCGGCTCGTTTGACTCGTCGATCTCAAGTCCGGTGACTAGATCGTTAGACTTCAACAATTTTATGGAGTTTATATTGACGTGCCCTAGTATCCTGTGCCATTTGTCCCATGACCGTCCTTTTGCCGCTGCGGCAAAGTCCCGTGCCTCGACTGATCGAGTGACTCGTGCCTTCATACAGAATAGCCGCCCACGCTTCTGTCCCTGTGCGAAGGTAACTCCGGCGCGTGATTTGAATTCGACGCCGGTGCCTGAAAATGTGGCCGTGTTGCCCTTATCAGTTAAACGCCCTACGCTGATAAGGTTGTTCGGCGCATCTGGTGCGTGTTTGACGTCACGTAGCTCGATCGTGTTCGTCTTGGCACCGATCTTGAATTCCATGTATATAGTGCCTCGGCCTTGTGTATGTAGTACCGCACCGGGTGAAATTCCTTCGATTTCAGATGGTTCCTCGGCATAGCTAGCGAAATCGTTTCGGCTTCTAGCTATGTGTGTTGTTGCCGCTGAATCGGCTAACCAGTCGGATGCGGATATAGCACTGTATGCTACCTCCTTAGATACAAATGCGAAGTCCTTTTCTTCAGCTTGTTTGACTGTTTCTTTGTTCCCTGTTTTGAACCATTTCGGTGCTTGGCCCTCCTTGCCGCCACCTTTCGCCCAACAGTCCTTCACGTAATGACCCTTCTTGCCGCAATTTCGGCACTTTCCCTTTGTTGCTCCTGAGTCATCTTTCCTGGTCCTGTGACGTTGTTGCGCCTTAAGCGCCGTCTGCCGTGCCGATCCAGCTTTCCGTGCTCGATCCTCATCGAGGACCCGAGCTATTAATATATCAGCTGTTGTCCCGGCTCCACTGGCGTTTACTGCCGTAATAAATGCCGACCAAGAATCTGGTAATGACGTCAGCAACGTGTTCGAGAACTCGGTGTCACTGATGTAATGCCCCCGCGCATTCAATTCCTGTTGAATGCCGCGGAGCTTGCGTACGTGCTCCTCCATGTTCGCGCCGTCCTCGGCAAGCGTCCGGAAGAAATCTCTTCGGAGATTTACAATCCCCACTGCTCCCTTAGATTCGAATATTGCTTGTAGACTAGTCCATACAGCAAACGCAGACATCGTCTGATTGATGTAAACTAGTTGTTCATCGGCAACTCTGAGGCAAATCTCTTTTCTAGCCTTCTTGTCCTTCCTTCTCCAATCGTCGATCTCCTGCTGTTCGGTCGCAGTGACGTTGTCGGCATCTGCCGGTCTCGGTTCCGTCTCCCTGCCGATAGCCACGTCCCACAGATCTGAGTCATCGAGTATCCACTCGAGCCGCCGGCGCCACGCCGCGTAATTATCCCCGTTCAAGGGGTCGATCTTGTACGTGTTGTTGCTACTCGACATCGTCGATCGGTATTGAGTTATTGGAGTATAGAGCGTAGTTAGATTTGTAGTAGTTTAGTTATGCGCGGGGCCCATAACCTGTGGGACGAAGGAGATATAAATGATCTGTTATTCTATCTTGATCTCAAGTAGATCGTTCCTTTATATACAAAATATGATGTCCGTTTGTATTACCAATCTCTTCGAGCTGCTGTGCCGATGCGATGCCGGTGCACCAGCAACCCGGGGTCGAGAGCGATCTCGAACCTCCGGCTAAATGCGTGCCGGCTCTGCCTCGGCGGTGTCATCGTCCCGATTACTAACAGGACAGACCCTTCCATGCCTTCCAACGCATATGACAAGATAAGCAGAGACCTACCCCGCAAACCGCAGATATTGTGGATCAACGAAACTTGTACAGTGCACGGAGCTCACTCACACAGCGTTGCCTCTCAGACAGCATGGACCAGCTGTACTTGCGAAGACGACCGAGTACGTGCGGAGCCACGTCACGATCGACGGGCGCTTCACATGGACGCCGGAAACACGTGGGAGCTGTAAGCTATGTCTTCGATGACAGTTCCAGTCCTATGATGCGGCGCCTTTCGCCGTCTTTCCCCATCTACCACCCACCTTGAACGCTGCTAACTATGAACAACGCTAAGGACAACGCTGAGGGCACTGTGACAGGATCGTAAGTCCACGATCGCTTCTCTAGTGAGCCAACTGTTCAACATTCACTCTCCACCCCGAAGTATTCCTGCAGGAATCAAAGTTGCTGGAAAGACTCTTTCGTTTGCGGTGCCTATTGCATACTAACTCTTGCCGATCGACAACAGCCCTGAAATGCGATCACCTTCCCAATGTCGGACTGTTCAGCAAACGTCCTGGTAAATACTACGTAAAACTCTTTGTCGATAAGGATGTCAAGAAGACTCCGGTATCTGCGAGAGGCAATACTGTTTCGTGGACTGAGTCGTTCTATTTGTGCGTTTAATTCCAATGTTATTATATTGACGCGACTTAAATCCATGCCCAGCAAGGACTTTCATGGGTCTTCCGTATTAGGAATTGAAATCTACGGGCACCGTATATTCACACGTGATGACTGCATAGGCGGTGTGAAGGAACGGATTGACTTGCTGCTTGCAGAAGGAGGAACTGGCGGTCAGTCCTTTTCGCTCATCGACGGAATGCACGCGTGATCATCGACCATAGCAGTCGTTGTTCGCAAACTGCAAAAATCAGATAAGGCTGGGAAGATGCATGAGGTTCTGACTACCCTAGAGTTCGCCCTCACGTCTTTCGCGACGTCCGACAAGGCGCGGGAGGCGCAGTTGAACGAAGCAGTCAGCGGAACGAAAGCGGTCGATGAAATGTTCTCTCCACCATCCCTAATTGTTGATGAAGGGGCTGGGGTCGATGTCGCCACTTCCACCATCGACAGTTCGAAGACGATATCGGCGACTTGGGCTACCCTCATGAACAATATCAGGCTGTATACCGATATTGTGGATAAGGCCTCAGAGGTATGGTTATGTTGGTCGTCTCACAGGTCATCTCATTGACATGGTGTCCTTAATTCTAGGTCCATCCTTATGTGAAAATGGCATGGTCCATCCTGTCTCTTGCACATACGGTACGTGTATGACACACCAACCGGACAGATATAGCTGACATCCGGGGTCGACTCTATTTAGACGATCATTGCTCAGATGGACCGGGACGATAGCATCCATGGTCTAGCGGAAATTATTGGCGATGCCTATGCATTCGTCAGTCTGGCAGAGCCGTTGAAGACCATTGAATCGCATAAGTCAATTATCTTAGCCTTGGAGCAACAGACGTTAGAGTGCAGCTACTTTGTCCGCGCCTATGCGAAAAACAAGGATTTCTGTATGTTGGACCCCCTGCCACATGGCCACAGCTGATGATCGTTGTTCAGGGCAAAGAACGGCGAAACATCTAATGTCGGATGTCGACAGCAAGATCGAACAATACCGGAAAACGTTCATCAATCTCAGGGCAGCGTTACAGGAACATGCCGTCATTAATACCGACATCACTGTACTACGTGTTCTGGATGCCGTCGGCGACCTCTGTGAGTTTTCTGACTTTGGGCCTTTCCCGAGCCTCCCGAGCTTAATACACCTTGCCGCCAACTGGGGCAGTTCTGCTAATTGACATGCCCTACGCAGACGGTGCTAAGTTCAATCCTGAAAAAGGATGTCTTCGGGATACCCGGGAGACAGTTATTGCGGAGATCTGGGATTGGGTTAACCAGGATAGTGAGGACACGCCACGCATATTTTTGTTGAACGATGTTGCGGGTGCCGGCAAGTCTGCCATTGCCCACGAGGTCGCTAAACGACTTAGTAGCATCAAACGTCTCGGGTCGTCGTACTTTTTTGACCGCGCTCTTCAGGCACAGCGATCCCCCGCCAATCTCTTTAGCACGATTGCTCATGATCTTGCCGATCTGGATCAAGAACGAAAAGCATCGTTGCTGAAAGTCGTCGGGGAGCAGAAAGCGCTTCGGACCACACGCGTACCTCGTGAGCAGTTCCAAAAGTTCATTCTGGATCCCTGCAAGGATCTAACGGTCATTGGACCGAGCGTGATTGTTATTGATGCATTGGATGAGAGCGGAGACATGGAATCTCGCCAGGCTCTCTTGTCTGTCCTTGGCAACGAAGCTGGAGAACTGCCGCCTAACTTCCGCGTTCTCATCACCTCCCGTGCCGAACAAGACATCCAGGGCGCTCTTCTGGGGAAGAAGCATGTGCTTTCCAGGTCCCTAAAGGATATGGACCCGAACCCTGCCCATGCCGTCGCCCGCTTTGTGAAAGATGAACTAGGTAACATTACGGACCTCGAGCGCAAATGGCCCAACGAGGGCTGGTGTCGATTATTAGTCGAGAAATCTGAAGGTCACTTTCAATGGGCGTCCACGGCTTGTCGATTTGTCAAAGGAGATGGGAAGGGTGGTCGGGATCCTGTTCAGCAACTGCAGAAACTTTTGGTCAAGAACCTCAGTGGGATGGATAATCTGTATCTCAGTATCCTCAAGCAGATATTCGGTGATGGCGATGACTTGACGGATGATGTCAAGCTTCGCTTTCGCTTGGTGATGGGCTGCATCCTGACTGCCAGAGAACCGCTCTCGATGCCTGCCCTGCAGAAATTGTGCAAGGAAGGCAACTTGGGTACCGAGGTGCAGCGTATCGTTGGACCTATGGGTGCTCTGCTGAGCCTTCCTTCTCAAGAATCTGGCACAATCAGTCTGCTGCACACCTCTTTTCGTGACTTCTTGACCGATCGCGACCAGAGTGAACCATACGACATCAATATACCTATACACCATGACGACCTTGCACTCTCATGCTTGCGTGTGATGATGGAGGAACTTTGTTTTAACATTTGTCGGCTTGAAACTTCACATCTCCTCAATGACGATGTCATCGACTTGGCCACACACACCAAGAAATATATATCCCCACAACTTTCCTACTCTTGCCGTTTTTGGGCGGACCATGTTTGTGCCACGACCTTTATGCCAGGTATAGGTGCAAAGGTCAAGGAGTTTTTCGAGACTAAGCTACTCTACTGGCTAGAAGTGTTGAGTTTAATCAAGAAGGTATTCGATGCATCAGCAATGCTCTCGTCAATAATGGACTGGAGTCTGGTGAGTGCCCAAGTTGTTATGCGCTCCAATGGGAGTCTAATGAACACCAGGATAATGACATTACAGCCTTCGCAATGGATACGCGCAATTTTGTACGTGTGTTTGGGAGTGTAATCTCTCAGAGTGCTCCCCATCTCTATTTGTCGGCACTCCCGTTTGCACCCGAAAGGTCGAAAATATGTGAGACTTACCTCCCACGATTTCCACGACTACTCCGCATTGAGACCGGGAAAGCGACGACGTGGTTACCTATTCAAACCGTTCTCGTAGGCCACACCGACAGGGTGAACTCGGTGGCGTTCTCGCAGGACGGCAAGCGCATCACCTCTGGGTCTGATGACAAGATGATCCGTGTATGGAATGCAGACACCGGAGAGGTCATTTCAGCACCATTCAAAGGCCACACCGACAGTGTCATGTCAGTGGCGTTCTCGCATGACGGCAAGCACATCGTCTCCGGGTCTTATGATAAGACAATCCGTGTGTGGAATGCAGACACCGGGGAACTCATTTCAGCACCATTCAAAGGTCACACCAAGGTAGTCACGTCGGTGGCATTCTCGCATGACGGCAAGCGCATTGTCTCCGGGTCTGGTGACAACACGATCCGTGTATGGAATGCAGACACCGGGGAGGTCATTTCAGCACCATTCGAAGGCCACACCTGCCAGGTCACGTCGGTGGCATTCTCGCACGATGGCATGCGCATTGTCTCTGGATCTTTCGACAACACGATCCATGTGTGGAATGCAGACACCGGGGCGGTTATTTCAGCACCATTCAAAGGCCACACAGACTGGATCACGTCGGTGGCGTTCTCGCATGATAGCAAGCGCATTGTTTCCGGGTCTGGTGACAAGACGATCCGTGTATGGAATGCAGACACCGGGGAGGCCGTTTCAGCACCATTCGAAGGCCACACCCACTGGGTCACGTCGGTGGCATTCTCACATGATAGCAAACGCATCGTCTCTGGGTCTGGTGACAACACGATCCGTGTGCGGAATGCAGGCACGGGGGAGGCCATTTCAGCACCATTCGAAGGCCACACCCACTGGGTCAGGTCTGTGGCATTCTCGCACGACGGCAAGCGCATTGTCTCAGGGTCTTTCGACCACACCATCCGTGTGTGGAATGCAGACACCAGGGAGGACATTTCAGCACCATTCGAAGGCCACACCGACTGGGTCATGTCAGTGGCATTCTCGCATAATGGCAAGCGCATCCTCTCCGGGTCTAATGACAAGACAATCCGTGTGTGGAATGCAGACACCGGGGAGCTCATTTCAGCACCATTCAAAGGCCACAACAAGGTGGTCACGTCGATGGCGTTCTCGCATGATGGCAAGCGCATCGTTTACGGGTCCGGTGACAACATGATCCATGTGTGGAACGCAGACACCAGGGAGGACATTTCAGCACCATTTGGAGGCCACACCGACTTGGTCACGTCGGTGGCATTCTCGCATGATGGCAAGCGCATTGTTTCCGGGTCTGGTGACAACACGATCTGTGTATGGAATGCAGACACCGGGGAGGCCATTTCAGCACTATTAGAAGGCCACACCGAATGGGTCGCGTCGGTGGCATTCTCGCATGATGGCAAGCGCATTGTCTCCGGGTCTGGTGACAACACGATTCGTGTATGGAATGCAGACCCCGGGGAGGTCATTTCAGCACCATTCGAAGGCCACACCCACACAGTCATGTCTGTGGCGTTCTCGCAGGACACCAGGCGCATCGTCTCTGGCTCCTATGACAAGACGATCCAAGTGTGGAATGCAGATACCGGGGAGGCCATTTTAGCACCATTTGAAGGCCACACTGGGTGGGTCAGCTCGGTGGCGTTCTCACAGGACGGCAAGTGCATCGTCTCCGGGTCTTATGACGACACAATCCGTGTGTGGAATGCAGACACCGGGGAGGTCATTTCAGCACCATTCGTTGGCCACACCGACTGTGTCACATCGGTGGCGTTCTCGCACGACGGCAAGCGCATTGTCTCTGGGTCTCGTGACAAGACGATCCGTGTGTGGAATGCGGACACCAGGGAGGCCAATTCAGGACCATTTGCAGGTCAAGTACCTAGTCAGTAGCTGTTACGTTGATTTGTTGGAACATGGGAAAATCTGCTAATATCCTTTGCACAGCTACAGGGGCTGGGTTTCGACATGACTCACAGCTTGAAAATGGCTGGTTACTCAACTCGCCCTCAGAACATTTATTCTGGGTTCCACCCTGGTCTCAGGTAGGTTTGTGGTGGCCAATGAATACCACTGTCATTGCGAAGGGGTTCACAAAGCTTGATCTCAGCCGGTTTGAGTATGGGACTTCATGGACACAATGCAGAGGGGCTGCATAAGTTTCCAGGGCAAAAACTCATTTACAGAGGGATATTGCATCTCCTGCTATCATAGTGATTTCCCTCTGATAGTCTCTTGCACACAATCTGTCCTGCAGCGCATCTACCATGTAAGCTGACAATTCACACAAGGTCATCATAAATGGGCGATGGCTTTGATATGTGAAGTACAATGTATGCTCGCCTCTGACCTCCATGAATATGTGTGTTGGCCTGCAAAGTGAATTCTCATGATGCAGTGTGGCCGGGTCAATGTAAGTAAGGACACCAAGTTGTAAGTCAACACATAATGAAGCCTTTGTAACCATTCATGTAATGGATCATTCAGCACCCCCAATGATTTAGTAGCTTCCCCACAAACATGACTGTGAGTGCCTTGTTCTTCTCGAATTGGCCCTCTGCACCACACAGGAATTACTTCAACAAGTGTCATGTTGGCATTGGCTTCACCCCATTGGGAGGTGATGCTGTGGGAGGGGTCAGTTATTTAGACACATTGTAGGGGATATGAAAGAGGGAGAAGATGGGAAAGGGGGTCAGTGTCAGGGGAACCCCTCCAGAGGCTATTTTAAGCTTGGCTTCGGTTCCAACCCAAGGTCCGCATCTGACCCAAGCACAAAGCTGAGTTTCCAAGCCTTCACCTTCAGCTACAATCCCAGAATGGTGGCAGGGGCATATGCAGGGTCATGTATGTCAGGCGGTGGCCATGAGACTCAGACTTACATCAGGAGTGGAGCAGGCATCCCTGACTTCAATCAGGGGCACAAGGTATATGGGTAGCATGCTGGCAGTGTGGATCCATTCAAAATCCTGACTATGGCATATGACCTCACCAACAACAATCACTTGGAATTTATCAGTCAATGGGTTAAGAGGCCTATTCATGAAATTATTGAAGAACTCCAGGAGTATGTTTCCAAGGACTGGAATGGAGTCACTACAGTTCTTTGACAACTCTTTGAGCACAATGGAAAAGAGGTTCAGAGAAAAGGATCTTCAGAAGCTTACCTCCAAGTTCCAAGAAGGCCACACTTGAGATCTGTATGATTTCCATTGCTACCAGAGGAAGTTCACTCGCATTGGAGTGTGGTTGTGCCAGACTAGAGTGTCAGCGCGTGCTTTGCTGAACACATCTGCAAATTCGTGATATACTTCGGGAACATGTTCCTTAACGTTCTCAGGAAGCTCGGAAGAGCTTCCTCCCGATGTTGCCCCTCTGGCGAGGAGCTTAGGCGAAGCCAAATTGAGCTGAAACACTTCGGACCCTTCCAATCTAGATGCGCGCATGAAAGCGGGTGCATTGATCAGGGAAACGAGGGGTGCTTGCAACTTCGGAAGCGAGGTCGGAGGCGGGGGCGAAGATGCCGTAGGCGAGGTCGAAGTCGTAGCCGAAGCTGAGCGGGCTGACGTCGCCGGGGTCGCTGGAGTCGTTGTTAGGTCGATGGTCTTGAAAGTAATACTGCCCAATACCCAGTCAATCGACGGATTGTAGCGGGTGAGCCAGTTGTGGCCAAGTACCATCGAGCAACTTGAGTCGAGCGAGGTTACGTAGAAGGTAACCCATTGTTGTTCGCCGGTCGGAAAGCAAATGCAGAGGTCTAGAGCTTGGGTAATGGTAGTGTTAGTACTACCGTCAAATAGTTTCAAGGGTATAGGAGAGACAGGATAAGCAGGCATGGAGTACTTCTGGACAAATCTGGATTCAATAAAACAGTCTGAGGACCCGCAGTCAACTAATGCAACAAAAGCGACGTTGGGAAGCGAAGGCGAGGTTAGATCTACATTAAGGGAATCTTTGGACAATGAATGAGAAGCGGCGCTGAGTCTGAGCACACGGGTGAGGTTACCGCAATCCTCGGATCGTGTGGTTCCGAGGTTGCTACCTATTTTTTCACCTCCGTAATGGAGGCCGAAGTCCCCTCGTTAGGGGTCTTCGTTGCCCGACCTTTAGAACCGCTACTATTGGTAGACTTGTTCTTCGGGCAGTCCTTGACGACGTGACCTTTGGTGCCGCAAAGCAGACAAAGGCCTTGGTCGACCCGACGTTGGCGCTCCTCGGGAAGCAGTTTGCCATCCTTCCCGAGTTTGCTCGAAATGTCGGGCTGGCTCTTGTTGTTCGAAGAGTTGTTGTTGTTGGAACCCTTGCCGCTGTTGTTAGTCTTGTTGCGGTTCTTATTGTTATTGGAACCACTGGAAGACTGGTGGTTGTTAGTGGCATTGTTACTGGACTGATTAGTGGTGCGTGCAGGCTGGGAGCTACGACCATTGATCATGGCGTCGTATTCCTTTCGCTCCCAGTAACGGCTATCGCATTCCAGCGCGAAGTTCCTAAGCTCGGCGAGGCTGCGGAATCGAGGGAAGTGAAGTAAGTCGTCCTTGATCCGTTTGGCCAGGCCCTTGTAGGCAAAGTGTCGGAGGGCCGCGTCGTTCCACTGAGTCCGAGTCGAAGCTCGGGCGAAGTCGATAAAGAATCGCGCGGCCTTGTGGTGCTCTTTCATAACGATCTTCTCGAGGTCAATCTCGGCTTGGGCCGCGTTGTCGTATGGGCCGAAGTTAAGCTCGAGCTCGGCCTTGAAGCTGTCCCAGTCCTCGAGCCAATCTGGCTCGGGTTGGACTTCGCCGAGGATCGCCGGCTCGAAATATTGCAGAGCCGAGCCGGACAGGTAAGAAATAGCATACTGCACCTTTGAGGCCCCAGTCTTGAACGCGGTGGGGCGATCTCTGAAGTTGAGTACACATTGAAGGAAGAAAGTGCGAAGCTTGGCTTGGTCAGTACCGTCATAACTATCCGGTTCCTTGACCTTGGCTCGTGCTTCGGATTCGCGAGGTTTCGCGAGTTTGATGAACACTCGACGCATAAGCTCGTTGTCCTCGAGGTCACCGAGGTCCTCGGGCGGAAGGTTGGGGAGGTCCCGATCGTTGTCAGAACTTCTAGAGCCATCACCTGGATCACCTGAAGGGTCACCGAGGTTAGCCCTACCTTTGCCTTTGTTACTAGGCTCGGCGGGGTCTGCGAGGGGTATCCCCGGGGACGGGGGTGAGTCATCGGGGGCTTCCGAGAAACGTCGCTGTTCTGAGATACCCCGAAGGGTGCGAGAACGAGTTATCATGGACATCGTGAAAAAAGGGATACGTAGGGTGTAAGGAGTCTGAAAATACTGTTACGATACGATCCGTCGTAAGGTTGGCCGAGGTCGGGAACGAAACCCGAGGCAAGGTCCGAGGTTACGGGGCGAGGTTTGGATGGGGAAGTCGGAGAGGGACTTGGCTTCAGCTTATGTGCTGCGCCGACCCTACGCACGAGTCCCAATTTCGGAGGTAAACGAATAAGAGGCGAGGTTCTGGCTTAAGAGGCGAGGCGTAGAAACTAGCTAGGGATCGAAGGGACACGATAGTTGATTTTCAGACTGAGGAGTAGGAATGCATACAAGGGGGTTATATACGGACGAGGTGCAAGTCAGGGGCGAACGGATTAGTGGAGGTCAGGGCGAGGTCAGGAGACCGAGGTCAGGGCGAGGTAATATACGAATGATGCGTGATGGAGCGGAATCAGTAACTAAGGGGATACGGGCATGGGATCAAGGTCGGATATGAGTTCAAGCTCGGGATCGGGCTCGGGCACGGATAAGTATCATATGTACTCGGGCATGAATATCACAAGGCTCGGGCTCGGAAGAAGGTTCTACCGGTAAGTAGCCGGCCAAAGGCCGGGTCCTTACAACTACTAAGCGTGTTCCGAAGAAAGTGGAAGTTGGATATGACATACGGGGTAAGTAACTAACCAAGAACAAAGAACTACAAGGGGGGTGCAGGGTAGTAGAGTCAAGAACAATGGGCAAAAGAACAAGGGGGCGGTAAGCATACTTGACATGATGGAACAACGGGACTCCAGAGGGGATGGATATGTGGTGTTGCTGTGCTGTGAGTCGAATCCGGTGGGTCCGAGTAATAGAGTTGAAAGGGGAAAGGATATAACAAGGGGCAGGGTTGTCTGAATTATTGGAATGTTATAAAGGAGGTGGAACTGAGTGTGGGAAGTCAGAATAGTATGGTTGTGACAAGAAGATGAAGATCACTGAAGAAGAATACTTGAAGGACTTTTGGTGTGGAATTCCCATGGTGACTTGAAAAAAGCTCAAAGAACCAATGTTGCAAGTTGACCCCACTCTGGATCCTTCCATGCCATTTCCCATTGCCATCACAGCAGTGGATCATATCTTTAACATCTCACAATTCTATGATGAGGATGATGAGAATGAAAGAGAAATAGCTTCAAGCACCAATTAAAGCCTGAAGCGAGTCTAAGGCCAACTTTCCAAGGTTGGTTCAATGGAGTGTTATACTGCCTGAGATTCTTGTACATACATTGCTAACTATTTAAGTAGTTGGAATGAAAGGGGCTTGTGGGGAAAACAAATGTCACTGGTGCATGACATAGGCACCTGTACTAGACTACCTACCTTGTCAGTTGACTGTGGAGCTTGATGTATACTACTGTGGAGCAAATTAATGCATTCAGCAATGATGAAGCACAGTGTGTGCTTTGTCTCAGATCCTCTTGAATGGCCCTGGGAACCGGCTCAGGGTCAAATGGGCCAGCTAGATGCATGCACATATGATAACACATGTGTCTGTGATATGTTGTGCCGGTAACAAGTATATGCATGAGTGCATGTCCTTGTTTTGGAACCCTTCAAGACTTTGGTGTTAGAGCTAATGCCTTGGTCTATCAGAACGTGTCGTATACGAAACTGCAAGAATATTAGACACTACTGGCGTAATGAATAACAAACTATTAGTTTGTAGGTTCGAGGACGACTATCGGGGTCCAAGTATTCCAAAAAGAGAGGAATGGCTTTCACAGGAGAGTTTGTAAGTGGGCTGACCCGATTAACGTCAACGCACTGCAATAAACGAGTGACTGGTTTTTGGGTAGTGACTTGTGAAAGTCTCTGAACAGGAAAATCAACTGATCAGATCGTCTCAGGTATTGGAGTGCTAATTGGCAAGAAAATCGATTGACAACCTCACTCTGCAGAATTTCACCTAGAGGGTTAGTCTGGGTGGCTAAGTAGAAAAGTGACTACTTAACTGAGAATTAATACACTAAGCAAGTGTAAATAACCCTAGCTGGGGTTAGCAGCCTGGTAAGCTGTGCAAGCTTGGCAAGTCACGCAAGGTGCGTTGGATAGAAGATGGTAGATTGGCTGATGAAAAGGCAGGCAAAAGGGCCTCCTTTTATATTGTAATGTACATGAGCTTAGTAAGCAGGTAGAACCTTCTATCTATTAATGGAATGGGGGGAGCAGCTTGTGGAAGCTGGAAGAAAGTATAGGAAGGTTCTGGGTGTTTCCAGATGACTCACAGTGTTTCCTACCAATCACAGCTTGATTTGTCAGGAATGACTCACTGATCAGAGTCATGTGACTTGGCACAGCTTGGTTGAGTCACTGAGGCTGTACCTTCAGTTATGACTTTGGCACTCAGAGGCTTGGTAAGCAAACCTGAGCCAATTAGTGCTCTGTAGCCACAATAACCAAGGGCACTGCTTAGCACTGCCTTGCACAGCCTGATACAGCCTTGTTGTCATGACTGACCAAGATCCCCACTGTTTGGTTCAGCCAAACAGGCTGCACAGTTGCTATGGCTGCATATAGCAACAGATTGAGGCTCAGCTGGAATTACTGGGAGAGCCATCCTGCCGGACTTGTGGGTGCTTGAGTGCTTGAGTGACCGGAAGTCCGAAATTAAGGTAGCGCCGAGGTGGCCGGCGGAGTTTGAAATGGAAAGTCCGTGGCAGAGTTGTGGGTGCAAATGGACACACAACTCTGCAATAGCAGAAATAAGGCAGTTTGGGCCAAATAAATTGCGGAAAAATATTGAAAAATGGGGGAACAATGGAGGGATGTTTGAAATACTCCCACAATTTCTTATAGCTTCGTGTATATGCTATAACCTGTGAAAAAGCGGAAATACACCAGTATGAGCCCTTTGTAGCTGGTTGAACAGCTGATTCCCCAACAGTCCTGGAGTGCGCTGGGATTGCGTGTGGATATGATTATGTGGCAGAAACTCATTAGGACTTAGTTAGTGATATATATGAATATAATACTTGATTTCCCATGCATAACAAGGAAGAATCCAACGACAAATCTGATTCCAGTTCAGACAGAAGTTCAGATATCCCTTCAGATGGAGACAGTGATTCGGAGTATGGCAAGAGGTTGAAGAAGATTCTTTCAAAGACAAAAAAGTCCAAGGTGAAGACTAAGAAAGCAAAGTCATTGGTCAACAAATCTGCCTCTGAGTCGAAAACCAAATGCTCAAGTACACCTGTTACACCAAGCCATCAGTCCTGGATGACACTGACCAAGGCAGGCACAATTGCTCAAAGTTCCAAAGGATGACTTGTTTTTCCAAATGGCACCGCAATTCTTTGCAATGGTTTGGAAAACATCCTCACAGTAGTAAATCAGGAACTAGCATTTCAGAACTGAGTCTTGACAGATGGACCTCCAACAACCAACATGATTTGAGAACTTGAACTCTGCTACCCTGATGATTCTACCAATTCATTTGAACACGTCAAAGTCCAAGATCGCAGCAAGATAAATGCAAGCATGATGAATGCTACAGAAGTGTACTTGGTACTCAGGCCTCACAATGAAAGGAAATCAGAGAGGGTAAAGAGAGCCAGGTTTGATGGTGTTTACCCTCCCCCACTTGCCAGATCGCACAAGGATGCATCGCCACACCAGAGGTTTACCTCACTGCCACCTGTCCCTTCTACACTGCAGTGCTCTGGACCAAAGCAGAAGCTGAAACAGAACAGGGTTTCTTGGCATCAGCTTCCCCATCGGGAGCTTTCTCACGCCTACCACCACCACACAAACCCAAAAAATTCATTCCACCCACGCACAACAACTCGAGTCACAGATAGCTTATCGAAAACACACTATAATCACACTAGAATAGACCCCGCAGAGAGAAACAGTAAAAAAGGGGCCATGCCGCAAAACGCAAACCCCTCAATGGCCTCCGCGGTGCCGGCCCCACAAACGAGAGCCAGCAGCCAGCAAGTAGGCGCAAAGAACAGGACAGAGCTGCTGGCAGACCCATACGCCACGGTACGCGACAGAGATCAGGCTCGAACCTTCCTGGATAGGCACGGGTTCCTCACCAAGGACAACCCGTGTAGTAGACAGGAATTATAGGCAGTAGGTATGGACTTGTTGCTCAAAAGAATAGACTAGAAATTAATTCACTCTCTCAGTGAATTTAGTTGTCACTATAAATATATTATACACTACCTAGAAATTAATTCACTACAGAGGATTTCTAGGTCAATAAATCGAAGGAACACTAGACTAATTTACTTGCCTCTCTCAGTGAATTTAGTTGTCACTGAGAGAGGGGGACATCTGTCTCACTGTGCATGTACTACTACCTGGCCCTTTAGCGCCCAAGAGCTCGCGCGTCGAAGTCATTTCAGACTCCGCTTGGTGCAGCCGCCTGTGAAAGTAGAAATAACAAAATGAAATGGAGAGGCAGGGAGTGACTAGAAAACTTCGAAAATTATCAAAGAAATGGATGCATGGTACAAGAACAATGTGACAAGAGATTGAAAAATCATACAACAAATTGAATACATTATGCTTGATTTTGGTGCAGGAGCATAAATGCACCCAACAACCCGACCACGCCAGACCAGCTCAGCTACGTTCTCTTATCGCTGGCCCACAGCGCCACGGGCAAGACGATGGAGGAAGGGGTCAGATCTGTGGCGATCCTAATGATAGATGAAGAGGCGAGGGCCGTGAGCAAAGCGCTCCTGCAGTACATCGAGGACAGCTTAGCGCTGGTGCTCACCAAACTCGACTCGACTGTGGAGGCGGTGCGCGGCGCAACAGACACTGCAAAGAGCAGTGCAGAGGAGGTGAACCTGGCGGTAGAAGAAATCTGCAGTGTAGAGAGGATAAGAAGCGAAATAAGAGAGGAAGCAGAGAAGGGTACCACATACGCAGCCGCTCTCAAAGGTAATGTCCCCCTATCCCACCTGAACAATCTGGCAAGAGCCAGAGCCAGAGCCAGAGAGTGCCAGATACTAATAGACAGAGACCCCAGAGTGGAGCACAACGCGCTAACTGAGCTCACCGAGCAAGAGCTGGTAGCGAAAGCTAATGAGGCCTTAGAGCAGCTCGAAGGAGACACACAAGGCACAGAAGTCACCTTCATAGGAGCCAAGATCCTAGCCAACGGAGGCATAGTGTACGAGCTCGGCAATCCTACGGCCGCTAGCTGGGTCCAGCAAAACAAGGCACGCTTCGCAGAGAAGCTCGGAGGGACCTCCGTTGTAAAAGAGCGGGCGGCGTCAGTACTAGTGGAATATGTGCCAGTAACACATGCACTGGAGGCCATGGGGGAACTCAAAAAGATAGAGAGAGACTCGAAACTACCCAGCAACACGTTGATATCAACCAGATGGATAAAACTGCCGAGTAGGAGAACGCAGGGACAGAGGTCTGCACACCTTATAGCTAAGTTCTCAACCATTGAATCAGCAAATCAAAGTATCAGGGATGGGCTGATTTGGTCATGAAGGATAACCACAAGGCAACTTGGTTTTTCGTTGAATTCTACAGGTTTGCAACCATCCTCCAGTATAATTATTCAGCTTTCCATCACTGAGCCTAGTTGGCTTTTGACGGAATGAATCAAGGACAAAATGGTGCATTTCAACAAACCCCGAACCCTTGATGACCTCCGAGACCTTGTTTAGAAAATCAACCAGAGGTATTGGGAACATCGCGGCGAACTCTCTCACAAGACTCATTCCACTCCCAAACCCAAGGCCAAGAATGATAGGTCGGCCAACTGTTACGTATCGAGATTTCCGCTAAGTCGGAACTGGAAAGGACAGTGGCTTCAACTTGTAGGTTGCGCCCCCAATGAACTATCGTCCTAGGTATTTCGGAAATGGGTCGGAAGTCGGAATGTACTGAACTGAAGGTTGGTCGGAACTTGAGGCGGAATTGAGGCGGAAGACGGAAGGCGGAAGGTGGAGAGACTGAGGTCTTGCTAGACTCGCTGTGCTAAGAACAGGAGATGGAGTGAAGGAAATCAAGTATAAAGGCGATTATCTGATTGCAGAATAACAGACATACATGACAGGCTTTTATACAAAGAGCTGAGACAACAGGTAATGGGGTGGTACTAAGCAAATTCCGGGGGAAGCGGAAGTCGAGTAGACAATGCGTGGGAACTAACTAATTGGGAACAATGGGACTACAAGGGGGGTTCAGGGTAAGGTAAAACAATGGCAAAGAACAAGGGGTCGGGAAAACATATCTGACAACGAAGCACAAGGCGGGCCGGACATATGGTTTTGATGAACGATGAAGCAGGTCCGGTGGGTCCGAGTAATCGAGTCGAAAGAACAAGGGAATAGAACAATGGGCAGAATGTCAGAAATATCGGAGGGGCAGAAAGTGTTGCGGAACTGAAGGTCGGAAGTCGGAAATGAACGGTCGTAACATAGTACAAATTCAGTAATTACTGGAGCTGTAGATCTACCTATCTGTTTCCCCGATGGTCACACTCATTCTGTAGACTTTTATGTCACCCCCCTTGATTTGTCTGTTTCGGTAGTTCTTGGACACAACTGGCTCACCTGCTACAATCCGTTGATTGACTGGGTACTGGGCAGTATTATGTTCCAAACTACCCTCCCGGGCAGTCCTGTGGAACCCCTACCGGCTCCGGCTGCTCGCGCCTCTATGGCCGAGACTGAGCCAAACCTGAGCTTGGAATTCAGGGAAATGTGCGTGGGCGAGGAGGATGAAAAGGGAACCGAGGAGGTGCCTGAAGTGCCAGAGGCAAAACGCGAGGCACATGGCGGCGGACTGCAATGGCGAGGAGACTTGTGGGACATGTGGGAAGGGACACAGGACGGCGGACTGTGAGGAAACCGACCCAGCCCGCTACAAATGTGTAAACTGTGACAAGGCCGGTCACACATTGTGGGACCACACTTGCCCAAAATTCACAGCAGCATGTCAAACGATAGAGAAGGCGGATCCAGAGGGGACCTACAAATATTTCCCCAATCAGCAGCCATGGACGTGGGAACAACAAAACGAAACAGGACCGACCGCAGACGCAGGCGAACTTCTCTAACAAACCATCGACAGGGGAGACAGAGAGAGACACATGCAATGGTCAATGGGCAGTAATGGCGGTGGCAGGAGGGAAGGCAGCAGGACGAGGGGAGCAGGGCACAGAAGCAGGAGCAGGAACAGCACCAACCCCGAGGCGGGGCACAGGGACCAAGGGTGGACGGCAGGAAGGGCGAGGCAGAGAACGCTCGACGAGTACGAACGGGGTGGCGCCCAGCAGGAGGAAATCGACAGTGCAAACCACACCTCACATCAGCAATGAGTCGAGAGGTCAGCGCGATAACACAACTACGGATCAGACAACAAAATGCCAACAAGTCTCTCACCGCCACGGCCGACATGCTAGTAACGAGCACCCCTGACAAATACAACATACTCGCAATACAAGAACCATACATCGATTTCCTGGGCAACGCAAGGGCGACATTGCACTGGTACACAGTTTACCCGAAGACCCACTACGTAGACAGGGAAAAGACGACAAGAGCAATGATCCTGGTCAGCAAAAAGATAGCTACCAACGCGTGGGCAGCGATTGACATCGGAACGCCGGACGTCACTGCGATCAGACTAAAGACGGGAGCGGGAGAAATCACAATTATCAACATGTACTGCGACTGCAACAACTCGGACAGCATCAGAAGAGTGAAAACCTACCTACGAACGCAGGCGGAAGCCGACAACGAGTGCCACGACGGGGGGATGATATGGCTGGGAGATTTCAATCGCCATCACCCTCAGTGGGACGAAGAACGCAATAACCATCTGTTCATAAGGCACAACTTGGATGAAGCACAGATCCTCATCGATGTGACAGTGGACTGGGATATGCATATGGTGCTCCCCAAAGGTATCCCGACGCTGAGGGCCATGTCCACAGGCAACAACACCTGAACTGATAACATTTTCCTCACATTTGAGCTAGTAGAAAGACTAACACATTGTAACACAGTGCCAGAGGAACAGCCCATGAAGAGCAACCACTATCCCATAGACACAGCGATAGAAGTCACGATGGAAGCAGCAGACGCCGACGCGAAACGAAACTACAGACAGGTTGACTGGAAGCTCTTCAACGAAAAACTCGAGGAGAAACTCAAGCAAGCGATCGCAGACCCGAACCCCAAAGACAAGCATCAATTTACACATAACTTACAGGAGCTAACCAATGCAATCATAGAAACAGCTACAGACCACATGCTGATGACGAGGCCGTCCCCGTTCATGAAGCGATGGTGGTCAACGGAGATAGCACAGCTAAGAAGGGAGACCAGGAGAACGGGCAGAAAGGCATATCAGCACAGGGATGACCCAAACCATGAAACACATGGGGTATACAGGAGAGCCAGGAACAAATACACGAGGGTGATAGAGAGGTCAAAAAAGGAGCACTGGGAGGATTTCCTGGAAAGAATGGATCAGTCGACGGTCTGGACGGCACATAAATACGCATCGACGGACCCTTCGGACAGAGGGCGAGCCCAAGTACCAACGCTCACAACAAAACACAGCGATGGCACCACCTGGATCTCCAGCACGAACGAACACAAGGCTGACATGTTGTTCAGAACATTCTTCCCAGAGCCGACAAACGACTCCTCAGCCTCCTTCAATGAACGACAGTACCCGCCGGCAGCATTCGAGTATTCTGGCATCCCAGACGCACAGATACGGAGGGCGGTAGAAAAGCTGAACTCTTTCAAGGCGCCGGGCGCTAACGGTATCCCCAATGCTGTGATCAAGCAAAGCATTAATGTCTTGCTCCCGTATATAGGTCCACTTTACCACACCACGTTCGAACTGGAAGTAGACCCTATGGAGTGGAGGGACTCCGTTACGAAAGTGCTAAGGAAACCGGGGAAAAAAGACTACGGCGCGCCGGGGTTGTATAGACCAATAGCGCTACTAGACACGATCGGCAAAGTGTTGTCAGCTTGCATAGCAGAAGACATAGTCAAAATGGCCGAGAGGTATGTGCTACTGCCGAACAATCATTTCGGGTGCCGGCCGGGGCGGACCACCTCAGACGCCATCCATTATCTCGTCGGAGCAGCGAAGGACGCATGGCGCAGGGGAAAAGTACTGGGAGTGCTGTTCCTTGACATAAAGGGCGCTTTCCCTAGCATCATTCTCGGTCAGCTAATACACAACATGCGACTGAGAGGGGTCCCGCGCGAGTACACAGAGTGGATAAAGAGGAAGGTCGAGGGCAGGCAGACCACACTACGATTGGATGACTATGGCACGCAGATGATGGAAGTTGGGCGCGGCATGGACCAAGGGTGCCCCCTGTCAGCGATATCATACCAGTTCTACAACGCTGGACTCCTGGAGATCACCAGTGGGAAAAAAGGCGAAGACAGTATCGGCTTCGTAGACGACACAACACTATTCGCAGAAGGGGCGAGCCTGGATGAAGCGTTCGACCAACTGACATGCATCATGAACAGGCGCGGAGGAGCGCAAGAATGGGTGAAAGAACACGACTGCACCTTCGCAGTCGACAAGTTCGGACTCATGGGCTTGACAAGGAGGCGAGAAGCCAACCCCACGGGAACCAAAAAGACCAGACCAGCGGCGCGACCAACCATAAAGATCGGGCAGCAGGTCGTCAAGCCCACGTCCTCCCACAGGTTCCTCGGGGTCATAATCGACCAGGAGCTCCAGTTCAAAGAGCAGGTTAACTTCGCATTGCAAAAGGGAAGCAAGTTCGTGGAACAATACCACAGACTGGCCAAACCGTCGAGAGGAGTACCAGCTAAGCACATGCGCCAATACTACATAGCAGTAGCCGTCCCGAAGTTATTGTACGCAGCTGACGTATACCTTGTGCCAGGCACAGCGCGAAACAAAGGGACTAAAGGGCACATCAACAAGCTGGCCAGAGTTCAAAGACAGGCTGCGTTGGCAATAACAGGTGCCATGAACACAACGGCGAGTGATTTATTAGATGCACACGCGAACCTACTACCGTTCCACTTGCTAGTGGACAAGGTAATACACAGAGCCGCCGTCCACATAGCCTGTCACCCCGAAGGTCACCCCTTATCCCCCAAAGCACATCGCGCCGCCTCCAGGTACGTCAAGAGACACCGAACGCCATTACATGAGATAATGCACGCATATGGGCTCCAACCACACAAAATGGAGAAGATACACATGGTGGTCAGGGGACCTAAGTGGGCCCCCGCTTTCCCGATAGTGATTCCACCGGACGAGGAGACAGCGATAGCGGAGATAAGACGCGAAACAGCACAAATACAGGTTTTCTGCGACGGGTCGTGCATAGACGGCGGTGTAGGAGCAGCGGCAGTCTTGTACAGAGACGGGAGGGAGGAGTCGACAGTGCAGCTCCATCTGGGAGCGGAAACGGAGCATACCGTATTCGAAGCCGAACTAGTGGGAGAAGCGATGGGAGCGAAGTTACTGAATGCAGAGCGCAGCGGAAGATACGTGATAGGGTTGGATAGTCAGGCGGCCATACTGACGACCAGAAGAGAAAAGCAGATTCCAGCGCAATACCTGGTCAATGCCATACATGGACAGCTCGAGAATGTCACAAGAGCACAACCGAATGCAACAGTAGTAATGAGATGGACGCCGGGACACAAGGGAGTCAAGGGGAATGAAAGGGCAGACGAAGAGGCCAAGAAGGCGGCGAGGGGGGAGAGCAGCGAAGAGAGGTTCATCCCAATGGAATTTCAGGGCATACTACCGAGAAGTAAGGCAGTCGAGCTCCAGAGACACAAGAAGGAACTCAGAGCAATAGCCAAAGAAACGTTTGCAAGATCGCCGAGATCCGAATACCTGCACAGAATAGACAGGACAATGCCATCCCCAGCATATGCCAGGTTGACCGAAGGCATGGCCCGTAGACAAGCAGCGATCCTCATACAAATCAGAATGGGCCACATAGCACTCAACAAGCATCTGTACAAAATAGGGAAGGCCGACTCACCTACCTGTGCAGCGTGCAAAAGAGCGGACGAAATGGTCCATCACTTCTTATACAGGTGTCCCGCATACAAGAAACAGCGCAGGGAACTAGAGCGGACACTACGAAGAGCCACCAGCACAGTCAGCACTCTGCTAGCCAAGCCAAAAGCAATGAAGGCTCTATTCAAGTACATCAGCGCCACTAGGATGTTCGAGGGAATATACGGGAATCTGGAGATGGGGGAAAAAGGGAGAAAATAGGGAGAAGAAGGGAAAAAGAGAGGGAGTGAACCGCGCGAGAAGCGCAACCACACCTCGCCGCCGGAGGCATGGAGAAGCCCAGGGCATTGCCCATGGAGCAGAAGCGGAGACTGAGACATAAGGGCTAGATAGAAGGAAATGTCGACCAGGTACTTGTAGAAGCATCTTACATAGGGCCGCGCCCCAAAAGACGATAAATTGGATACAAAAAAAAAAAAAAAAAAAAAAAAAAAAAACTTCCCCATCAAAGGAGCTGCAATGTGCCCTGAGTTCAGGAACAAATTCAGCATTGTCCTAGACAACAATGGCATAAGGCTCCATGAGTGCTGGCCTGAAGTTGACTGCTATGCCATCAGGCATAGTTGACTTTCTTTGCATTGCTGACAAAAGCTTCAGGGTGGACCTGGAAGTTGAGCTATAGCTGAACCAAAAACAGTGGGAGTTAGTGCCTTGAGGTTGGAACCATTGCAGTGGTCAGGTTCACATATGTTGGTCTGGCCATGAGGCTAGCTAGACCGGGTGTTGGAGGTTACCGGCCAGAGGGGCGATGGCTGGCGTGAGATCCTGGGCCTGAGCTGGCGCACCTATGTTGGGGGAGTGGACCACCTGGAGGACCGTTTGCGTCGTTCTCGCGACATTCACAGGAAATGTGCACCAGGTGCGCACGCACTCGTTCTCCCGCCATTCGCAAGGAAAGTGTGCATGATGCGCAACAGAGGCACACGGAGGTCAGTCTCTCGATATTGGCAGGATACGTCCACCATGCGGACCCGATGCGCACGAAATGCGCCACAGCGGGGCACGGCTTGAACCGCCCCTGCATACTAACGAAAACGAAAAATGCAGCACCAACACGTATCTTCTCCGCCAACACGACCGCGAATGCCTGCTCCTTGTCGAACGCGCCCTCCACGCCGCACAGGAACCATTTCGAGAGGCGAGTGCGGCGGGGCGGGGCCGGGGCCTGTGCGCGGGCGCGGGCGGGAGAACCCGCCGGGGTAGCTAGGCGCAGCGATTTTCACGTACTGGCCTGGGGCGACGCCGCCCGCGAACCCGCCAGGACCGGGGGACAGGCGGCGTTAATCGAGCGCGGGCGGGGCGGGATAGAGCGAGGACGTGCGTAACGGGAAGGAGGTGGTGGGAGGGAGGGGCGTGGCCGTACGGGGCGAGTATTCTGGGGCGTAGGTGAGGGAGTCGTCGAGTGTGCGCGCCATCTGCGACAGATCAGTGTCTGAAGCAACGCGATTCTGGGACACGCACGTCAGCGCCGAGGCTGGGCATCGCCCTCTCCGGCATCGGAGCGACGAGGTCGAGTGCGCGGTCGTCCTCGGGGCGGAAGTTGGGCGGGAGGGGCGGGACAGGCGGTTTCGAGTGGCGGGACGGGTGGTGGGCGTGCGGGTGCTGCTGGTGCGGATAGTCGTTGGGAAGGGGCGGCAGGGTGGGCGCGTAAGACATGGTGTGTCGTGTGTCCTGTTGGTGGGATGTGTCTGCTCCTGGCTGAGTGTCGTCTGGGAGTGTCGTGCGTGTCTTAAGGTCTGTGCGCGCTGTCACGTCACACGTGCGTGGGAATAGCAGCATAGCTAATCACGGGCGCCTGCGCGCTCCTTCGTTTGTGCCGCTCCTTTGAGCATCCCCCTGACAAAGGTAGCCTCGTATCTCTGCGTCCATTCCTTGTGAGAGGTCGGCCGATGCCCCGTGCACCCGCCTTCGCCCGAGCGGACGCCGGGTCTGTGACGAGACAGTCTCCATACCTCACCCCGGCATCGCAACAGCGGCCGGTCTACCGTAGCCTCGCCTTGCTTTTTTTTTTTTGATTTTATACGACCTCAGGTAGTCCTATGGTGGTCGCTACACGCAAGTACCTGTAACAGGGTGGGCCTTCCTCCTTGCTCCCTGAGGCTCCCTACCCGCTGCGTCCCCAGGCGGGCGGCTGCACCGATGACGGTCCTGCTCCCCCGTCGGCCCGGTCTCCTTGAGGCCGTTTGCCGCCCCACCCACTTGTGAGGTAAGGTATTCTCTCTCCCCGGTTGTTGGGCACGTGTGATGTGTCTGACTTCGTAAGTGCTCGGCCGCCTGAGCGAGCCTGCACGACATGTGAGAGCGCCGCAGCTGAAAAGAAATAAAAGAAAAGCCCATGGTGTGGTGCCGTGCCGCCTTGACCATCGCGAAGGGCCTGGTCCTTCCATCCCCGCTACGCCGAGTCTATCCACGCCGTTGCCCGAGCTATTGGTGTGGGTGTGACGGTGGGGCATCTCCATTGTGCTCTGACCCGCTAGCGTCTGTCTGATAGGTAGTTATCTCGTTTAACTAGGGGTATGATAAGTGACGTCACCGAATACTCCAGTCAACCGTTTTGTGGCAGCCGCAAAGCATAGCAGCGCAGCCAGTCCCTTTTTGCTCCCCAGGAGTACCTTCGCTGACTTTGCCTTGCTGCCCAGCTTCCTTCTTACCACGTGTCTGGCGTGCTCATGTGCGCGGCAGTCAAACAGGTAGTGGTGCACTGTTTTGTCCGCCTGTCCGCACACCGGGCAGAGGGGCGAGGCCGTCCTCTTGATCCGGTGGAGGTGGCTGTTGAGTGGAACATGTCCCGTGCGTAGCTGGGTGACCAAACTCGTCTGAGCGCGGGTGAACTCCATCATCATGTTGTTGTACTTTCCCGAGGGAATGGCACCGTCGATCTTGACCAGCCTGGCATATCTGGGCGATGCCGCCCATCGCCTCCTCCATTCTTGTCTGAGGCCCGCTCTGAAGTGTTGTCGCGTAGCTGCTATGCTGCATGGCAGTGGTCCCCCACCCAAGTATGCTGGCAACTCACCTGTCAGGCTGCAGTTGCCCCCTGCTGCTTCCTTTGCTTCTGCGTCTGCCACCTCGTTGCCCTCTACCCCATCATGTCCTGATATCCACGCGATCCTGAGCCCAAGCTTGCGCCGCCGCGTTGGTCTAGCCGCTGTGTTGGCCATATTGTTGACCTGGTGCTGGGCTGGTCTGGGCTTTATGTGGCACACTGACTGAATGACCGCCTGGTTGTCCAGCAGGACGGTCGCCGACCAGACATCCCTCTCCTTCGACAGGAGCTCCAGCGCCAGGGACACTCCAACTGCCTCCGCCTCGTATGTCGTGTGATCAGACAGCGAGCATAAGTGGTACCTCAGCGCTGCTACCCTCCTCCCTTTCCTGTATAGCACCACGGCCGCCCCTGCCTCTCCCTCTACCCCAGAGCCGTCTGCGTATATCTTTACATCCGCGCTGTCATCCCTGTCCCCATCCTTAGAGGCCTCCCTGTTCTCTGCGATGTCCGTGTCGAAGTGTTGAGCTGCATCTGGCTGTTGTAGGGAGGGGAGGATCGACTCGTATTCGTCTGGTATGAGGCTGAAGCTGTGGAGCAGTAGGTGCAGGGGAGAGGGGTATCTCTTGACCAGGCGCCTGGCACAGGAGTGCACCGGTCGATGGAGGGGGTGGCTTTTCGGCAACTAGTTGGGTGGCCGCGCGGTAGCAAACATTCTGCAGTAGGAGTTCCACAGGTAGGATGTTGGCGTGAGCTTCCAGGACATCCGTGGCCGTTGTCCTCATCGCTCCCGTGATGGCGATCATGGCAATCCTCTGCACCGAGGTCAGTTTTTGAACTACCCATACTGACCCTTTTGCCCTTTTTCCCTTTTCATGTCTTTGCACCGGTGTGAACCAGACGTCCGCAGCATAAGTGAATTTAGGGATTGCTACCGCCTGGTAGAGTTGCCTCATGAGCTTGACCCGGACACCTGTAGATGGCTTAGCTAGTCTGCGAAATAGTAGAGTCCACTTAGCGGCCTTTGCCACGGCTTTCTCTGACTGCACATTCCAACGCAACTCCTCGTCCAGGAAAACCCCTAGGAACTTGTGGGCCGTTGCTGGCTTGATGGCTACGCCATCGTAGAGGAAGTCTGGCCTCCCCGCCGGCTTGGTTCTTCCTGGGCGGTCCAGGTCCTGAGTGCGTCTCCTCGAGAACCCTACCACTGCGAACTTGGTCTTCTCGAACTTTGAGTGGTGGGTTTGAGTCCACTCCTTTGCTCCACCCAGCTTCAGCAGCATATCCCTCAGGCTATCATAGGCATCCTCGTAAGTGTCACCCTCCGCATATAAATTTGCGTCATCGACAAAGGCCACCGCAGCTTGCCCTTTCTTGGTGGGGACATCTAGGAGGTCAGCATTATAGAATAGGTAGAGAATCATGGACAGTGGGTCCCCTTGTCCTATACCATTATTTATTCCTGTCCACCCTGACGTATAGTCGTCGAACTTTAGCTGCATTCGTCTGTCTGTCAACATCCGTTCCACGAAAAGCACATACTCCTCCGGCACTCAATGCTTGCGCATGTTGTGCAGCAGCCGGTCAGTGACGGCGTTTGGGAAAGCCCCCTCGATGTCTAGGAACAGCATTACCGCCACTTTTTTCCTCCTCCACGCCCCCTTGATTTTGTTGACCACCAGATGTAGGGAGTCCGTCGTGGTTCTACCCAGCCTCCCACCGAAGTGGTTCGCCGGCAGGAGCTGGTGCTTGTCCGCCATGTATGTCAGGTCCTCCGCCACTATCGCCGTTAGCAGCTTGCCAAGTGTGTTCAGGAGTGCTATCGGCCGGTAGGACTTGGGAACATCGTATCTGGCTTTGCAGGGCTTTCGAAGTACTATTGTGACCCACGATTTCCACCTGTCGCTATATGTCTGCAGCGCAAACGTGGCTCGGTAGATGTGCAGTAGGTACTCAACGATTATGTCAACTGTCTCCCTGAGGATTATGTTAGGGATGCCGTTGTCCCCTGGGGCTTTGTGGGGCTTCAATTTCAGTATCTGTCGCCTGATTTGGCCCTCCTGGAGTTGGAAGCTGTACGGGACTCTTCTCGGGTATCTGTAGCCAGATGGCACCTGTGACGCCGTGGGCTTAGGTGGGAAGAAGGCAGCTGCTAAGAGGCCACTCTTTTCCTCGTTTGTTTCCGCAGTCTGTTCTTCCCCATCCGCAGTACTGGTTCTGAGCGAGGGCACCCTGGACCTACCGCCGTCTGTCGCTGGGTTGGTGAGGTACTTGTTGGCAGTCCACAGCAGGTGATCATCTAGGCCTTCCAGATACTCCTCCCAGTGCTGGGCCTTGGCCTTCTTTATAGCTATTCCATACTTTTCGCTGACCTCGCGATGTTCCTGGTGAGAGGGATGGTCAGCGATTGCCCGATGTACATAAGATGCATTGTTCAGCCTGTTCTTAGCCTTCTTTAGGACTGTGAGCTCTCTGCTCCACCACCGGCGTGAATGCGGTACCGGGTTGGAGAGCGGCACTGCTGTGTCGATTGTGTCTTGAATGGCGGTGGTCAGGGCTGTAACGGCCTCATCAAATTCTTCTGTCATGGTGAGTTCTTTTGGTTCTGGGGCGGCCTCCAGGCGTCCTGCCAGCTGCTCCCTGAATTGCCCCCAATCAACCATCCTGTAGTTCCGGAACGGGGCTGGCGGGCTGAGCTTGGTCTCCATGTCTAGCACGGTGAGGATCGGTACATGATCCGTACCCGGCCCCCTCAGGCTGGGGTTTGTGTCACATGTAACTATCATCTCAGTCGCGTTATCTGTGCAGAAAACATTATCGACCCTCGTCCAGTTTCTCGTGGCCATGGACTGCAGCGTTGGCGTGCGTTTTGGTAGCGACATCACCATGTTGTAGTCCGCCAGCATGGATATGAGCTCCTCTGCCGCCCTGTTCGCTGCTGCCGTGAACAGGTGGTGATTCCGCTCCTCGTCCCACATGGGGTGGTGTCTGTTGAAGTCCCCGCACCACAGCATTGAGTCGGTCTCGTGGTTGATTATGTTGTGCCGCTCCGCATTGATGAAGTGGTCGAGCGCATGAAGAGTGTTCAAGTGATTGCAGTCATTATAAATATTAAATATCGTGACTTTACCTCCTGTGTGCTTGATTTGGATCGCAGTGACATCATTCGTGCCTTCGAAGTAGATCTGTGACCATGAATTTGTATCTAGTTCGGCGTTGACCAAGATAATTGATCGCTTTGCAGAGGTGTCAGCTAAATGAGATGAGGGGTAGACTACGCGCCAGTTATGATTTGCTTTAGTGTTGCCCAGGGTGTTGATGTAGCGTTCTTGTAGGAGGAAGACGTCCCAGTCCTTGTGTATGGCAGAATTGATGAGGTCGGACTGAGCTTGGTCAGACTTGTTGAGGTTTTGTTGATAGATTCTCAATCTCTGTGGCGTTGGTTCCATCGTGTAAGGCATCAGTTTCGGCCCGTGGAGGGCAGCCCAGTTTCACTAGTGATGTCGCCCCAACGGGCGGTGGGGCCTACGTCGAGGCTATTGGGCATAGTGGCGGGGCTGTCCCTACGGGGCGGGGGCATCGGGCGTGCTTGGCTGGGCCCGGGTGTCTCCTGCTGGGTGCGCTGGAATGGGATAGTAGTCTGTCTGTACTTACCTTTGTGGTGTGAGACGGTGTGCCAGTCATTGCTGGCACTGGCGTGCGGGTCCGTCGCTATCCAGTGAGCCGGGGGGGTGGGCTTGGGTGGTTGCGACATGTGCCTCCACGGCTCCTCGGTGGGGAAATACGGCATCTGATTTTCAAGGAGCCTAGCATCGAGCTCCCCGCACTTATGGGCGAATGTGGGGCACACCCTGTCCCAGCTAGCGTGGCCTTCCGTTTGGCAGGAGACGCACCGCAGCCTCCCAGGTTGGGCGCAGTCTGTCGTTCTGTGCCGGTCCCCACATGTGCCACAGGTGTCGTACTGTTGCGGGCAGGTGTAGGACAGGTGGTTCCACCCCTGGCACTTAAGGCATCTGGTGGGTTCCTTTTTGCATTTCTCCGCGTACACCCTCTTCTGACAGATTATCAGGCCGTCCGTGAGGATCTTGTTGGCCACCTCCGGGCTCGTAAAAGTGAGTAGCGCGTGGCCGCAGGTCTGGTTGGCGGCTCTGCGGTATGCCGGCTTGAGCCACCTCGCTTTATCTATGGCACCGCACGGGAGCTTGTTATAACCTTCCACCGCTCGCAGCTCCTCCTCCCTTCCCGGGCCGAAGTGGAGCGGTACGAATTGTATGACTATCGGGAACAGGCGTGTCTTCATTCTGGCGTCTGGCGCTAGCTTGGTCGTGAACTGGATCCGCCGCTGTGCCTCGTTAATCCACTTGGCCGAGCCCTCGCTCCCGAGCTCGAAGAGGACCCCTCCATTACTCAGCCGCCTCGCGCTCACGACCGCGTGATCAGCAGCCGCTCCCATTTCCTGCAGTATCTCGTTGGCTCTCCTCGCCAGCCCCACACTGTCCATCTCTTCCAGGATTTGCGTGCCCGGCTCCCCTGCGTCGATCAGGACCTGTCTAAGCTTCACCCCCTCCCTTGCCCTTACTCTTGCGTCGCATCCCCACCCAGCAACCGAGGCGTATGTCTGGTGTTGCATCGCGCCGCTGGTGTCCCCTCCGCTGTCGCTTTCCGATGCGCGGTGCGTCGGCAGCTGAGCTGTCACCGCGTCCACTATTCTATCCGCTGTGCCGTCACTCTCCTGCCTCAGCTCCTCCGCTGTGCTCGCTAGACTGTCTGCCGACGCCCTGATCGCTGCCGTGGCGTCTTCGATCTTCTGTAGGACTGGGGTCATGATCCCCTGAAGGCGCTCGTTGACGCCCGTTGCTACCGCAGAGATCGTGGTGCAGTCCGCCAGGTCGGTTAGCAGAGTCGAGACCGCCCTCATGCCTTCATCCAGCGTCTTCGACATACTCTGTGACTCCGCTAAGTGCAGCAGCGCCGTGGCCAGGCTATAGTACGTGACTACTTGGCGTTCCGGCAGGAGTTTCTTGGACAGCAGGTAATCCTGCGCGGCTATCGGGTCGTGATCGTCCTTCGCCCGTTCCGTCTCATCTCTTCTAGCGTTCTGGGGGTCGGAGCGTAGCCGGCGCTGACTGTCGGATCGCGTCGCCGCAGTTGCGGGCGGCGCGCGCCCCTTGTTGCTGGCGGCCGTCGATGGAGCCGCCATTTCTGCTGTGTTCTGTAGGCTCGCCCCCGGTGGTGTTGTCTATTAGGTTCTAGGTGTGTATATAGGTGGTTTTTCGTGGAATACTGGGTTTTTCTTTTTCTCTGCTGGGCCGGGACCGTGGGAAAGTTTGTTGTGGGTGTGGTAGCGGTCAGAGCGGTGTCCCCCTCGCCTTGCTATTGGCCGTACGTACGCTTTATTTACTCTTGCGAGGGGGCAGGTTGTTTGCGCGACTGTGCACTGCTGTGTCTCGTTCTCCGCTATGCCCTGCTTCTGCTTGACCGCCGCACCCCCGACCCTCCCTGTGCCCTCCCACTTGCAGCCACAACAAGTTGGTGAGCAGTCGCAGCATCTACTGCACGGCTGTGTGCGGCTTGTTATCCCTGCGTCTGCCCTGTGCTTCAATGTCACGAGACCACCCGCTGAGCGACGAACGGCGCGACGCCAGCCTCTCCACCTGCCGTGGAAATATGCTCGGCGTAGTCGCACTTGACCGACATGTCGGGCGGAGGCGGCGCATGCCCAGCGTCCTCCCGCTGCACATGCTCGGTAATGCTTGACTCCGCATCGCTTGTCGTCGACGAGCGCCGCATGATCCACAGACGGCCCGCGTTCGCGCTTGGCGTCCTGCTATGCCGCACATGTATGCACATATTCTTCCCCACTACGTGCCTCTCGAACGTCCGCTGCTTCGTCGAAATGCTGTACAGTGCACCGTGCGGTCGCTGCTCTGCGTCGCAATGAACTCGTTCATCGCGTCCCACGGGACTCTGTGCTCTGCGATACCACGTGCCGCGATACCTCCCATGACACAACGCCTTCTCGTTGGCACTATTATTATGGTGGTTGAACGGCGGTGTTGTATGCTTGACTGTTTGCGGCTGCTGGTCCTTCTCCGATATCCGCTGCCTCTCACCCTGCACTGCGCTGGCTTATCAAGGTTGGTCTGGAATCGCGTTCATGGAACCGTGTGACGCTGTCACGCCACACAATTCCGGCGAAAGCGATACCGATGCAACGCCCTGTCACCCCACAATCTCCCATCCCCGCGGGCAGCATCCCTCGTCTGGAATCCCTAGTCCACCGACTACAAAGCCTTGTGCGCGTCTCTGCCGCTGCTGCTCGTTCTCCGCTACCGGTCCCCTGCCTCTGCAAGCCGTTCTAGTGCTGCGTCAATCACGTTACGCTGGTGGCTCTCTGTCACGGCGCAAATGTCCCTCTAACGGCGCACGCCTGCGACAGAAGCGCTGCCAATGCAATGCCCTGTCGCCATCCCCCACAACCTCCAATCCCCGCGCGCAGCACCCATGCTCCACACAGCCTCCTTCCTTTGTCTTCTTCTGTGCCCCGTGCCGCCTCTCCTGTATTCTCAAACCCAGCCGGAACACAACACTGGCCTCGCACGTCGATGGCCCTTGCCCGCCGACATCACTGCGCCCGCTCCCGCAGAATTCCCCCGTCGCAGCCCTCCGTCCAGCCCCGTCGAGCCGATATCGATATCGATATGCCCTCCACACCGTGTGCAGCCCCAGCATCGACGCATGCTGCGACATCGGCGCCGTCGTCGTCCGTCGCGCCGCGTGCCCTCCGAACGCCTCGGGAGCGGACTTGCGTACGCGCTCCCGTCACCCCCCTGCCCCTGCACCACACGACCCTCCCCATCCCCTTCTTCGCCCGAGCGGCCGGGGGGTCTCTGGAACGCGTGTGTGGTGTGACGTTGCCCCCCACCCCCCCATGTTACACCCAGCCCTTGCACATCTTCTTTCGTAATGGTGGAACACAGGTAGGTGGTGGCACGACTGTCTGCGGCTGTGGATATGGCGTGGCGCCGATCCTACCTGGGATCGGGGATCAGGAGCGGGGAATCCGCCCGTGCTAGACGATAGGGAACATAGTCTGCGTGGAACATTCCCAGAATGTCCTCCCCCCCACTATGATTCCTGTCAAGGAGGATGGGCGGATTCCTCCCTCCTCTGGCAGTCCAGCACCGTCGTGCGTGGCATATCACCACCGTACGCTAGCGCTAGACGAGATGTGTGATATTTTTGATTTGCCGTGTGTCAGTCCGCAGTCCAGTGCTGGGGGTGTCCTTCCATCTCCTCATCTCATCTGCTCTCATCCTTGTGAAACTCGTTGTCCACCCCGCATAAATACACCTGCGCCCCAATCTCTCACCCACACTCCCTCACGCTTAGCACTTGACTCTTCCACTGCCGTCATCCGACGCCCGCTTGGCGCCTGGTCAACGTCGGTCGGTAGAGGCGAGTGGCCGTGGGCTCGCTGGGCTTGAAGAGGCAGGTGCGGGTGGCCTATTCAGCACCCCGGGCGTGCGCACCGCGCAACGTGTCGGTGTCTTGTCTGCAAGCTCTACAGGAGGCGCGGCCCTCTACCGCTGCGCCTCTCGCAGCTGCAGACATCATCAACCCCCACGATGCGATGCGACGGACGGCTGCGACGCTGCCACGTGGGGTGGGTGGTGTCGGGGGCTCATAGAAGCTGCAGAGATGCGGGAGGTGACCATCCACCTTTCATGTGGCGCCTCCACCGCTCTGCGCTTCACCCCGACCTCCCTTGCCGCGGACTGCCTGTCCAGATTGCGAGTCGGCGTTCTCGTGCGTCACACGGTTGCGGGGGTGTCCTGGCTTCGCTCATGCTGGCAGGGAACAAGCTGTTCTGTCCCGCAGCAACGAAGGGGAGCTAGCAGGCCCATCAGTATCGTCGTTTATCACGTTACGTTATCTGAATCCTGCCTTCCGTCCCTGTACTATAATCTCCCCTGCATCCCCCTTTTCACCACACACCACATCTATACAGTCGCAGGTCCGTCAGAGCTGTGCCTGTTTCCTCCTCCGCCCGTGACTATGACGTCCGTTCGGGCCTGCGCTGGGTCGGATAGGGGATCCCCCGAGCGGCGCGAATGTGCGCCGCCCACTCCGCCCGCGTCTCTGATCCATTTTCTCCCATCCAAGCCGTCCGCTCGCCCCTGGGATGAGGCGGGATGCGAGCGCTCGAGGCGCGCCAGGTGCGAGTCCCATTCCATTCCCGTCTCAGGACGTCCCTTCGTGATTACAATGAGGCCCTCGCCCATCCGCGCGAGTGCCCGAGTGCCCGAGTCCCCACTCTCCATCGTGTCCCCGCCCAGTCCGTCCGCTGGCGTCCCAGCACTGGAGCACCTCCGATTGGAGGCCGCTGCAAATTCAGCTCTAAAGGCTGAGTTGACCCACTCGGAGGTGCAGTGTCCATCTCGGAATTTGTTCGAGTAGAGAAGTTGACGAAGTCCCACGCTGAGCCACACTACTAGACCCCAATGCACACGCCAAACTCACAAAATCTCAAACCCTTCTGGAGGAGAGCGTTTGTAACGTCTTCTATGCTCGTCCACAGCCTGCTTGAGGGTTTTACTCTGGCGCTCTAATTTGCGCTTCCACTGGTTTTCGGAGCGGTCTATGAGCTCGAGAATAGGGTGCTTTCCCTTTGGATTGACATCAAGAAGTCCATCTATGCGGTACACGTGCTCTGCAGGCTACGCAGGGGTTCGCTGCTGCTTGCGTTTCTTTGGCGTGACGAGCACATCAGCATACGCGCGGGCATGGTGAAGGACAGAGGCGTCTGGGCGTTTCTGCCTTGTGGTTGATGGTCGAGAGCTTCTTTTCTTTGGCCAGAAGACGATGGCGAGTAGGACGATAATGCAAAGATACCATGAGAGAAGGTGGGGCCCGCGAGGCCCGCGAGGTGCTGCTTTGGAAATGATGAGCGATGTGACGAGGTTGGGGAGAACCAAGCCATGAACGGAGACGAGACACGCGAGCTCGTCGCCGCGCACGGACGTCGGTCGTGAGTGCGTGGACTGAATGTGCAACTATTATCAGAATGTATATATAACCGTATCAGAAACGGGTTGGACAGCTGCAACAAGGAGGAGTAGAATACGTAGGCCAGAGCAGCGGAAAGTGAGGCGTCCGTGAGTGAATCTTCATTATATGTGAAAGAACGTGAAACGGCTGAATTACGAACACATATGTCACAGAGCATGGGGTCCGGGGGCCTTTAGTATCAGGAACAGGCTGCATACAAAGTGGGGTTCACCAAAAGTGACAGGATGGAAGAAGGAACACGACAGATCCCATCATACGAAAGGACTTAGAGTCCAGCCCACCGGATGCACTAGACAAGGATCATACATGAAATAAAAGGCAGAAGAGGATGCCAAAAATATGGCAAGGCACCCCAAATGCCATCATTTAGAGCATGCTCAAAGCAAAGAGAAGCACGCGAAGAGAAGCACGCTCAAAGCCGAGAGAAGCACGGAGAGAGAAGCACAGAAAGAGAAGCACGCAGAAAGAAGCACGCAGAGAGAAGCACGCAGAGAGAAGCACGCAGAGAGAAGCACGGAGAGAGAAGCACTGAAAGAGAAGCACTGAAAGAGAAGCACGGAGAGAGAAGCACTGAAAGAGAAGCACGGAAAGAGAAGCACGGAGAGAGAAGCACGGAGAGAGAAGCACGGAGAGAGAAGCACGGAGAGAGAAGCACTGAAAGAGAAGCACTGAAAGAGAAGCACGGAGAGAGAAGCACTGAAAGAGAAGCACTGAAAGAGAAGCACGGAAAGAGAAGCACGGAGAGAGAAGCACTGAAAGAGAAGCACTGAAAGAGAAGCACACAGAGAGAAGCACGCAGAGAGAAGCACGCAGAGAGAAGCACAGAAAGAGAAGCATGCAGAGAGAAGCACACAGAGAGAAGCACGGAAAGAGAAGCACGGAGAGAGAAGCACTGAAAGAGAAGCACACAGAGAGAAGCACGGAAAGAGAAGCACGGAGAGAGAAGCACTGAAAGAGAAGCACACAGAAAGAAGCACGGAAAGAGAAGCACGGAGAGAGAAGCACTGAAAGAGAAGCACTGAAAGAGAAGCACTGAAAGAGAAGCACTGAAAGAGAAGCACTGAAAGAGAAGCACGGAAAGAGAAGCACGGAGAGAGAAGCACTGAAAGAGAAGCACTGAAAGAGAAGCACGCAGAGAGAAGCACGCAGAGAGAAGCACGCAGAGAGAAGCACGCAGAGAGAAGCACGCAGAGAGAAGCACAGAAAGAGAAGCATGCAGAGAGAAGCACACAGAGAGAAACACGCAGAGAGAAGCACCCAGAGAGAAACACGCAGAGAGAAGCACCCAGAGAGAAGCACACAGAGAGAAGCACCCAGAGAGAAGCACGCAGAAAGAAGCACGCAGAGAGAAGCACGCAGAGAGAAGCACAGAAAGAGAAGCATGCAGAGAGAAGCACACAGAGAGAAACACGCAGAGAGAAGCACCCAGAGAGAAACACGCAGAGAGAAGCACCCAGAGAGAAGCACCCAGAGAGAAGCACCCAGAGAGAAGCACGCAGAAAGAAGCACGCAGAGAGAAGCACGCAGAGAGAAGCACAGAAAGAGAAGCATGCAGAGAGAAGCACTCAGAGAGAAGCATGCTCAAAGCAGAGAGAAGCACAAACGGATGGCAGACATATAAATCTACGGTAAAGGACACCACAGGAGGTAAGCGTAGCCAGAAAGCGCACAAAAACACGTAAAGCCTCTCCGGGGTTGTTCGACGACATTCTATTCTGGGCCTGTCATTATGGCGATGCCATATTAGAGTGCAGTTAGTCTCCGTGCGTCCGCTACCATGTAGCTACACATGAATATTATACACGCACCCACTAGCATGCGACCCCTACGTTTGATACTTCTCTGAACTGTTGGTAAATGGTACTGGACTGGGCTATGGGGAATGAATGGCGGCAGCGAGTGGGATGGAATAGCGGTGGAAGGAAAAGCAGAGGTGGCGGGCGGGCGTTGTCGGGAGAGGCTTAGACGGTTGCAGTAGAGGGAGCGATGCGTTCGAGGTGGCGATAAGGAATGTCATCGCCGGCGTTGTCGGGAGAGGCTTAGACAGTTGCAGTAGAGGAAGCGATGTGTTCGCGGTAGCGATAAGGAATGTCATCGCCGGCGTTGTCGGGAGAGGCTTAGACGGTTGCAGTATAGGGAGCGATGCGTTCGCAGTGGCGATGAGGAATGTCATCGTCGGCGTTGTCGGGAGAGCTTAGACGGCTGCAGTAGAGGGAGCGATGCGTTCGCGCTGGCGATGACAGGAATGTTATCAGGCCAAGCGAGATGCGCGTGCTTGGTCAGTCGCGCCATAGTGGCGTCTCGACTTGGCGAAGTTACGTGTCGCAGAGGATAGGAGATGGAACCCGCTGCATACTATTGTGAACATGAGCTGTAGACGCGGCCAATTGCGCAATGGCAGGCGTGTCGGAGTAGATACAGGAGGATGAGGCCGCGGCAAAGAGGGTGAATATCATCAAAACGAGTCAATTTGAAAGGAGAACCGCGGCGCCTTGCATGAGTCTTCGCAAGCGTACATCCTGAACATGGTCTGAGAGTGTAATCGACCGAATCTGCATCGTCGACCCAGTTGCGCGATGCAGGTTGGTATAATGCCACCTGCAGGGTGCTGAGATTAGTTCGGTTCCCGTGAGGGTTTCTATGTGTTTCCAGAATTCAATCTGGCATCGGTAGACAGATATGGATGCGTACCACGTTAGATTAATTATCCAGATGTCATAGCACTTAGGCCTTCCCCAGATCTGTTCCCTCGGGTGGAAATCGGAGAAATCGATGGAGGTGCCAAGTGCCAAGGTGCTGAATGCCGACCGCCCAACGGAGTCGGCGAATCGGCAGTATTTACTTAACTACTTGTTAAGGGCACAGCAACACAAGATAGGGTATGTCTGTGATCTTCGTGTGGTTGCTGAATCAAGATGTACCAGGAGTAAGATCATTCGCGCGAGGGTGGGGCTTGCGTGAAGAAGTGGATTAGACGCTCGGTTACGGCCGAGACGAGAAGGAAGGAGCTGGGCGCTGAACGAGCGGCCTGCTTGCATGGTCCTGGCATGCAAGTGGCTTGGCTGGCGTGCTTGCGTGTTCGAGCCTGGACCGCCTTCACGACACTGATGCCGCGCATGAACAGAACCATTTTCCTTGTAGGCGGCGCCGTCGGAGGGCCAGATCGTCCGCCACCAGATCATACTGAGACAATAAATCCCAAGCCCAGGCCTTGATGCGGTGCAGCGGGTACGCGTCGACGCTGCAGTTTCTCCTGGCGCCGAGACTTTGGTAACATGGCATGACGTAAACGTGGCTTTGCGGCACGGCGTGGGAAACTGTGTACGGAGGGAGACTGGCTGGGCGCCGATGGCGACGACTGCCTGCCAGTCCGCACTGCGCGGTGTGCCCCGTCGACTATATCTGCCCGCTGATACGCTGATATTTTGTCTGGATAGACGAATTGAGCCCGATGTGCAGCACCTGGATATTATCGCAAGGTCTGCCACTGTCGACCGGCAACTTTGGCGTTGCGTCTCCTACATCAGAGAAAAAGGGGTACCAAGTCTATCGGCGTAACAACGCTCTATAGAACATCATAGTGTCAGAGAAAGGGATGGACTACTCCTTTTCCCCCGATGTACATGTACATAAAACAAGTAGCGGCCCGGGATTCGTGGCTGACTATTTGGAAACGGATTGTTATACTTGGCATCTCAAACTCCCGTGGCACCTCATCCGAAGGATTCCAGCCAGCCATAGAAGGATTACGTCACCCCTGGAAAGGCTACTTATAACCCCAATGCGCTCTACAGCCTATACTCATCGCTGTGCACCCAACCTGTCTATTCCTGCTCACCCCATTCTACACCCATATGTACAGCGACTGGACGAGCTCTGTCGCCAACGAGCACGCACCCGTTCTAATAGTCGGCTCGTCTTGTGATGTTCCCCGTGTCACTCCTTGTATTCACATAACTCTCATACCCCCCTGTATTGGCTCTGCTTGTACACTCAGGGTCTTCCTTCACACTGTTTCCTTCAAACGTCTCCACGTCTTGTTCATATACCAGCGAGGAGGCCCTCAGTATGTATTTTCCAGCGCTGGAGAACACGGGACGAGTTTCTTAATGGCAACGTTTCCTCACCACAGGCCCCAGTCTGTACAACAGAGACAACAGAGACATCGCAGGTGAGTCGTGCATCTTCTATCTGTATTTATATCACTACTCACATTATATGCTCAGGTACACTCATGAGACTAGATGATGCCGGCAATTCTTCTTCCATTTCTCATAGTGAATCTCTTTCACGCATGATCTCCCTTGACACCCCCTCCGCCCTTGCGGGAGAATTTCCCGGAGACTCCCAACATAGCATCGTGCAGGCAGGCCCCTTGACGAGCCAAGCTGACCTCAAACGATACATTATCCTTACAAAAGCCAATGGCAACACGTACTTCTCGTGTGGCTACCCAGCTTGTTCACACGAGGGTGTCTTCGACAGCAGGCGACAGACGGCCTCTCATGTCCGCCGCGTACATCTCAGGGAGAAACCCTTCGAATGCACCACTTGGTACGCCTGTGCTATCATTAGCCTTGTCGACCCTCAATCTTATGGAACACTTACAGCGGAAAGGACTTTGCGTACCGGCAGGACGCCAATCGTCATGTGAATACGATGAATTGCGGAAAGATCCACGAATGCACCGTCTGGTGAGCACATTCTCCCGTCCGTTTCGTGCATGCTCAAGCATCTATCCACCAGTCACAAACGGTATGCTCGCAAAGACTACCGCGATAAGCACGTGAAGCGCTGCCTCTGGATATCGAAAGAGAAATGAGAATCGGATCTGATGCCAACGAACAGTCGTGTAGTAAACTGTAAACGATGCGAAAACTGTATGTTTAAGCTGAATTTTCTGTCCCAAGCTTTGTGGGAGGGATATGAGTCAAGTAGTATTACTTTACGACCTTTCCAGTCGTCCTTTTGATATGATAGGCTCTGTATAGATCACATATTTAAGAGTAAGCTTCAAAGGCAAAGAACAAGTAGTACTACTACGTACTACGCAGTAATGGAATTGGCCACATCCCGCACAAATGCGCATATTCGAATCTTCGATGGCATTCGATGGCGAGTGGTTGACTGACAATCATGAAGAAAAGGTTGCTACCTCGTGTAGGTGACATGGTTCTGGGATAAGGAACATGCTTCGAAACTTCCATTCAAAGTACTGTTATCTGGGTGACGCCAGGTTCCCGGTGCTCGAACGCGCGTTGAAGTCTCGCAGCGTGTGAAGTCTGAACTTGTAGACGTGTATGGGCCCAGCCCCTCGACACTGCACGTGCTTCGCAAGAAGCTAGAGAGACCTTGATGTAGAAAGAGAATCTCTGGAAGCCCAAAATGCAGCTTGAATCTAGACAATGGAGTCTTCATTCTGACTGCTGCAGGATGGTCGGACCTGTGAGCTAGCATCGCTTCTCCCCGCTCTCTGACAGACACCAAATTGGAAGGCACACATCTACCAATACGTGTCCTTAGTCTTACGGTTGAGATAAGGTTCGTCCGGAAACTTTCTCACGCTTACCACCACCACAAAAACCTTAAAAATTCACAATACTACACACTCTTGTCACCTGCCAGTAGATAGCGCAGCCAGTAGCCACGCTAGACACAGGCAGAACGCTGCTGGAAACAGAAGCGAACAAAATGACCACGCCGACAAGCTCGGAGAGTCACCAGCCAGGGACCGCACACCTGAGCAGGACAAGGACGGGGATGGCGCAGCAAGGGGAGCAGGCGAAAACACGAGGTGAGCTTCTTGACAGCGTGAACTCATCAGTACGAAACAGAGAGCAAGCGCGCAACTTCCTTGACAAGAATTAGTACGTGGCGAAAGACGACCCGATCTCCCAGGAAAGCCTAAGCAACGCCGAGCATGGGAGAGCAAATCATGAGATACGTGGAAAAGAAGGTGGACCCCATCATGCGGAGGGCGAAAGAAACCACGGATGCGCTCAGGGAAGCGTCCTACGACACAAAAAGGGCGGTAGACGCAGCGACAGACATGCTCGAAGCTGGAGTGCGGGGCAGAGGGGAGATAGGACCAGCAGTCGGGATGACGTACGCCGCCGCACTGAAGGGCACAGTACCACTCGCGCACACGAACACCCTCGCCACGGCCAGGGCGAGAAACTGCCAGATATTGGTCGACAAGGACCCCAGTGCCGAGACAAACCCACTCGAAGAGTTGACAGAACAAGAGTTAGTCACCAAGGCCAACGAGGCCATGGAGCACATGGAGACGATGGAGGAAGGGGAAGAACCTAAATTCGTGGGGGCTAAGAAATTAGCCAACGGCGGAGTGGTCTTTGACCTACAGACCCCCGAAGCAGCCAACAGCATCCAGACACACAAACAGGAGTTCCTGCAGAGGTTCAGCGCATCAGCGGTAGTCAAAGAAAGATCCGTGTCAGTGATCGTCGAATACGTCCCGATTAGCCACGCGCCCGAGGCCCTTGGAGAATACGCACGAATCGAGCGTGACTCCAGACTCCCCGAAGGCACGCTCATCGCCACAAGATGGATAAAGCCGGCGCAACGGCGCAGCCCAGGGCAGCGATCCGCACACATCATAGCACGGTTCAACTCCACCGCGGCGGCGAACAAAGCAATCCGAGACGGGCTCATAATTGCGGGCAAGAGGACATGGGCCAGACGGTTAAGGCGAGAGCCGAGAAGATGTCTGAAGTGTCAGAGATATAACACGCGACACCTAGCCGCGGCCTGCGAGGGCAGGGAAACGTGTGGAACCTGCGCGAAGGAACATCGGACAGCAGCATGCGAGGAAACGAACCCAGACAACTTCAGATGTGTGAATTGCGACGCGGCAGGTCATGCGTCATGGGACCGCACCTGCCCAAAGTTCGCGGCAGCTAGCGAGCGAATTGACAAAAACGACCCGGAAAGCACATATAAGTTCTTCCCTGACGAAAACCCATGGACATGGGAACAACAATACGCGCGGGAGGAGGAGAGCACAGTGAGCCCAGCGGGAGCGATGTACACAGACGGCAGCCCGCAGCTCAGCGCCCCAGCGGGCACGCATCAACCGACACATCAAACCAGGGGACCGGAACAACAGCAGGCTCCAGAGCCGCTGGCATCGCAGAGAAGAGGCAGAATCAACCCACCCGTAGGCCACGAAGATAACGGTTGGCAGGGCCCGTCGACGAGGAGCCGGTCGAGGCCAGGTACCAGACCAGGGTCAAGACAAACAACGATCAATGAGCACTTCGGGTCACAGGGAGGAGGGGGAAGCGACGAACCGCGAGCAGACCAACAATTATCTGGAACGAGATGAGTGACGACGCACACCAGAGAACAACACTATGGATCAGACAACAGAACGTCAATAAATCTCTTCATGCCACCAACAACCTAATAGGGAGATGCTCACCTGAGAAATATGATATCATAGCGATCCAGGAACCGTATATCGACTTCTTAGGCAACGCCCGATCAAGCCCACATTGGTATGCCATATATCCCAGCACCCACTACAAGGACAAGGACAAACGCACCCGGTCCATGACACTAATCAACAAAAGGATAACGACAGATACCTGGGAGGCACTCGACATCGGCCATCCAGATGTAACGGGGGTAAGAGTCAGGACACAGAACGGTAACATCCTCATATTAAATTTCTACTGCAACTGCGCACACTCTGAGGGCATACGCTACGCTGACAAGTTCCTACAGATGCAAGAGAGAGAAAGGGCGCGAGCGAACCAGAACGAAGACATGATATGGTTGGGGGATTTCAACCGCCACCATCCCCAGTGGGACGAACCGCGGAACGCGCACCTCTTCTCCCGCAATAACTTGGATGCAGCCCAAATCCTCCTGGACTCCACGGTAGAAAGGGATCTACACATGGTACTACCAAAGTGGCGCCCACCCTTAGAGCGCACGCGACGGGAAACCTCACGCGGACTGACAACGTCTTCATGTCAGCAGCCCTGCTCAGCAATCTGATCACATGCCGGACAAATCCTGAGGAACAGCCTGCCCGTAGCGACCACTTTCCTGTGGACACTGAGCTAGAAACCACAGTTAGCATGCCCATTGAACCCCCCAAACACAACTACCGTCAAGTGGATTGGGATGAGTACAGCGAGGCGCTAAGAGATAGACTGGAGAAAAATGCTACCACGGAGCCCCCGTCAACAAGCGAAGAGTTTCACCACGCCCTGGAAGTGCTCACCAAAGCGGTCCTGGACACCACCGACGAGCGCGTCCCAAAGACAAGACCCTCACCATATAATGAAGAGGTGGTGGTCGAGAGAGCTGACACAGATGAGAACAGCCACAAAAAGGCTGGCACGCAAGGCCTATGAGCGGCGCAATGACCCCTTGGACCAGGCCCACGACGAATACAAGCGAGCCAGGAACAAGTATGCGGAAGCTATAGCCAACGCGAAGCTCGAACACTGGGAAGAGTTCCTGGAAACAGTGAACCAGAAAACCATCTGGACAGCGAACCGGTTCGCCACAAATGCAGCAACAGATGGAGGGAGAACAAGAATCCCGACACTCACCAGCAAGCACAGTGACGGCAGGACACGGGAAGCTAAGTCAAACGAAGAGAAGGCTAAGATGCTGTTTGACACTTTCTTCCCGCTGACAACTGCACGTGACAGGCCGGCCCCTAGAGACTGCGACTACCCCGAGCCAGCATTCGAATACACACCAATCACCGATGACCAAATACTTAGAGCGATCAAATGCACCAGGCCCTGCAAAGCACCCGGAGCGAATGGCATACCTAATATCGTACTGAAAAAGTGTGCCCAAGTGCTGATGCCGTATATAGGTCCACTGTTCAGGGCGACGTTCATGCTCAAGGTGTATCCGGCACAGTGGAGAGACTCCACCACACGAGTGCTGCGCAAGCCGGGCAAGCCTGACTATACTGTGCCAGGAGCCTACCGACCGATAGCCCTCCTCGACACGCTAGGCAAGATCCTTTCATCGTGCATTGCAGAGGACCTAGTGAAAATGACTGAGAAGCACAACCTGCTGCCAAAGAACCACTATGGATGCCGGCGGGGTCAGACAACAACGGACGCCCTACATTACACGGTCCTAAAGGCAAAGGACGCTTGGCAGAAGGGCAAAGTCTTAGGGGCGCTGTTCCTTGACATAAAGGGGGCCTTCCCCAGTATCATACTCGACAAGCTCATTGACAACATGCGCCACAGAGGCATTCCGCGTGAGTACACGGATTGGATATGAAATAAAGTCGAAGGTAGAGTGACCATAGTCAACTTCGATGACTACTGTGCCCCCGCAGAGCCCATCAGGAGAGGCATGGACCAGGGCTGCCCCCTGTCCGGCATTGCATACCAGTACTACAATGCTGACATGCTAGATATCACGATAGAAAACAATGGCGAAGACGCAGTTGCCTTCGTCGACGATACCATGCTACTAGCTGAAGGCGTGGATCTACAAGAGGCCTTTGACAAGCTGGCTGACATCATGAGTAGAGACCGCGGGGCACTAGCGTGGGCGAAAGATCACGACTGCCACTTTGCACTCGATAAGTTTGGATTGATGGGGTTCACCAGGAGGCAGGAAAAAGACCCGACAAGAACAAAAGGGTCCAGACCAGCCACCCGGCCCTCGATATCAGTAGGGAACCAAATCATCAATCCGACTGAGGTACACAAATATCTAGGCGTCTTGCTTGACCAAGAACTGCGGTTCAAGCACCACACTGACTATGCGCTGAAGAAAGGAGCCAAGCTCACAGACCAATACAAGAGGTTGGCAAAGACGTCCAAGGGGATAGCAGCTAAGCAAATGCGACAATTATTCATAGCAGTAGTGGTACCCAAAGTACTGTACGCGGCTGACGTATTCTTGGTTCCAGAATCCAAAAGCACAAAAGGCACGAAAGGCCTCATCAACAAGCTGAGCAGAGTACAGCGACAGGCCACGCTAACAATAACTGGCGCGATGAAAACGACCGCTAACGATGTACTAGACGCCCACGCCAACTTGTTACCATTCAAACTACTAGTATCCAAAATTGTGCACCGCGCAGCAGTCCGACTGACCACTCTACCCAGACATCACCCCCTATCAAAACACATCAAGAAATCAGCGGCTAGGTACATCAAGAAACACTGAACATCCCTCCATGAAATGCTACATACATCGCACCTACAACCCCAGCGAATGGAGACCATAGATGTAGCTGTCATGGAGCCCAAATGGGCACCCACCTTTGTCACACGCATCCCCAAGACCAAACAGGAGGCGGTGGAGGAAGAAGGTGTTGGAGTCAGGGTCAGTAAGCGGAGAATGCCGGGCCAAGTAGGTTAGGGGGAAGGATTTATCATCGTATAGTAAAATAGTATTACTGGCCTCGGTCAAGTATGACCGAGGCCCTATATCTACTCGCTCCACAATCGTTAACCCCTCAGTGAACTGACCGTTCACTATATGCTCTTATGACCTCACGAACCCTCACTGCGTATGCAACCCGCCGACACGGCTTTTAACAGCTTTTATACAAAGAGCTGAGACAACAGGTAATGGGGTGGTACTAAGCAAATTCCGGGGGAAGCGGAAGTTGAGTAGACAATGCGTGGGAACTAACTAATTGGGAACAATGGGACTACAAGGGGGGTTCAGGGTAAAACAATGGCAAAGAACAAGGGGTCGGGAAAACATATCTGACAACGAAACACAAGGAGGGCCAGACATATGGTCTTAATGAACGATGAAGCGGGTCCGGTGGGTCCGAGTAATCGAGTCGAAAGAACAAGGGAATAGAACAATGGGCGGAATGTCGGAAATATCGGAAGGGCGGAAAGTGTTGTGGAAGGGAAGGTCAGAAGTCGGAAATGAACGGTCGTAACATCCAGGGAGAATGTCTTCATCCCTGTAGCTCGCGTGAATTCGGGGGATAGCAGTACCCCTTCGCTGCCGCTATCTAGCAGGCAGTGGGCTTTTACGCCATTTATTTCCCAGTACCCCGATAGGGTACGGTTCTCACTGCGTGGGCACGTTGGCCGCGTCCTGTGTTTGCTTCAGTGGTGATACATCGGCTCGGCCGCCTTGTCTGGCGTGACCGACATGCGTGCCACCATGACTTTCGTGGCGGTTTCGTCCTCCGGCGCAAATCTGATCGCGCTGGACCTGTAGGTGGTGTCTTCCACCTCCTCGTCCCATTCATAGTATTGGGACAGCTCGGGGTCCCACTCTTCAGCGGGCGCGTCTCCGTTGTCCGGAGTGTCGTTGGGTTGGGGATCACCCTCCCCCTCTTCATCAATTTGATGGAGAGAATTTTGACCAAGATCCATCTCTGGATCTTCGGTCTTGTGAGGGCAACACTAATGACGAAGCCACAACCAAAAGATACTTAAGGAGATAAGAGCCGATACTAGGACAATGACCAACTGTGTAGTGGGTATCCTCAGTTTATAACTCTACCAACGATAGATACATGGGGATTTGCCTGTGTAATGGGTATCCTCAGAGATCAAGCTGAGGAAACGCCACCACACGGGCTACAGTCTTATAGCGGAGGTACGTGCCCCCATCCCATTATGTATCCTAATGGTATACTTACTGTCATGTAGGCTTCATACTATTAGGTAGAGTACTTATATACACTCAGTGAACTGACCGTTCACTGAGGCTTCATACTATTAGATACTGCGCATAACCGCTACAGGTTATGGGCCCCGCAGAGCCCACAACGTCTACCCCCACCTCCAAGTCGTTCGTCGTCCCGAAGCTGGCCAGGGACGGCACGAACTGGGTCACCTGGAAAAGCCAGACGTTAGCTACGCTGGCGGCGACCCGTGGTGCGAAGCGCCACCTAGAAGGGACCGCTCGGATCCCTCGCACGATCCCGACGTACCCTAACGGCTACACGCTCACAGACAAGGAGGAAGAGGACCTAGAGGATCTCGAGAAACGCTGGGATGACTACAATCAGCACGAGGCAGCGATAATGGCACAAATATTCACCACTGTCCCCGATAGCGTCCTCATCGAAGTCCGCAACCTAGCAACAGCAAAGGAGGTCTGGGAGGCCGTATGTGCAAAGCACGAGACAAGGGCACTCACGGTCAAGGTTGACATGCGACGACGCATGTACGAGCTGAAATGCGAGGATGAATCGAACGTCCGCACGCACCTGGAATCCCTCATGAGAATGCAGGAGCAACTCGCAGGGATGAACGCGGGACTCACCGATGACGACCTTGTCACCGTCATCCTCGGCTCGCTCCCGAAGTCGTATCGGCCGCTCATCAATGCGATAACGATGTCGGTGACTCACGCAAAGGCAAGACTTGAACCGGACCAGGTAGTCAGCACTCTAATCAACGAGTTTGAGCGATTAGCAATCGAAGAACGACAATTGAAGGCAAGTAAGAACGCACTCGCGGTGGTCAAGAGTCGTGGAAAGCACCAGCCACGCAGCAGTGGTTCCAATACCACGTGGACAGATGTGGAATGTTGGAAGTGCGGCAAAAAGGGGCACCTCAAAGCAGACTGTCGTTCTAAAGGCAAGAAAAAAGAAAAAAAGGACGAGGACAAGAAAGGAGGCGACTCGGCGAACGCAGCAGTAGAAGGCGAGGATTTCGCCTTTACCACGACGCTCGCTGGGACCGCGCTTGCGCTGGGAACGAGTCGGTCAACGGGGCGAGAAGTCGACGTGTACGACTCGGGCGCGTCAGGCCACATGTCGCCGAGTAGGCATCGCTTCACCACTTTCAGTGAGATCGCGCCGCGGACAGTCACTGCCGCGGACAAGACAGTCTTCAAGGCTACCGGGATAGGTAGCATGAAGATCGGGATACCTAACGGTAGAACGACAACATACGTTACCTTGAAGGACGTACTGTACTGTCCCGATCTCGTGTTTACACTCGTCTCCCTAACGCGATGCGACGCGGCTGGCTACACGGTTCTACTCAAGAATCAGAAATGTTTAATTCGAGACAAGAAAGGAACGTTACTTGGTCAAATCCCGCTCTCGAATGGCCTGTATAAAGTAGAACATCAGTCTACTGCAGCAGCAGCGAGTACTACACGAAAAGTACTCACATTGGACGAGTTACACCGCCGGATGAGACACATATCGCCCCAGGCCGCTCGCAAGCTCATCCGAGACCGAATCGTCACTGGACTAGATCTCGACATGGCGAGTCAGCCAGGTCAAAGTGAGCCTGACAGCGTGCACGTCCAGTGTCAGTTCCTGCGTCGCAGAGGATAAGAGATGCGATTCGCCGCGTACCTAGGAGAATGACCTGTAGACGTGGGTCAATTGCGCGGGGGAAGGACTGAGGAGAGGAATTAAAACTGAGACTACGGCACAGAGGGCGAACCACATCCACAAGGATGAACGAACTTCAAAGGCGTCTTACTGTAAGCAGTCTGCACATGCATCTGGCGCACAGCTGACCGATGTTCTTTTAATCTTCAACTGTCCATGGGGGGACAACATTCCTTCTGGAGTATGTTTGATCAAATGCTCAGGCGAAGAGGATCTTCTCGAGGGGCACTATATCTATATTTTTCCCCAAGACGCTATGGGATGTGTGAGGAGTCTGGAACTTGGTCTCATACTGTGCGACCCGACCACGAATCCCGCGTCGTCGGCGCTGTTGCACAATAGAGCTTGGTATAGTGCCACCTGCAGGGTGTTGAGATCTTATAGGGAGGGGTTCAGTTCCCACGATGGATTCGAGGGGTTTCCAGATGTAATAAACACACGTCTACCAATATGGAGGGATCAACATGGAATCAAGAGATTTGAGATTGGGCTACGTGCGCACCTATCCTCAGTTTTGCCACGCTTTGAGTTGAGGTAAGTTTCGTCCGGATCAGGTTGCGAGTGGGCTTCGTAGTTTGGCTCTTCGAGTTGACGCCCAGCTTCTTAACTCTTCACTAACTGGTTGCCCAGATCTGCGTGCCAACGGCATGTGGAAATCATGGGTGAGTTGAGCGTGCGTGGGTCCCGACTATTGACATTACGCAATCGCTCAACTCCAAACACAGATCCACTCGTCGCTCCAACTTAGTTACTGTTAGTAATCGGGACGATGAGTCAGCCGAGGACAAGCCGGCACGCATATAGCCGCGTTCGCTCCAAGTACATATCCGGGTAGGTTGAGAAGTTATAGCAAGGGTGATAATGGTGTGGTGCTGGCAGTCTTATCTCAGTTGTCACCATACTGTTTGTACATCAGAGCTACAGTCTCGATTAACGATTCTAGGCTTGGCGTTTCCTGAACAATACCTCTACGTTTGGGTCAGGCGTGACGCTGGCCCCAGCGTGCGTGTATCGCGGCGTATCAGTCATTTTAAGGTCATATGCCAAAACAACATACGCCATCATGGCCTTGAGCTCATTGACGGCGAAAAACCGGCCGGGGCTTCAGAACCTATTCAGCACGATGACATAATACTGGTACAGAATCGCTTGACGCACCATGCATGCTTGCCATGTCCAAAAGTGAGAAAATCTAAGCTAGTTGCGACCATTTGGTTCTTGGCCCCTTCGCCCTCCTCCTCTCGCATGTCACTGAAACGAAAACCTTTAAAAGTCTTCGCATCGGGGTACACTTCTTCATCAAGATGGCGTGGTGTCGACACCGCGGAAACCAACGCTCCCTTTGGAACACGCGTCCCATCTGAGAACGTGAATTCCTGGAGAGCAAGGCGTCCCATTGAAACTTTGGCTCAAAGTCAGCGATAAACTCGGTAGAAACACCAAAGTCAAGTGCGAGGCTCACGGGCACCGAGACCCTTGGTTCGCTGTGATTCTTTCAAAAAGCTGTCTAGCTTTCGCATGCGAGACATGGCCACTTTCGTCCAACCCTCTTCAGCTACCACCGCTTCAACCTCCTCGCGGATAGGTTGGATGTATTCAGGTCGAGAAGCAAGGTTGAATAATGCGCCCGTGAAACTCTATAATAAGAAGGGTTTACGATGGTTATAACATATGGTGTAAGGGACATACAATGGAGCTCGTGTGAATAGCCGCAAAGTTAAGCGACAGAAGACGGCGGGTAAGATTCTCTGGTGTACGTTCCTTGCCTTGCGCTTCATCTAAGAGCCAGGAAATCATATCAACCTGCATCCAACGTTACCCGTGGTGATATAGAGTGGAAGAAAAGTCAAACCGGTTTGTCTGGGTAATCAGAACCATATTCCTCGATTTTTCGCATCCGTTCTTCAATGATGGGTTTAATATGTTTGAGAGCAATCCGGATAGCCTTAGGTGTGGTCGTGAGCAGGCGAGTTACGATTCTGAACAATGGAAAGAATGCTTCTAGTGAATTGAAAAGAAGGATATTCAAAACATACGGTTTGAGTAGGTTAGGGAGCGAAGCGATAATTCGGCCACTATTTACCACATTGAAGGTGAATGCGATATTCAGTGCAAGGAGCTCTGGGTCGCGACCTTACAGCGATGTCAATATTTGTCCACGAGAGTGGCAAACGAACATACACAGAGGGGCACCGACAAAAATGCGATTCGAAGCACGGCCGACGACGTTCATTACAGCCCCGTAGGCTTTGACTTTAGTCCAGTCTGCGGGACAACAAGGAGAGTCAATGGCCCCAAATTGGAAATGATTCGAAAACAATAAAATTAAGGAAAGTTTTAATAGTAAGGAACGTACTCTCTGTGGGTGGAATAATGTCTCGGAAAGCAAGCTGTATTTCTTCCTGTAAATCTGGAAACAAATTTCCGAGATTGCGAGTAAGCTGACTCTTGACAATTGAAAGATGGTAAGGGTCTGCGCGGAGGTTGGCTCCAAAGGTCCAGCTAATAGCGAGCGTCTTCGAAGATGGTGAGAAGCTGTGAGTTATACTTCTCTTGAAGCCAAGGGCGTACCTCTTCGGTAGCCCCGGGGAAAGACAGAATATCATCGGGTGCGCGACGAAGTTCATCTATAAACTGTGGTCCAGACACTACGATCTGCCAACGTCTCTTATCCGGGACGCGAAATATTCCATGCTGGTACTAGAATTGCATCAGTCGTGCGCTCACGAGACAAAAATACCGCTGCCGACCTTCGCATAGCCCTCCATGAGAAGGTCTTGTCCATGTTTGGCGAACTGCATCGCATCGAGGTACGAAAACAGACCAGTCCTTCCAATAGCCGGGATTGAATCCTAAGCAGCACCAAGGGTGTATAAGTAGTGGATCTGAAAATGGAGGAATCAACGGCTACATATAGGTTTTTGGGTCGTGTCGCAGAGTATACGATGCAAAAAAGGAGGAACGCGAGTCCGGCCCAGGCGTAGTTGAACGCAGGGTCAAGACCGTCTAACAGTCCGGAAGTACTGAGAGGGGCGAAGCGTGATGCGATCAGGCTGGGAGCGCCGCTTGGAGCGTTCATGAATGAAAAAGAAGGGTGGGAGGTTAGAACGTTAGACATTTGAGTCTGGCCAAGTGGAGATTATAAGGCTGCGTGAATCATGAGACATTGCAGGCGGCCCTCCGACGGATGCGAGATCGAGAGTACCTCCCATTGGATTACCAGCCGGTCTGAACCCACCGTTACGGCGGTGCAGATTATTGGCCCAGAAAAAATTGTTGCTTCGTTTGCCACCCCTCTAATTAGTAGTAACCACGTTATGTAATTGCCTTTTCCGGCCCGGATGAATGCCGGTAGGTGTCTAGGATTCTCAATTTTTTGCATCGGTAGACCGACTTGGAGCTTATCGATTGAATATCCTAGAATTCAAATATATTCATAATTGGGCACATTCAAGGGGGCAAATGTGGGAACTCAGGAGAAGATCGAAACTGTAGACTCGGAACAATGGTGGAAGCGGTGGGTAATGTAGGTCGTACGAGTGGCCTGCAAGAATACTACTTCGCCTGCTGGCACCGCTTGGCAGCTGCGCACATGTCAGTGGGAAGCGTGTAACGCCGCCGAACGGGTTCCCGCCACCTTACGGAGTTATATTGCGTGTCTTCCACTATTTACATTACGATGCAATGTAAGAATACAGGGAGAAACAGTGAAGGTTAAATGTTCTAGACACGACACTTCCTGAATCATACTTCTGCCTTGGTGTCAGGTATGGTGCTTGATCCAAAATGCGTGTCTCGCGCTGTATCAGTCATTTTCAGGTCGTATGTCAGCACGACATGTGCCAGCATTGCCTCCAGCTCATTGGCAGCGAAAAACTGGTCGGGGCTGTTAGATACATTTACCCAGAACGACGACATAACACTGATACAGAATCGCTTGGCGCAGCATGCATGCCTGCCATGTCCAAAGGCGAGAAAGTCTAAGCTAGTTGCAACCAGTTGGTTCTTGGCCCCTTCCGCCCTCCTCTCGCATGTCACTGAAACGAAAACCTTTAAAAGTCTTCGCATCTGGGTACACTTCTTCATCAGATGGCGTGGTGTCGACACCGCGGAAATTAACGCTCCCTTTGGAACAGAGAATGGGACTTCCTGATACTTGGGCTCAAAGTCATCGATAAACTCGGTAGAACCAGCATAGTCAATTGCGAGGCTCACGGGCACCGAGACCGTTGATTCGCTGTGATTCTTTCAAAAAGCTGTCTAGCTTTCGCATGCGAGACATCGCCACTTTCTTCCAACCCTTTTCAGCGATCACCGCTTCAACTTCCTCGTGAATAGGTTGGATGTATTCAGCTCGTGTGGATAGCCGCAAAGTTGACCGTCAAAATCTGACGAGTGAGATTTTCCGCTGTACGCTCATCGCCTCTTGCCTCATCCATGAGCCAGGAAAGAATATCAACCTGTAACAAAACATTACTTGCGGCAATAACAGGTGGAAGCATTAACCGACCGGTTTGTCTGGATAGTCAGAACCGTGTTCCTCTAATTTTGCATTCGTTCGTCAATGATGGGTTTAAGATGTCTGAGCGCATTTCGAATAGCATTAGGAACATTTGTGGACAGGCGACCTGCGATCCTAAAGAACGCAAATGGTTCAGATCGATAACAAAGAGGCGCTTTCATAACATACGGCTTGAAGAGGCCAGGAAGAAGGGAAAGTATCGCACTACCCATTACTACATCGATGGTGAAATTAAGCGCTGCGAACTCTGGATCGCGACCTTAAAGAAACGTTGACAGTTGTACCCAAGCGTCTGCAAACAGAACACACATAGTGGGGCGCCAACAAAAGTGCGATTTGAAGTACGAGAGATTATTTTCATCTGAGTGTCGTAGGCTCTGACTTTAGTCCAGTCTGCGAGGCGGCAAGCATAGTCAATGTCCACGGGATTGGCAAGGCTTGAAAGCATCGAGGAAGCATTTAACGTACCCTCTGTTGGTGGAATAGATTCTTCGAAATCAAGGACGATTTCTTCCCACAAGTCTGGAAACAAAGTCCCAAGGTTGCGAGTGAGTTGACTCCTGATAATGGGAATATGGTATGGGTCTGTGCCGATTCCTGGTCCAAGGCGCCAATCGGTAGCCAGCGTCTATAAGAACGGTCACAAGATGTCCACCACAAAACTCAGGCACGCGGTAGCTTCTGCGAAGGACAGATGTCTGGCGCGTTGCGGAGTTCATCTGTAAGCTTAGGTCCGGACACTATGACGTGCCACCGGGTCAAATCCGGGACGTGAAATATCCCAGGCTGATACTAGAAAAGCCTCAGTCCTGTCGTCACGAGACAAAGTATCCCTGACCTTGGCATAGCCCTCATAGCCCTCCATGAGGAAATCTTGACCATGCTTAAAGAACTGGATCGCATCAAGTTACGATGAAAAGAACCCAGTCCTTCCAACGGCTGGAATCGAACGCTACGCATGGGCGTGTCAATAATAGCTCTGAAGGAATGAATCTGCAGCTACATAGAGGTTTTTGTGTCGTGTTGAAAAATATGTGATGAACAAGAGGAGACACGCGACTCCAACCCATGCGTAGTTGAGGGCAGGTTCAAGACCATCCCATCGTCTGAGAGGGAGGGACCACGGTCATCCTTGGATCAGAGTTATATGAGGGTTGGAGTGTCGTTAACAGACGTACATGTCACCGGTCTCCTCCGAATGTGTTGGCGCTGCTCCTGCTTACATAAGTAGTAACCCGCCGGAACTGTGACAAGAATGGGGCAAAGTGCGCAGTTACTGAATGCGTGTCTAAATGGTTCTTATCCCGTGTAAAACGACCCAGGCACATTAATTGCACACAGCGGGTGCTTGCCAATGCCAGAAAGACCCTGCCGCCGGATGTTTGTCGACCGCATCAGGAAAAACCGCATTTGCCCGAGAGCCCGGACCTATATTTATCGGCTCGGCCGCGGCGTATATTTCGACCGCACGCTCTCACGTGTGCTCCTATCTATAGGTTCGTCGGGCATGCCTTCATAGCGCGGGAATGACTCCATACCCCCATCCCTGCTCACTATAGTCTCCATTGCTCGCCCATGAGGCTATGGTGGCCTGGCAGCGACGATAGCTGGGGCTCCCCAGGGCGCCTCCCCCATGGAAGCTCGCGTTTCTGTCTGACACTGATGCTACAACTCAACCAGCATGTACTACTAGTTGACCAGTAGTACAATTGAACTGAACTTCGCCAAACTTAACTCTAATCATTAAAAAACTGGTAAGTATACAAATCTGTGAACTCGCTAACATAAAACTGCTTGGAACGCTCCAATGAATTCTCTGTCGTCATGGTACGATCAATCTTTTCGCCAAATCAAGGGATTAAATGGCAGGTGCGCCGAATCGATTGGACGCTCACAACGGCCGCATGGCCTTTGCCTTGGGTGGGTGACACGGTGTACATGTCAACACCTGTGCATGGTTGTCGAAACTCGGAATACCACTCAACGTACAGGAGTGGGTGCGGGTATTCGATGTGAGAGGGCAGCCGGAAGATCGTCCGTACTCGCCCGACGCGATAACCTAAGTGGGTAAGCGCATCAGTACTATCGAAGTGTTCCGGGACTTCAGGGGTCCTGCCGCGGCGTGGCACTTGGGGCGTAGCTCGGACGACATCTTTGATCACGGTATCATCAATTTGTTGGATTGAACGGAGCATGAAGCCAATGCGTTTATACACGGGCAGCCGTGTATAAACACTGAGATCCAAGGTACACCTGGGAAGGTAAAACCTGAGGAAAGCAGTCAGCGCAGGGATAAACTCGGTGGCACCGAATTCATTGATAATCCTCGACACGCTGGTGTTCGGGAAGCCGGGACGTTTAGCGATGTGGTATGTTCGGCCCACTGTTTCCTCTGGTACACTTGCTGCCAGTGACGCTGGCGGTGCGGCGGTTGGCACCGGGATGAAACGCACCAAACGGCCAAGATTTTCCTCACAATCTTCGTCATCCACATCAGCTTCACCCGGGGAGATAGATGATAGGAAGCTGCCGAAGGAATGGATTTGTTCTTGTCTAGTAAGCCATCGGGTCATTTGGATTATAAAGTCCTTACGACTGCTGGTGCGGTAACCAACTTTAGAGAAGTCGATGTGCAGTCTCTCGGGCAATTCAGTGTTGAAGCCGTCGGCTGTCCCCCGAGATATGATAGACTCAGTGTAGTGTTCTATCATGTGTAGCTTGGGAATTTGAAAATGCTCCCGGATCTTGCTGTCAACGAAAACTCCTTTGTAACGGTGGAAGCGGTCCAGGGCATCTTGGAGGCAGTTCAAGGTGGTTGTCGTGTGCGAGGGATATTGTGACAGGTAAACAAAATCCAGGACAGCCCGTGCCGCCTTGAGAGCGTGAGGTGGGAGTGCACCGGCCATCAAGCCCATGAACACTTTCTCCATATTCTTGTACTCCGTGCCTGACCACTGGCTGATGGTCGAGATTCCCTTCTTGAAGTGATGGACGCTGGGGTGACTCGGGACGGCCTGGAAACATGCATCAGTTTCAGGATGAGTGGCCAATTTCATGCACCAGGTGGACAGATGGTCCTTGAATACCCCTTTGTGCAATTGGTGTAGGATGTCTGGGGTCAGGCAGCGGAAAATGTCACAGTGAGGGAGATTTTCCCAGAATGGCTGCCTGACCTCATGTTACGTATCGAGATTTCCACTAAGTCGGAACTGGAAAGGACAGCGGCTTCAACTTATAGGTTGTGCCCCCAATGAACTATCGTCCTAAGTATTTCGGAACTGAGTCGGAAGTCGGAAAGTACTGAACCAAAGGTTTGGTCGGAACTTGGGTCGGAACTGAGGCGGAAGGCGGAAAGACGGAAAGCGGAGAGACTGAGATCTTGCTAGACTCGCTGTGCTAAGAACAGGAGATGGAGCGAAGGAAATCAAGTATCGAAGGCGATTATCTGATTGCAGAATAAGAGACATACATGACAGGCTTTTATACAAAGAGCTGAGACAACAGGTAATGACATAGTACTAAGCAAATTCCGGGGGAAGCGGAAGTCGAGTAGACAATGCGTGGGAACTAACTATTGGGAACAATGGGACTACAAGGGGGGTTCAGGGTAAGGTAGAACAATGGCAAAGAACAAGGGGTTGGGAAAACATATCTGACAACGAATTACAAGGGTGACCGGATATGTGGTTTTGATGAATGATGAAACGGGTCCGGTGGGTCTGAGTAATAGAGTTGAAAGAACTAGGGAATAGAACAATGGGCGGAATGTCGGAAATATCGGAGGGGCGGAATGTGTTGCGGAAATATTGGAGGGGCGGAAGGTGTGGCGGAACTGAGGGTCGGAAGTCGGAAATGAACGGTCGTAACAGTATCTCCCTTCTAAGGTCGAGCCCCACGAGACCACAGGTCGGATCACGTGACCTGTGAACAAACGTGTCGGAGTTCTAAAAAATAGGCTGAGGAACAAACGCGTCTTCTGTCCATTCCATCATGAGTGCTCCAGTAGACTTCTCTAAAATGTCCAGCGCCGAAATGAAACAGCATTTCGCTGATATGCTCGCGCAAAAGGAATTGGCCAAAAAACGCGAGGCTGAGGAAGCTGCGCGGAAAGAGAAGGAACGTCGGGAGAAAGAGCGGAAGGAGCAGGAGGGGAGGGAACGCGAACGCCGCGAGGAGGAGGAACGCGTCCGTGAAGAGAAATGGAAACGGAATGCGGCACGGAAAGCTGCTGCGGACAAAGCTGCTGCAGAGAAGGTGGCTGCGGAGAAAGTTGCTGCGGAGAGGGCGGAAAAGGAACAGGTGAGTCGGGAATGTCCGGCGGAAAAAGTTCTTGAATCAACTAAAAGTTCTTCCAGAATAATGTTCAGGACGTGTCAGAGTCAGACTCGGAAGGTTCAGCGGAAAGTACACCGTCTCCGGAAGGAAAAGGGAAGCAAAAGGAAATTGCTACCCCGGTGAACCTTGTGGCGGAACGGAAACGTCGGGCGGACGCATTCCAGAAGGCTCGAAAGGACAAGTTGAGTCGGATGTTGGAACTGCGTGAACTGGGGCCGGAAAATCCCGCGACTAGGAAGCGGAAAACTCGGGACGGCGATGAGGAAAAGGCCCCTTGTGACCCATGCGAGTCTAAGGGGGCGGATTGCACATGGTCGAGCAATCCACGGGAAACGTCGTGCGACCAGTGCCGTGACAGGAAAAGGCGCTGCGTTGTGGATGGGTGCGCTTCGAGGCTGGAGCGAAAGAAACAGAGGGTTGAGGAGTCGAATCCGAAGGCGGAACTGGGACTGAGCGGAGGGAGGGCCGAGGAATCGTTTCCGGTGACCGGAAAGTCGGGACAGGCGGTTTTGAACTGGTTTACGATGTCTTATCCCCTTCTTGACATTGCCGGGTCGCTGAGGGCCATGCGGGAGCAGCAGCGCGAAATCCGGGATATCATGATTGATATGGCCGAGGTTCAACAGCATCAGGTTTTGTTGGTTCAGAACCAGATGACTGTTATGTCTACCGTACTGCAGCAGTTGACACGGGAAATGCGGTGGCGGAACGATCTGGTCCGGGACCGAATGGATGCGCGGCTTCGGGAGCAAGGAATAGGGGCGGAAACGGGTCCGAGCGGGGAGGCGGAAACCAGGGAAGGGGTGGAAACGGAGTTGGTGAGTGTTGAGGTAGGAGAGGTGGAAAAAGAGCCGGAAGCGGAAAAAGAGGTTGAGGCGGAGACAATGAGGGAGGAGTAGGGGTATCAAAAGACTTGTAGATAATTTCTTGAAGTGTCGGAAAATAGAGTAACGGAAAAATTAATTGGATTTTGACAAATGACTTGAGAACTGTAAGAATCAATGGGCGTCGGAAATGAGGTCGGAAATGAGGTCGGAAATGAGGTCGGAAATGACTAGGGCGCGGAAATGGGGCCGGGCTTATCAGGATAGGACTTGTGGAAATCAGAGACGAGGTCAGAGGCGTGGTCTAGTTCTGTGGCGGAAATCCACGAGGTCTCTTCGTCGGTGTTTTCATAGCCTGCCCACTTGACTAGGTACTGGAGTTGGCAGCGGTATCGTCTGTCGAGCTTGGAGTTGAGAATTTCCGAGATTTCATATTCCGGTTCTCCGTCGATGACGACTGGCGGAGGCGGAGGTTGTTCCCAATTCGGAATTGTATTCGGAACTGCAGGCTCAAGCATAGAGACATGGAATACTGGGTGTACTGCGTGCATATTGTCAGGAAGTTTGAGGGTGAAAGAACGACTGCCGGCCTTAGCGATGATCTCGTAAGGACCGAGGTATTTCTCAGAGAGCTTCTTCGAGGGGCGAGTGGTGCGGAAGTTTTCAGCTTTCACGAAGACTTTGTCGCCAATCTCGAATGCCGGTTGCGGAAGGCGTTTCCGATCGGCGGAAGTTTGATATCTCTTCTGGGCAGCGGAAATGTTCTCTCGGAGGTGCTGGTGAAGGTCGTCAAGTTCCACAACGAAATCTCTTTTCCAAGCACGGAATCCCTTCCCATGTCACTTCCGACCGTGGTTCCGAATTCGTGTCATCCTTTTTCCGCACACTCGGGAAGGCTCTCGACATGAAGCTCCACTTCACTTCCGGTTATCATCCCGAAGGAGACGGACAAACGGAACGTACTAATCAGACCCTTGAGCAGTATCTCCGCGTCTATTGCAACTACCAACACAGCAATTGGTCCGACCTTCTTCCGCTCCCGGAATTTGCCTACAACAATGCGCCTTCCACTACCACCGGAATTTCACCCTTTTATGTCAACAAGGGCTACCACCCGAATCTCGCCATCCACCCTGAACGCGACCTCGCCTCTGCAAATGGGGTGAGAAATGGCAGGACAGAGCACCTGAGTATGAGAAATAAACGTGTCATGACATCGTGTTTGATGGCATGACTACTGGCGAATGATGTGAGTAGCACATTGTCATTTGGCGAATTTGGCGAAGAGCGAATGGATTGAACATAGAGATGGAAGGATGGGGTAACTGGATACAAGAATAAATGAGTCATGACAGTCAGTCTCTTGACATTTTGCAGTTCTGTGCTCCTTGCTGCATGTTCCACATTTGTCAGGGCTGGTGCACTCCACCACTATGTGCCTAGTATTGTATCTCTGGCATTTTAAGCATTCTGTGGGCTCCCTGCTCCACCACCTCACTGGCTTCGATGGTGGGACCACGATGTCAATGGTGTCCTGGATGGCAACTGTCAGCATGTTGACCATGTTGTTGTACTCACCTATATTTTCCAACTCCTTTACATTCGGCACACTCTCCAACTGCTCTGCCAATTGCTCCCGAAACTTGCCCCAGTCCACCATCCTGAAGTTGCGAAAGGGCTCTGGGCCCTTGAATTCTACCACATGAAGCAACCCATAGCTCCTCATTGCGCATTTGTTTGCATCCAAAGCATTCGTTGACTTTACGGTTCCCTGTGTCAGGTTTATCAGGGCACAAGGCTGCAGGATCTGAGGGCATAGTGTCAGGGTTCACGCATTTCCTTCCACAAGTTTCTATGTCCTTCCATGAGTTTCCGTTACCTTCCGTCAGTTTCCATAACCTTCCATCACCTTCCGTCACATGTCACATTCCGTCACCTTCCGTAACCTTCTACAAGTTTCCGTCTCCCATATTATGTAAGCCTTGCCAGCACTATAAGACTGTAGCCCATGTGGTGGCATTTCCTCAGCTTGATCTCTGAGGATACCCACTACACAGTTGGTCATTGTCCTAGTATCGGCTCTTATCTCCTTGAGTATCTTTGGTTGTGGCTTCGTCATTAGTGTTGCCCTCACAGAAGATCAAGCTCATAGGACAAACCGACACACTTTTCTTAACCAGCCTTCATCTCAGCCTATGGCAGACCAACTCCCAGACGCATACTGGGACTCCCTGGGTGACCATGGGCCATTTCTTCGAGGCCTCCTTTCCAGCCAAGCACAGCAGCTGCAGCAACTTCAACTGCAGAATCAGGAACTGCACAGTCAGATTGTTAACGTTCACGACCACTTAGCCAATGCTGCCGCCAACGCTGCTGTTGCTGCTGCTCAAGCCCTTGCGCCCTCAGTACCTCACAGTGTCCCTCCATCTACTCGCTCTATCAAAGCAGCGGAACCGGAGAAGTTCAATGGAGACCGTGCAGAGACTGAAGGGTTTATCAGGTCTATCAGATTGTCCATCGCTGTCCAGCCGGCATCCTTCCCAGATGAGTGCACAAAGATCCTATATGCTCTTTCCTTCATGACAGGAGGCTCTGCGGAGATATGGGCACACAACGAGACACAGGCTGTCATTGATGGCACCTCCTCTATATCCACTCTGGAGGGTTCATTAAACGTGTGGAGGAGGCCTTTGGTGACCCAGATCGTGCCAGAATGGCTCGCACTAAACTGCATGACCTTAGGATGGTGTCAGGAATGTCGGCAGATGAATACACGGCTCAATTTGAGATCCTGGCAGGCAGGACAGGCTTTAATGATGAGGCACTCGAGGATGCCTATGCTCGTGGCCTTCCAGCAGGTATCCTTGATAAGATCCACGCCCAGCCCTTTCTTCCATCCAACCTCAAAGCCTGGAAGGAAGCAGCCTGTCAGATTGACCGCAATCATCACCGTCTGAGGCACAGACACCTCATGTCCCTAATCGCCCTCCTCCTGCCCGTCCACTCCACACTCCTGCTACGGCTCCTGTTGTCACAGCACCACCCAGTAATGCGACACCTATGGACATTGACTCATCCCGCCGCCGCACCGAAACACGGACCTGCTACAACTGTAAGAGACCTGGTCACATTTCACCAGACTGTCCTGAACCTCGCAAGCCACGAATCCGCGCAAACCTCACGGAGGCGGACATTGCAGCAATTGTCTCTAAATCTGTGGCAGCGGCGATGGAGGAACGCAAACAGAAGGTGGAAGCCCCTGTCCAAGATGAAGGAAAGAGTTTTTAGGCCAGTCAGCGGTGAAAGACATGCCCCGCTCGACGAATCGGTTTTCAGTTCTCGAAACATGTACAATAGGGATCACAGGCGATATGATGCATCCTTCTCCTATCCCTGATCGAACTGAAACCAAACCAGCCATGCCAAAAACCCAACCCATCGCTCCAGTTGCTAATGCAAACCTTCCAGTCCCTCTATATGTCCGTACTGCTGACCTCCGCCGATGCACCAAAGTACCTCTCAAGGTCCACTCCGTTGACACAGGGCATCCACTTGCAATTGACTCCCTCCTTGACAGTGGTGCTACAGGGATGTTCATCGATGTGGAGTTTGTAAGGGAACACAGACTTCGGACCCGTCCCCTACCCCGTGCCATCCCCGTCTACAATATTGATGGTACCCCAAATGAGGCTGGCTCAATCAAGGAAGAAGTTGACCTCATTTGCACCTTTGGGGATCATACGGAACGTGCCACATTCTCCGTCACGAGCCTTGGATGACTTGCCATCATTCTTGGTCACACATGGCTTGTTGAACACAACCCAGAAGTTGACTGGCGTACAGGAGATGTGAAGATGACACGCTGTCCCAAGTCATGTGGGGGCAGACCTGTTGTCAGAGGGCCCACAGTCGAAACTGTTCCAGAAGAGAGTGTAGATCAAGAGGAGGTTCCCATACAGCACACCCGCTCCCTACTTGAGGAAGGAGACAGGACCTTTGTCATCTTTGTGAATGAGAGTCCTGAAATGATTGGCGCAGGCTGGACTGTCTCCCAACAGCTTGCTGAACGGGCCATCAAGTCTGCACCAGTCAGATCCTTCGAGGACCTTGTCCCCAAACCATACCAAGAGTTCAAGGATGTGTTTTCTAAGGAGTCATTTGACCAACTGCCTCCTCGAAAGCCCTGGGACCATGCAATTGAGCTCACTCCAGGTGCACAACCCTTCAGCACAAAGGTTTACCCAATGTCACCGGTTGAGCAAAGGGAACTGGATAACTTCCTTGAGGAGAACCTGAAGAGCCATCGTATCCGTCCTTCCAAGTCACCTATGGCATCTCCAGTCTTCTTTGTGAAGAAAAAGGACGGCAGTCTTAGATTTGTGCAAGACTACCGGAAGCTCAATGATATAACAATCAAGAATGTCTATCCTTTACCCCTTGTTCCAGACATCATGAATAAGATTGCTGCTGGAAGGGCTAAATACTTCACAAAGCTTGACATTCGCTGGGGATATAATAATGTACGCATAAAAGAGGGAGATGAGTGGAAGGCAGCCTTTCGGACAAATAGGGGCCTGTATGAACCTCTAGTCATGTTCTTTGGACTCACGAACAGCCCAGCAACCTTCCAGACAATGATGAATGACATCTTCAAGAGTCTCATCGATGAAGGGGTTGTGGTGGTGTTCATGGACGACATTCTCATCTTCACAGAGTCGCTTGAAGAACATCGTAGGATTGTACGACGTGTCCTTGAAATCCTCCGGGCCAACAACCTGTACCTCAAACCTGAAAAATGCCTATTTGAGCAACTAGAGGTGGAGTATCTCGGCCTCATCCTCTCTCAAGGACAGGTTGCCATGGACCCAGTCAAGGTTGCAGGGGTGCGGGACTGGCCAATACCACGTAACGTCACTGAAGTCAAATCATTCCTTGGTTTCATCAACTTCTACCGTAGATTTGTGGAAGACTTCTCACACATTACAAAGCCCCTCAACCAGTTGACAAAACAGGATGCCCAATGGTCTTGGGATCCAAATGGCCCAGAGCAAATGTCCTTCGACAAGCTCAAACTCCTCATCACCTCAACACCGATCCTTGTCCTCCCTGATCAAGACAAACATTTCCGTCTTGAAACAGATGCCTCAGCCTATGCCACAGGAGCAGTACTGTCCCAGCTATGTGATGATGGCAAATGGCGGCCTGTGGGGTTTGTCTCCAAAAGCCTCAATGATGCTGAACGCAACTATGCCATCCATGACAAGGAGCTTCTTTCTGTGATTCGGGGATTAGAGGAATGGCGCCACATCTTAGAGGGAACAAAGCACAAGATTGAGATTCTCAATGACCATCAGAATCTCACCTACTTCCGCACTGCACAAAACCTGAACCGTCGTCAAGCACGCTGGTCACTCTACCTCTCGCTTTGATTTTGAGCTGATCCATCGTCCTGGTCATCATTCAGCCAAGCCTGATGCACTCTCACGACACGTGGATCATAAGCGGGGGGAGGAAGACAACCAAAATCAAGTCTTACTTACCCCTGACTTGTTCCACATCAAGGCGAATCCTCCAGAGGCTGGCACGCAGTTAGTCCCAGGTGAAGGTGATGCTTTCCTCAATCGAGTAAGGAACTGTGTAGACCGGGATGAAAAGGTTGTCAAGGCTCTCAAAGAACTGGGCTCCTCTGGAAATTTGCAAGGAGAAGAGTGGTCTGAACAGGATGGGCTTGTCCTCTATCACAACAAAGTGTACGTGCCGCTTGATGCAAAACTACGACATGACATAGTGAAAGCGCACCATGACATACCTCTCACCGGTCACCCTGGTCGTTGGAGAACCACTGAACTAGTTGCTCGGAGTTACTGGTGGCCTGGGATGGGACATTACATTGCAAAATACGTGAAGGCCTGTGACCTGTGCAACCGGACAAAAACCTTCCCTGCTTCTCCCATTGACAAGCTTCTACCAAACCGTATCCCAGACCGTAGATGGCAGGTTATGTCTGTTGACTTGATCGTAGAACTGCCTACCAGTCATGGCTATGATGCTCTCCTTGTTGTGGTCGATCGCCTCTCAAAGCGTGCACATGTCATTCCCACCACTTCAGATGTAACTTCGGTGGGAGTTGCCCGACTCTTCCGTGATCATGTTTGGAAACTTCATGGGCTCCCTGAAGAAATCATCAGTGATCGAGGCACACAGTTCATCTCCCAGTTCATGTGTGAACTGAACAAACTTCTTGGTGTCAAAGTCGCTGCCTCTACTGCTTATCACCCCCAAACTGATGGACAGACTGAAAGGGTTAATCAGGAGATTGAGCAATACCTTCGACTATTCATCAACCAGCGTCAGGATGATTGGTTTGAATGGATATCCTTGGCCGAGTTTGCCTATAACAACTGAATCCATGCCTCAACCCAGACTACACCCTTCATGTTGGACAGTGGCCAACATCCAAGGCTGGGACTGGAACCAGTTCGGGAAACTCGACTCGAGGCCCTGGATGAGTTCACAACACGGATGGAAGCGGCCACAAGAGAAGCTCGTTTGGCCCTGTCCAAGGCAGCAGAAGACATGGCACGCTTCTATGACGTGCACCATAAAGCAGCCCCAGTTTATAAGCTTGGTGACAAGGTCTGGCTCAATGTGTTGGGTGCATTCATGCTCCTGCACCAAAATCAAGCATAATATATCCAATTTGTTGTGTGGTTTCCCAATTTCTTCTCATATTGTTCTTGTATTGTGCATCCATTTCTCTGGTTATTTTCAAAATTTTCCACTCACTCCCTATCTCTCCATTTCATCTTGTTATTCCTACTTTCACAAGCGGCTGCACCCAGCGGAGTCTGAAGCGACTTCGACGCGCGAGCTCTTGGGCGCTAAAGGGCCGGGTAGTAGTACATGCGCAGTGAAACATATTTCCCCCTCTCTCAGTGACAACTAAATTCACTGAGAGAGGCAAGTAAATTAGTCTAGTGTTCTTTCGATTTATTGACCTAGAAATCCTCTGTAGTGAATTGATTTCTAGTCTATTCTTTTGAACAACAAGTCCATACCTACTGCCTATAATTCCTGTCTACTACACAATGCACAAAACATCACAACCACTCGCCCAATGAAGAAGCTAGACCACAAGTGGCTAGGCCCCTACACTGTTAATAAGGTGGTCTCACGAAATGCCTATGGTCTAAATCTTCCTACATCCTTTGGTCGCACACATCCAGTGTTCTCTGTCATCCTGCTTCGGCCATATGAAGATGACCCAATCCTTGAACGTCATGCCCCTCCACCACCCCCCCCTGTCATACGGGATGGAGGCGAAGAATATGAAGTTGAAAGGATTCTAGACAGCAGGATGTTCCGTGGAAGGTTGGAGTATCTCGTGCGCTGGAAGGGCTATGGAGCTGCCGACGATCTCTGGCTACCAGCGAAAGATGTCTCTGGGGCAAAGCGACTCGTTAAAGAATTTCACCGGCAGAACCCAGAGGCACCTCAGCGTATCTCAGCAGCCACATATATGTCCCTCCCCTTCCAGAGATTTCAGAACTTCACAGAACCTTCCAGGCAAACTCTCTTCAACTGGACAGCAGGCAGGGCTTCTACTTATGATGTCAAGGGTCCAGAACCCCAAAGATAAGCGATATCGGCCTCCGCCTAACCAATTCATTCCGATAAGCTATATATCCCCTCTCCACCTGTGACCGCTCACTTCCACTGCATCGACCCCACCACATCCATCAACCATGTCCTCGCCCACCATTGAGCTTGTTGCCCTCCCCAGCTTCACCCAAAACCTCTCTGACCTGCCAAACATGTCACGTGTCGATCCCACCCTCCTGCACTTCTCCGGCTTCTCGTCATCCAGAGCAGCCAGTGAAGCCAAGCTACAAAGGATGCTTGACTGCCGTGATCTCGACGTCGCATGGTCTTCAAAGTGGTCCGTCAGCTCTGAGGACCTCACACCAGCGGAGAGTCAGGCACCCACTCACCCTGCACTCGCATTCCTCAGACCCCGACACAGACGAGAGAACACGTACTACGTCGGCGACCCTGTCTTCCTCAACGATGGAACCCCCCCTTGTGGAACCCCCTACACTTTCGAAGGCTGGGTGGGGCGGCGTTTCCGTAACATGGCAGGAGAGCGAATACGTCGAGCAAGGTTCCGAGGGCCGCACTTGCCCATGGACCCCAATCCCCCTGAGCTCATCATTGACCTGCGTTACCAGGAAGGGAAGGGCCAGGAGAGATGGTGGTCCCGCCTGTGGCATACTTGGAAACAATGTCTCGGTGGATGTTGAGGGCTAGGTGGCAGCTGTGCTTGTCGGGACAACAAGCATTGAGAGGGGGGTGATGTCAGGGTTCACGCATTTCCTTCCACAAGTTTCTATTTCCTTCCATGAGTTTCCGTTACCTTCCGTCAGTTTCCATAACCTTCCGTCACCTTCCATCACATGTCACATTCCATCACCTTCCGTAACCTTCTACAAGTTTCCGTCTCCCCTATTATGTAAGCCTTGCCAGCGCTATAAGACTGTAGCCCATGTGGTGGCGTTTCCTCAGCTTGATCTCTGAGGATACCCACTACACAGTTGGTCATTGTCCTAGTATCGGCTCTTATCTCCTTGAGTATCTTTGGTTGTGGCTTCATCATTAGTGTTGCCCTCACACATAGCTTTGAGTGAACAATCTTTATTTATAAACACATGTTCATCTTCGGCACCCACCCCCTCATTCTGCTGAAAAGACTCCTGAAGGGCATCCTCAGTGTAAATGGTGCTGTGTTGCATTTCAGATTTCTGTGTGAAGCACAGGCAAAGAGAAGGTAGGCTGAGAGGGTTTATTTAATTCTAAATGGGACTTGAGCTGAAACATTGCCTTTCCCATCTTGTTATGGTGCTCTTCACATGCAAGCAATGCTCAGGATCTTTGCATGTCCTGAAACCAGCGTCAACTGGTTGATCACAGGAAACCACCATGCATACCTTGAGTTTGTACTTCAAGTGAGTAGTATCCAGAGTAGACTTTGTCCAAGTGAATGAATCTATCAGCAAGGATGTCCTGCCACAATAATTCGATTTCAGGGAGGTTCGGGCAGTCAACTCAAGAGAGAACATTGCTTTTTGCCACTTTGATGTTGACCAGGTAGTTGGCTTTAAGAACCAACATTTTTGTGATCGATGGGTCAACGAGCAGTGTCAACTCGGATGGATGGTTCCATGTGAATTATAATTCATTCAGTTTCTTAGGGCTCACTGCTGAATCTCCTTCTTCAGATTCTGGATGTTGGTGTTTAACTCTTTTAGGTGAGACTATATGGACAGAGTCTGAGTCTGAGGTAGGTGTTGGCTCAATGAAAGGTGTATGTGGACTCAGTGACTTGGGAATACATCTATGCATGATTAGGTGGGTTTACTGGGTTTGTGACTGGAAGTGGATGTGGGGCATGATGGGGATGAAGCGTGATGCAGTGTGATGAGTGTGGGTGCTTAAGTGTTCATCATACTGGCAAGAACCACCGTATTATGATAAGGAAAGTGGACTATTGTGGGTGCAGGACTCAACATGGTGTTGTTACAGTATATCAGCATGAGTTGTGGTAAATGTGAGGTTGCAAAGCTTGTTTCTGTGTTTTACAACATGGAACAACACTAATATGTTTAAAACTTCTGTATGAGTATATTCATCCTGGTTGAAAAGATATATTAGAATATGATAATGAGAGACTGGAGATTGATAGATTCGAATACAACAAAGGAGCATATAGTATATAGATCATGTATATATAATATGATATGTATGACAGAGTGTAGTATTCATTATATAGTAGTACCGATATAAAATATATTAAAAGTTGATATAAATATAAAAATATGGGAATTCTCGGAGGCAGAGCCGCTGCTCACTATGGGCAGAAGAAGAATTATTTGTTTACATTCCATAAATCATAAAATATACTTTCTATTCATGTCCCAATTATGAGCTTATATTATGAGTTAAAAGTAGAATGAAAAATATATACACTTCCTAGACAGATATGATCACCCACCTAGTACAGGAAGTAACTGGATCTAAACATGTGTCACCCAGTATATGAAAAATGAAAGAGAGTTATAATCATCATGTAGAGGATGAGTCATGTGAGTCATCAGTCAGATTCAGAAATGACAAAAATTCACAAGCCACATACCAAAAGCAAGAGTGGAGGGCATGCAAAAACATCCACTCTTATTGCTCAAGTTTCCATATTCTCCAGCACCATCATTGTAGTGTTGTGTAGCGCCCTGCAAGTTGAACCATCAGCATAAACATGATTTTCTTGTATGAATGAGTGACAAGCATGCACATAAATTCACACACCCATCCTGTGTGCTGGTAGCCAGCATGCCCCCAGTTGGGCTCAGGTCAACAGAAAGAACTACAGGTGGGTGTAAACATGCACATATTGAGCAATGAGAAATGAGTTGCATGCAGATGCAAACACTCTGAAACATACCGCCAGACTTGTGTCCATGCAGTATGAGCTGTTCTTCCCCTGTGTGCAGGTCCCAGAACCGCACGCTCTGGTCACGCGAACATGATACAACCCACTGGTTGTCATGTGACACAGCAACAGAGTGCACAGCGCCCTACATCCACACTAATGAGTATCACGGTTCACAAGGAGTGAACATTTACAAGCCAGCAAGCAAGCAAAGGAAACAACAGGAAATGCAGGCGGCCACTCACCATATGGCCTATAAACTCAACAGTACACACACACACACCTTCATTCTGCACACTCTTCCCTGAGGCTGAGCCTGCTTCCTGTAAACCTACTTCAGATGACTGCATCAATGCCCCTCTCTGCATGCTGCTTAGCAACGGCTCCAAATCCCAATACTTCAGGCTCCCATTCTTATCTCCGCTGACAAGGCCCTTTCCATTGGGTGTGAACACCACACTGGACACACCCTCAGTGTGACCCACGAGGCACTCCACAAGTTGCCCTGTTTGGATGTCCCAAAGGTGAACAATAGTGTTGCAGTAGCCTGCAGCGACCAGGGCCCCACTGGGAGAGATAGAGACAGAAAGTATGCTAAGGTTGAGCTATATATTGCCAGCCAAAACCAACACAAAATACAGCATACCCAGGCATCAACATCCCACAGAAGCACAATGAGGTGCATCAGCATGCCACATGCAACAATATATGACAATAAGACGCACATCCACTGGGGCTGTACTCGACAGTGTCTTGTGCTGACCAGTCTCCAAGTTCCAGACATGCACAGTGTCCCAGGAGCTGTAAACGATGAGGTGGCCATCAGGTGAGAAGTCAAGGGTTGGTTTATGATGGTCAAAGATGGAGAGGATACACTTGGTGTCAATGTCCCATAACTGAGTGTGACGTGGGGTGAAGGGACCATGGGTTGTGAGGGATAAATGTGGAGGTGAAGGAGCATGCATAGTTGGTGGATGAGAGAGCATCACAAGAATAAGATGGAACAAAGGGGTGGTGTAAATGGTGGATGTCAGCACATAACATGAGGAAACACGCACCAAAATCTCATCACCAGAAGCAGGTGTTGTGAGGTAGCGCCCGTTGGGGCTAAAGCACACCCTATAGATATCGAGGAGGCCACGAATGGTGTCATTGACAAGCACACTGTTGGGAGTGTGGTCAATGTACAGGGAGATGAAAGGGGGAGGTTCAGTGGAGACAAAGTGAAAAATGAGGCGATCACTCACAAAGACCTTTCACCAGTCGCTGTGTCGTATATCTGTGCAGATGGTGTGCACCCAGTCCCAAGGTAGCGCCCGTCGGCTGAGAAGCGGATGAACTGTGCAATGCTGGAAGGTGCAGGGTTAGTATGGAAGTGAAATGAATCAAACCCAAGTTTGTTACAGCCAAACCAAACCTATGGCCCCAAAACAACTCAAACATGGCCACGCACCTCTGATCATCATAATTTAGTGTACAAGTTAGATTCACGTCTACTCGGCGTTGTGGGACATGCTTGCTGAAAGTGACTGCCCATCGTGATCCCTGTTATCAAAGAGGGATGAGCACATGGGGGGATAGACAGCTGGTGGTGCAGGCCAGCAACTCACCAACTTCAACTCTGGCAAGGCTGTAAGTGGGTTTATGTTGGGAACTGCTGCAGCTTTCTCCAGCAGCAATGAGGCAATTGCATCATGACCATTCACAACTGCTGCCTGCAGTGCACCCCCATACACTCCTCCTTCAGCGTGAATGTCAGCACCCCTCTCTAGAAGCAGCTGAACAATTGTGTCATGACCCTGTGATGCCGCTGCCTGCAGCGCACTCCCATAGTGTCCTCCATGAGTATTCACGAGTATAGTCATCCGTTGGAAACACCAGGCAATCCTATCATGAACCCCTATCATGGGTTCCTGCAGAGCATGCACATACTCCCCTCCATGAGCATTCACGTCCGCACCATTCTCTAGGAGCAACAGGACAATCATATAATGACCCTGTGATGCCGCCACCTGCAGTGCACTCCCATAGTATCCTCCCTGAGCATTCACATCTGCGCCATTCTCTATGAGCAACCGGATAATCATATCATGACCATGCGATGATGCCACATTCAGTGCACTCCCATAGAATCCTCCGCAAGCATTCACATGTACACCCTTCTCTATGAGCAATTGGACAATCTTATCGTGACCACTTTGCACCCCTGCCAATAGCACACTCCCATAGTGAACATCTGCCCCCTTCTCTATGAGCAACCGGATAATCTTATCATGACCATGTGACACAGCCGCCAGCAGCGCACTCCCATAGTGTCCTCCATGAGCATTCACATCTGCACCCTTCTCTAGGAGCAACTGGACAATCTTATCATGACCCCTCCCGCAGCCATCTGCAGCGCACTCCCATAGAGTCCTTCATCGGCATTCACATCCGCACCCTTCTTTAGGAGCAACTGGACAATCATATCATGACCCCGTGATGCTGCCACCTGCAGTGCACTCCCAGGCTCTCCTCCATGAGCATTCACATCTGCACCCTTCTCTAGGAACAATCTAACAACTGTATCATGACCCCATGATGCTGCCACCTGCAGTGGTGTGCGATAGTATCCTCCAGTTGCATCCACATCTGTTTCCTTCTGCAACAGATGTTGGCATACTCGTTCCAACCCAGCCTCAGCCGCCATGTAAAGAGGAGATTCTGCCCATGGATCACCTGGATCACCCTCACGGCAAAGCCACATCCAGTTGACATAAACAGTACTAGTTGGCTCCAACAGTGCCATGATCAGCCCATGTAGATCCTCCCAGTCCCCAGCTGGATCCCACCCAGCATGCTTCATCCAGTTATATGTGGCATAGCGAGATAGTGGATAGGACCTGGCTGTATTTGAGCTTACACCATTATCCTGGTCAAATTGCAGCAGGTATGCCAGACATGTCTTCGCAATGAATACATGTGCAATCTGTTCGTTAAAATAATAATATGGAAGTGTGGCCATGCTCAAGCGAAGATGTTCCGAGATGAGATATTCTCGCACAGAAAAGTGTGCCAGTCTGATCTTTCCTGCCCCAGTGGAGAGAACCCTGTCACCATGGTGGTCAATATTGCCCTTATTGCTGCGGTCCTCTTGGGATGTAATGGTAACAAGACTGGAACATATGGTAAGGATGTCTCGTGGATCCCGAAGTCGACGGCTCAGGTCAAATAGAGGTTCATCTATTGCATCAGGATCTGTGGCAATCACGTCCACGGCTTGATCCATAGATAATGTGTCGAAAGAGAAAGCCAACCATTGCAGCAGGCTCAGAGCACCCTGCTTATCATCCTCATCAATAGCAGCGAGAATTCGATCATACGTCTCATTAAGCGTCTTTGGGAGACAAGTGAGTGCTTTCTTGAGCGCCGCAGGAGTTTTGCATTTCTGTAGTGCATCCAGTTGACAGATAACCCATCGAAACCTTCCAGTTCTGTCAGAAAGCATTCACACAGGTGAGTAGTCACTCACATGCCATGTGCACCATCAATCAAGGTAGTCATCACCATCTCCTTCTCACCTGCTGAGCACATCCTGAACTTCTCTTCAAGTGTTCTGGTCACGTGTGCTCGGATGTCATTATCGACGAGACTCTCGTCCATGGGCATCTCGTGCGAAATCAAGCCACCCAGCATTTCCTCAATATCTCGCTCTTTCCGACTGGTAGCCAGCAAGTGTAACAGCCCAAACTCCCAACCATGGATATCTCTGATCATCGTCAGAAACCTGGATCGTTCCGGACATTCATCAAGCGCATCAAACACAATATACACGTCCCGGAAGCTACTGATGATTCTTTTTAAGGTTGCCATCAGATCCTCTTCACTGGGGCCTCGGTGCGCACCACCCTGCTCATTCTTAGAGAATAGTGACTCCAGGGCATGGGGGATGCTCGCGCATTGTACAGACAATTGCTCGATCAGCGATCGAAGCATGGCATTTGGAAGGGTGTCCTTGTTGTTAAAGTCGAAGTAGAAAAATGCTATTGCCAGGGAGGGGTCAGAACAGCAGTGAAGTGAAAGTTTTTCTATGATGGTTGAGCTTGAAGCGTTCATTGTTAGATAGGATGGATATCAAATGCGACATACATACCAAAGGATCGTTTTTCCCGCACCAGCTGGGACCATCTCTCAGCAGAAAGCAGAACAATGCCACTTAGCTGACTCACGTATACCGTGGAGCCAAAGGAATGAATGAGGGGCCTCTCGCCATCCTTGGAAGTATTCTCCCTCCACAAACCATAAGCCGGTCATTTCCCGGCGCACGCTACGGGCATTTCTATGCTTTGATTTGTGATCAGGAGCCGCCAACCAGTTATAGATCTTCTGACGATGTTCTTCTACATAACAAAGCAGTCAGAATCACCTGCCACCCCAGGAGGGACTAGCGGCATCGGACATACGCAATTTGGACTGCTCCAGGGCCTCACTGATCCAAGCATTCTGTTTCTGTATCTCAGAACTTTGACCCTGCAAGGCTTCCACTCCGCTATCTATCTTCAATGTCAAGCGTCTGTCTGAATAATCAGCATAAACTCAAAGGTAGCGAGGGCAACATACGTCTGATCTACTTCCATCGCCATAATCAACGAGTCTTTTAGCTTCCTAATACTATCCATTGCCTTGTTGACTTCGGCGTCCTTCAGCGGCCACATCAATGCTTGCATGCCATCTTTCCGTCCAAGGTATTTTCCCAGGTCCTCTATCTTGCGATCCAGTGCAGCCTCAATGTTACCATCCGGCCTCACCTCGAGATCCCCCATCTCGAAATTCTCATGCCCATCACCAAGCACCGTCCTCAGACGCTTCATCTCGTCATGGGAAGCATGCAGTCGCTCATTCAAAGCCGACAAACGAGAGACCCGTCCGGGCTCCGATTGGGAGGTTCGTCCTGTCTCCTCATTTGCCAGCTGAAAAACTTGTGTCAGCACTATGTACAGTCCCTCCAGCTCTGTCTTGATCCTATCCCGATCTCTGGATGCGTTCTTCACGCCACCGACATATTCGGAACACACGCAGATATTCGATACCGTGAGTTGAAGGACGGCAATGACGTTCGCTGATAGGTTTCGTTAGCATTCTACCAAGAGATACGGGTTGTCAGTGACTTGCCTACTATGCCCAGGTTTGCTAGTCCAGCCATAGCGTCGAGTTGGTTAAAGTACTCGAGAGCACCGCTCTGCCGTTTATAATGGCAGCGTCTATGGTGGGCATTGCCATCGTGCCAGATGCACAGGCTGGAGAAGAGAAGCAGGCGCGTCTACAAGGACCGGAGTTCGCCGGTACAGTGGCTCGAGTCGCTGACCGCCGATACATTTCCACCTTTCTCGTTCCATAGCCTAGATTTATATGATTATCGCATTCTGGACCCTTGTATGTGTTGTTTAAATTCTCAAAATTGACGTCGGAGATATTATGCAATTTGGCATGGTAGAATCATAATAATCGTCATACTGACCTCTTCCTAAGTTCCTGTGCACTGCATTTCTATATAGAGCTAATTTTTTCATGAGTCTAAATCTGTCTCCCGTCCTTCTTCACAAATGCGACAGTCACGCTTCGGGACTGCGTAAAGCGCACATCCTCACCCTGGTCGGAGATATAGCAACAAGTCGACCTGGTGTCCTCGCTCGTGCGTCCCTATTTGTCAGTTCGTCCTTTTCATTTCATTCAGCAGGAGCTTGCGAATAACGTACTAACGAGCCCGTTTCCTCTCGATAGCCGTTGTCCATGCTTCCGTGTCCATGTCACCGGGTGACCAGATCCATGTGACATATGAAAGAACCTCGATAGCTGTGGTAGATAGTATATTTACCCTGGTGCAGCGCACTAGGATAATCTCGATAAGCTAAACTTCCTTTGAAGTGTGAAATATTTACCTGCTCATTTTATTCATTTCTTTGCCCTTTAGGGTTGATGGTATTCGTCGAGGTGCGTCTTGCTTCGCTGGACCTGCGAACACGTCGTTTTGGCGCAGGGAGCAGGGCCAGCCGTCAGAGAAGCGGACGGTATTTTTCCTGTGCGACAAGCACGGGAAAGAGTGTAATGGTGTAGAAGGGTTGTCCTGCGGCCAGTGCGTGCCGTGTGTGTGACCGTTGCAGGTGAGTTCGCCCTACCAGCGATCACAGTGACATCTCTCTGACATTCGAGCTAGCTGGCCAGAAGAAAGCGGAGGCGACGAAGAAGGCTGTGGATACAGCGAAGGAGTCTAAGCCGGCAAAGGCGCAGGTTGGTGCCAACCAGATGGTCGGTGGGATCAGCTGGAATCCCAGAAGGTACTAAGTACGTGTCCGATCCTCCTCGCTGTGGACGAAATAATGCAGACGCGGAACAGGGAAACGGAAGGCTGCCGACCCTTTGCAGCGAACGGTCCAGGATCTTGCGACGGAGGCGGCGGCGGTAATGAGGGACATCCACATTCGGGTGGCCCAGCTGGGAAACCTCCACGATACCATTATCCAGCGAATTGCGGAATTGCCAGGAGTAGCGGGGGATAATATATAATAGCGCATTCAGAGCGAAAGTGAGAACATTGATAATTTGTACAAAATGGAAGACATTTTTTGTACTCAATTCATGCGGCGAGCAGGGCAGGCCTTCAGTGGATGCTGTTCAAGCACTGGGAACTTGGCGATCCAAATGAAAGTACTTTGAATGGAAGTTTCGAAGCGTGTCTCTCCAGAACCCATATACACGAGACTCGGAGGCATAGTGATGGGCACGGCCCGGCCCAGCCCGCAGCTTGGGCCGGGCCGAGCCGCCAAAAGTCCGAGCCGGGCCAGGCCCAAGCCGTTGGTGCGCCGGGCTTCCGGGACTGGCTCGAGTTTTGACAAGCCGAGCCCTGAAGCCGCGGCCTCGTAGGCGCAGAGAAACAACTTTTTTTTCATAATTGTCAGTCGACCGCTTGCAATCGGATGTCACGGAATATGCGAATTTGTGTGGGATTACGGTGCCCGAGCAGTACCAGGTCTGTTTCAAATGGCGAAATAGAAATCAGCTGACGGAAATTGAAAGCAGGAACACAGCTTACATATCATTGTCTCGGAAGCTTAGTTGTAAGTCCGATGTCGTCTTCGCCAGCAGTCCTTCATGAAGGCTTCGTGTAATCCTTTAGTTGGTCAGTGCACTCCTGTTGCCTGAATGTTACCTAGAATCTCTTGGACTGACTCAGTACCCCTGGGAAGTTACAAACGAAGGAAGTAACATTTTTACACCGATACTTACGCAGCATATCCGGTGTTTCAGTGCGCCTCGCCCTCGCGGGGTTGGAATGAATGAAAAAAAATTACAGCGAACGCCAACCAGCTAAACCGGGCTAATTACGTTAACTTTCTATCTCGACGTGTCCTCGGTGCTTATCTTCGACTACTGAACAGAATGCAATGCCATTTGTGTGGCTGCATCTTCGTCTTCTGCGATCACCCTGCAACATGTGGTAAGTGCATGAAGATTGAAGCCGCAACGCTTCCAGAGGAGAAGAACGCTATCCAGGTTAGCACCACCTCGTTAATCATATTTAGACCTGAGTATTTCTACTATGGCAGGAAACTCAACAATGCGAAGGATGCGGAGCAGTGTATCCTCGTATGCAAGGTGTCCTGTGCGGCTCTTGCAAAGTAAAAAGTAATAATCCATTTATATACCGAGTTATTCTACTGAACAATCTACAAGCTGGTGACGATGCCGGACAGGTAGGAACCCATCCGGTCGTCAGCAGCATTATCAAGAGTGTGGCGACTCACCAGTCCGAGGCTTTGCTGCATCGACTCAACCGACAGCCAGCTAAACAAACCTTGAATCGGGGTTTGTTGAATGCCTCACAGGCATGTGTGCGCAACCAGGCCCTCAAAGAACTTAGTCGCACCGAAACAAATGTTTTGACAGGGACATTATGGATTTATCCTGCGAATGGGAATAAAGCTCACGCTGTAACTATATCCTAGCCTCGTTGTCAACAGGTTTTGATTCAGCAGACTCGCAGATTCAACACCCAACAGTTAGATATATGGTTATATCGGCTGTCCCTGTAGAGACCGCATTTAGAGCATTTGTAGAGTTACTTCAATCTGCTTACATGACGCTGCCGGTCGACCCAGATGAAAAGGAAGAACATGACCGAATGACTGCAAGGATCACTTTGTTAGTAATGTTTATTTCTTCTACCCTTCCGCTCGTTCTACCCTTCTGCTCGCAATGACACAGTAGTACCAAGTACTAATGAAGTGTGCACAGGGAATATGTGACATTCGCTGTCCAGAAGGATAACAGCAGCTCATATCAGCTCAACGTCCCCAGCAGCTCTATCGGGACTCTTCACAATCGGCTCAGTCAGAGCGATGGGATCTCGAAAAAAGATGCAGCTGGAAAGTCAATCACACTCCGGGTTTATGTGTGGGAGATTCTTCATAACGCAAAGCAGTCAAGAGAGGTACCTTAAAACCTTCACTTTCTATTCAGATGATTAAATTTCTTTTACTCTAGAGTGACGATGACTCTGGTGGATCTAACAAGGAGGATGCTTCGCCACCATCAAAATGTTCGGTTGTTGAAAATAGTTACAGGCGTATTATGAATATTTCCACCCGTAGTACTAGTTTAACCTCTCAACGCTCAGTTACAGCTAGCTTGCAGCGATCTATTGCAAGCCATGTCTTAACACCGCTAAAGTACACTAGCATGTATCGGCCATCCATTGCAGGCCCGTCACTTTTACCCTCAACACCTGCAGTGCGATATGATGCCTACCCATTTGAGCGCATCAATTGGACTATTGATAAGTGGGGCACAATTTCACTTATTGAAGGGTCACCAAAGGAAACTATACTCGTTGCGAAGGATTGGCCAGAACATAAATATCAGAGTAAACCACGGGGTGGGTATTTGGGAAGGGGTGTCGAGAAGTATGCATTCAAGGTATGCTATTCTACTGTAATGATATGTCCGACGTCCATTGATTTACTGCCAGGGACAAGTTGGCGGTGCAGATGTTGCAGTATTTCAAATCAACCCAATTGCCTCGCTATTTATAATCCAAGAGGACAAGAATAATAACATGCTTCGGCAGGGATTGAAAGCCCTTGTCCTGGCTGACTATTTTATGAAAAGCTTTTATCAGCGTGCCAAGCAGCTTAATTTTGACGGCCTTCCCAGTAAGTATAGAAGTATCAAACTGCAGCAAATATAGTTCACTAATGATTCCTATCAGGAATGCGAGTCAATGCTAGTGGTGCCTTCCTTGGCGTAATAAATGCAGAAAAGATTCTTCCTCGTCCAGTCACAGGGCCAGATAATCGCACACTCACACACACACTATTCCTCTCGACACCTCTTCTTTTAGGTGACTTTTGCAAATACTCAGGTTCAGGTTCATTACAGACAGGTCAAAGTGGTGAAACTGGGTTCGGAGCAGCAGTGGATACATTCGCACACCACGTAGTTGTTGATAGCATGAATTCGGTCTTCCTATGCGACCTTCAAGGTAAGTATAGCACACGAAGGCCTTTTATAAGACTAAATCATGGTCTAACTAGGGTTCATAACCAACAATGAATTCATTCTCTTTGATCCTCAAGCCCGCATGTTAGTGTTCACCATTTACATTGATTACTATGTCACGCTGAAGATTTGTCTATAGAACCGCAGACACAACTACGAAGACCACATTATACGATCTATCACCTGCCGATGCAATCCAAAAGTTTCTCAGAGAGCATGTGTGTAATGCCTTCTGTAAGGGTCTACAGCTGCCGTCTACCAACCCGACACAATACGTACCTAAAAGTATATTACCCGATAAACTGTGTAATGGCCCATTGAGACACGGTATGTTATAATTTTATCAGCGGTGTATATTGCACTCACATCCAGCTGGGCCTTAGGATGGGATTAGTGTACCTTTTACCGTTCAGTACTTCTCTCTAGCATTGTGGAAATTATTTAGAAAAAAAAAAAAAAAAAAAAAGCATTTATAATTGTAGTCCGAAGGTGCCTGTTACGATTATCGCTGAACACAGCAGCACAATCATGGATACATTATGTGGAGCATGGTTTGGAATACTAGCCATATGTTCTCCATCGTCAGCTGGGTATTCAAGGCGCTAAAGGTGTCCTGAGCATGGGCTGCGTACTCCAGATCTACAAAGCGAATGAGGTCGTCACCTCCGAGCTCATCCTTGAGCCTTCGAATGATAGCTACATCAACAGGCTGCAAGCAATTGAGACCGCCATACTCTTCAGGCATAGTGATGGCTACATTCGGTGCAACCCCTGAAGGATTTTTCTTGTGACGATCGGTACGCACAACATGGTTATTGAAGTTGTCCTTCAACGCATCAAGTTCCTGTTTAATGAACATGGGCCAGAGCCATTGAACCAGCTCACTGAACAAATAAGCACGCATTGGATAAAACTAGCAAACTACGCACTATTGGTGTGCGTTATTGCTATCATAGTTATACGACTCTGCACCCTTCCTCCATATCTCCTTGATATTATCACCCCATTGAAGGCAGACACGAAGCCACCCTCTTTCTATCGTTGTATTGTGGATACTCTTGAGGAATTGATGAGCCGAGAGCTCTGCCACCGGCAGGTCGGGCGAGAATGCCTCACTGGTAAATGTATTGATTAAGACAGATAACTATAATCTGTTTAGTGACATACCGAAGTGCATTGGCAAAGCCGTACATCTTTGTAGTCTCCGAACCACAATCAGTGGTTGACTGAATCGGCATCCCTGTATATAGATGATTCTTGTCATTTATTCAACGAATAACAAACATACCTCCGAGTTCCTCAACGAGACTAAGATAGAGGTACGCAATAGCCTCCCCAAGGCGATTATTTGGTACGACCCACAGCCCTAGCCACTTACCTGACCATACATCACGTAACGCCCAGATGGGAAAGCCGATTGCAGTTAGCTTGTCATGACCATCACCGCTCCATTCATAGTGAGGACCTAGGACAACGAGTGGGACCCGATGCACCTTCTTTGCTGTAGGATCTCGGTCTGAGAACCCTTCGGGATCTTGCAGGCGCATCTCCATTTCTACATAGTCTCTGGTCAAAGATTGAGATGGTCGTCTAATATAAAGCATAAACAGAACTGACCGTGTTAAGTGAATGCCAGTTTGCCTGGAAATGTCCTCTTTGATGAGGCGTGGGCCGTGCCATCTCGTCGGATCCTTCGCCATTTGGTCCATAACAAGCTGTCGCTTGACAACCTCTGGTATCTCATGGGTAGTAAGTTTACTTCCTTTGAGTCCCATCTTGGAACGACATCTCGCCACCGAGGTTGGACTAAAGCACGTGCATGTGCGCAGAGTCACTTCAGTAAAGTACAAGTGAATAGCGGACAAACAAACCTGATGGTAATGTCATGTTCCACCTTGAGCATTGCTCAGAGTTATGCGGTTAGTTATACCACGCCGATGGTATTCTGTGAGGAAGGCTTGAAGGTGAGGGTCGTTGGCCGACGCTAGGCTCATAACAAATGTTATCGTGACCTACAGTTCTAAGTGGAGAAACTTACGGCAGCTTTTGTGCTGGTTTTTACCAGTGGGGTTGTGATTGTGCAAGCCTGAACTACTGTCGAGGACAGGCTCGTGGCGGTCATCCTCGTCGTACATCGCATCAACAAGCACGTGATAAGGAGTACGTACAGATATACAGATCGAAGCCCGCATTGCATCCATATTGCATGACTAAAGTTACTAGTTTGCCTCTGGCGTTTACATTTCGCCATTTGAAACAGACCTGGCACTGCTCGGGCACCGTAGGGATGCGTCGTCGATTGCGTACTAATATTCTGTGCGCTTGAAGCTTAATTTTAAACCTGTGATCGATAGAGATGCCATCATGTGAAAAGGACGACCGGAAATGCCATGAAGTAATATGTACCTGAGTCATATTACTCCCACAAACCTTGCCAAAACTTGTACATAACACTCGCTTACGGTGCCCGAGCAGTACCAGGTCTGTTTCAAATGGCGAAATGTAAACGCCAGAGGCAAACTAGTAACTTTAGTCATGCAATATGGATGCAATGCGGGCTTCGATCTGTATATCTGTACGTACTCCTTATCACGTGCTTGTTGATGCGATGTACGACGAGGATGACCGCCACGAGCCTGTCCTCGACAGTAGTTCAGGCTTGCACAATCACAACCCCACTGGTAAAAACCAGCACAAAAGCTGCCGTAAGTTTCTCCACTTAGAACTGTAGGTCACGATAACATTTGTTATGAGCCTAGCGTCGGCCAACGACCCTCACCTTCAAGCCTTCCTCACAGAATACCATCGGCGTGGTATAACTAACCGCATAACTCTGAGCAATGCTCAAGGTGGAACATGACATTACCATCAGGTTTGTTTGTCCGCTATTCACTTGTACTTTACTGAAGTGACTCTGCGCACATGCACGTGCTTTAGTCCAACCTCGGTGGCGAGATGTCGTTCCAAGATGGGACTCAAAGGAAGTAAACTTACTACCCATGAGATACCAGAGGTTGTCAAGCGACAGCTTGTTATGGACCAAATGGCGAAGGATCCGACGAGATGGCACGGCCCACGCCTCATCAAAGAGGACATTTCCAGGCAAACTGGCATTCACTTAACACGGTCAGTTCTGTTTATGCTTTATATTAGACGACCATCTCAATCTTTGACCAGAGACTATGTAGAAATGGAGATGCGCCTGCAAGATCCCGAAGGGTTCTCAGACCGAGATCCTACAGCAAAGAAGGTGCATCGGGTCCCACTCGTTGTCCTAGGTCCTCACTATGAATGGAGCGGTGATGGTCATGACAAGCTAACTGCAATCGGCTTTCCCATCTGGGCGTTACGTGATGTATGGTCAGGTAAGTGGCTAGGGCTGTGGGTCGTACCAAATAATCGCCTTGGGGAGGCTATTGCGTACCTCTATCTTAGTCTCGTTGAGGAACTCGGAGGTATGTTTGTTATTCGTTGAATAAATGACAAGAATCATCTATATACAGGGATGCCGATTCAGTCAACCACTGATTGTGGTTCGGAGACTACAAAGATGTACGGCTTTGCCAATGCACTTCGGTATGTCACTAAACAGATTATAGTTATCTGTCTTAATCAATACATTTACCAGTGAGGCATTCTCGCCCGACCTGCCGGTGGCAGAGCTCTCGGCTCATCAATTCCTCAAGAGTATCCACAATACAACGATAGAAAGAGGGTGGCTTCGTGTCTGCCTTCAATGGGGTGATAATATCAAGGAGATATGGAGGAAGGGTGCAGAGTCGTATAACTATGATAGCAATAACGCACACCAATAGTGCGTAGTTTGCTAGTTTTATCCAATGCGTGCTTATTTGTTCAGTGAGCTGGTTCAATGGCTCTGGCCCATGTTCATTAAACAGGAACTTGATGCGTTGAAGGACAACTTCAATAACCATGTTGTGCGTACCGATCGTCACAAGAAAAATCCTTCAGGGGTTGCACCGAATGTAGCCATCACTATGCCTGAAGAGTATGGCGGTCTCAATTGCTTGCAGCCTGTTGATGTAGCTATCATTCGAAGGCTCAAGGATGAGCTCGGAGGTGACGACCTCATTCGCTTTGTAGATCTGGAGTACGCAGCCCATGCTCAGGACACCTTTAGCGCCTTGAATACCCAGCTGACGATGGAGAACATATGGCTAGTATTCCAAACCATGCTCCACATAATGTATCCATGATTGTGCTGCTGTGTTCAGCGATAATCGTAACAGGCACCTTCGGACTACAATTATAAATGCTTTTTTTTTTTTTTTTTTTTTTCTAAATAATTTCCACAATGCTAGAGAGAAGTACTGAACGGTAAAAGGTACACTAATCCCATCCTAAGGCCCAGCTGGATGTGAGTGCAATATACACCGCTGATAAAATTATAACATACCGTGTCTCAATGGGCCATTACACAGTTTATCGGGTAATATACTTTTAGGTACGTATTGTGTCGGGTTGGTAGACGGCAGCTGTAGACCCTTACAGAAGGCATTACACACATGCTCTCTGAGAAACTTTTGGATTGCATCGGCAGGTGATAGATCGTATAATGTGGTCTTCGTAGTTGTGTCTGCGGTTCTATAGACAAATCTTCAGCGTGACATAGTAATCAATGTAAATGGTGAACACTAACATGCGGGCTTGAGGATCAAAGAGAATGAATTCATTGTTGGTTATGAACCCTAGTTAGACCATGATTTAGTCTTATAAAAGGCCTTCGTGTGCTATACTTACCTTGAAGGTCGCATAGGAAGACCGAATTCATGCTATCAACAACTACGTGGTGTGCGAATGTATCCACTGCTGCTCCGAACCCAGTTTCACCACTTTGACCTGTCTGTAATGAACCTGAACCTGAGTATTTGCAAAAGTCACCTAAAAGAAGAGGTGTCGAGAGGAATAGTGTGTGTGTGAGTGTGCGATTATCTGGCCCTGTGACTGGACGAGGAAGAATCTTTTCTGCATTTATTACGCCAAGGAAGGCACCACTAGCATTGACTCGCATTCCTGATAGGAATCATTAGTGAACTATATTTGCTGCAGTTTGATACTTCTATACTTACTGGGAAGGCCGTCAAAATTAAGCTGCTTGGCACGCTGATAAAAGCTTTTCATAAAATAGTCAGCCAGGACAAGGGCTTTCAATCCCTGCCGAAGCATGTTATTATTCTTGTCCTCTTGGATTATAAATAGCGAGGCAATTGGGTTGATTTGAAATACTGCAACATCTGCACCGCCAACTTGTCCCTGGCAGTAAATCAATGGACGTCGGACATATCATTACAGTAGAATAGCATACCTTGAATGCATACTTCTCGACACCCCTTCCCAAATACCCACCCCGTGGTTTACTCTGATATTTATGTTCTGGCCAATCCTTCGCAACGAGTATAGTTTCCTTTGGTGACCCTTCAATAAGTGAAATTGTGCCCCACTTATCAATAGTCCAATTGATGCGCTCAAATGGGTAGGCATCATATCGCACTGCAGGTGTTGAGGGTAAAAGTGACGGGCCTGCAATGGATGGCCGATACATGCTAGTGTACTTTAGCGGTGTTAAGACATGGCTTGCAATAGATCGCTGCAAGCTAGCTGTAACTGAGCGTTGAGAGGTTAAACTAGTACTACGGGTGGAAATATTCATAATACGCCTGTAACTATTTTCAACAACCGAACATTTTGATGGTGGCGAAGCATCCTCCTTGTTAGATCCACCAGAGTCATCGTCACTCTAGAGTAAAAGAAATTTAATCATCTGAATAGAAAGTGAAGGTTTTAAGGTACCTCTCTTGACTGCTTTGCGTTATGAAGAATCTCCCACACATAAACCCGGAGTGTGATTGACTTTCCAGCTGCATCTTTTTTCGAGATCCCATCGCTCTGACTGAGCCGATTGTGAAGAGTCCCGATAGAGCTGCTGGGGACGTTGAGCTGATATGAGCTGCTGTTATCCTTCTGGACAGCGAATGTCACATATTCCCTGTGCACACTTCATTAGTACTTGGTACTACTGTGTCATTGCGAGCAGAAGGGTAGAACGAGCGGAAGGGTAGAAGAAATAAACATTACTAACAAAGTGATCCTTGCAGTCATTCGGTCATGTTCTTCCTTTTCATCTGGGTCGACCGGCAGCGTCATGTAAGCAGATTGAAGTAACTCTACAAATGCTCTAAATGCGGTCTCTACAGGGACAGCCGATATAACCATATATCTAACTGTTGGGTGTTGAATCTGCGAGTCTGCTGAATCAAAACCTGTTGACAACGAGGCTAGGATATAGTTACAGCGTGAGCTTTATTCCCATTCGCAGGATAAATCCATAATGTCCCTGTCAAAACATTTGTTTCGGTGCGACTAAGTTCTTTGAGGGCCTGGTTGCGCACACATGCCTGTGAGGCATTCAACAAACCCCGATTCAAGGTTTGTTTAGCTGGCTGTCGGTTGAGTCGATGCAGCAAAGCCTCGGACTGGTGAGTCGCCACACTCTTGATAATGCTGCTGACGACCGGATGGGTTCCTACCTGTCCGGCATCGTCACCAGCTTGTAGATTGTTCAGTAGAATAACTCGGTATATAAATGGATTATTACTTTTTACTTTGCAAGAGCCGCACAGGACACCTTGCATACGAGGATACACTGCTCCGCATCCTTCGCATTGTTGAGTTTCCTGCCATAGTAGAAATACTCAGGTCTAAATATGATTAACGAGGTGGTGCTAACCTGGATAGCGTTCTTCTCCTCTGGAAGCGTTGCGGCTTCAATCTTCATGCACTTCCCACATGTTGCAGGGTGATCGCAGAAGACGAAGATGCAGCCACACAAATGGCATTGCATTCTGTTCAGTAGTCGAAGATAAGCACCGAGGACACGTCGAGATAGAAAGTTAACGTAATTAGCCCGGTTTAGCTGGTTGGCGTTCGCTGTAATTTTTTTTCATTCATTCCAACCCCGCGAGGGCGAGGCGCACTGAAACACCGGATATGCTGCATAAGTATCGGTGTAAAAATGTTACTTCCTTCGTTTGTAACTTCCCAGGGGTACTGAGTCAGTCCAAGAGATTCTAGGTAACATTCAGGCAACAGGAGTGCACTGACCAACTAAAGGATTACACGAAGACTTCATGAAGGACTGCTGGCGAAGACGACATCGGACTTACAACTAAGCTTCCGAGACAATGATATGTAAGCTGTGTTCCTGCTTTCAATTTCCGTCAGCTGATTTCTATTTCGCCATTTGAAACAAACCTGGTACTGCTCGGGCACCGTACTCGCTGGACCATAGTTGATACTATTATGTAATATAGCATGCACCTTACGTAGGGAGTACATAAATCTAGCGTCATCTCCATACGGAGCTCTGAGGAGCACCCATGATGCTGCCGGATTTCACCGGGATGGCACCTGAGGCTAAAGATAGCGCTGGTCTTACATATAAGTACCGGTTACTAGATTGGGGGAAATCAGTCAGACGCCGGCTGTTGTAAGATGCGTATTTTATTCATACACTCCTTCCTACGCCTCCACATACGGATCGCCTGAACCGTCCCCTCGTCTCCAGGATGATGGTGCACAGAAACGGTAAGCCGCCTCCACTTACGGCGCACAGGAACCGTAGGCTACGCCGCCTACCAGTACGGTGCCCATTCACCGTCCATCGCCTCTCCGCCCATGGTGCACATGCACCGTACGCCGCGTCCACTTACGGTGCACAGGAACCGTACGCTGCCTGCCAGTACGGTCCCAAACATGCCTCGCCCGCAGCCGCGACGACCCCCGCCGCGCCCCCGACAGCCGCTTCCGCTTCACCAGCGGCGACCCCTCATCTCGCCACGCCTCCCCCTCCGACCCGCTCGAGCTCCGCGCACGCTTCCCCACAGGCCCCTACCGCACGGTACTCCGGCTGCTGTTGCCAAGCCCGTCAGTTATGCGCCACCCATACGCACGCTGCGCTGCACCTGGCACGCACCTCGCTACGCTCCCGTGCGTCCGCCACCCGCTGTCCCCGTCGAACACTGTTGGCGAAGGAGCAGATGAAGGGGATCTGTCCATGGGAGCCTGAGAGTGCATTCTGTGCTCAGCGCCGAGACTCCGTCCATTCCAGAGCGTTTTCATTCCCCTCCGATGCAGCTCCGACGTTCTCGAGGAAATTGGCGGGTATACCATGACGCCGTGATCATGCGCAGGCGTTCAAGTGAGTTTCATTGGGGATTAACGACGATTGTGACCGACCATGCGTAAGACTCTCTCCTCCAGGAGGTGGGTGTTCCATAGCGACGACGCCGCATTTTATCCCTGGGGCGGAAATATCGACGGAGAAGAGACTGGAGCCGCTTCTGAGGGCGTGGAAGAGGGGATAACAATAGCAGAGAATTCGGTTGGATTTATATGTACTTCGAAGCGTGACTGGGAGACAGATCCGGGGTGGGAGGGGCACGAGAATGACGAGGTGGAGTTGTCACGGTTGTGAAGACCCAGAGGACGTTCGGATCCCGGGACAGTTGAAGATCCACCATGATGCACGCGACTCGGAGGCCCGTTCAATACCACTGTAGAAGCAGGGCATAATTGTCTCAGGAACCACCAAGGTGAAAGGCGGCAACTATCACTTACCTACCATCTCGGACAGTTCTTGACGTTGATATGGACGGGCTTGGGCGAGTCAGTGGTGCAGTAAAGTATGCTTCCCAGCAGAACACCTCTCATAGACTCCCATATGACCGCGTCTCAGAAGGTGCACGAAATACCAACGGTCAAAATGTTAACATCCATCGCATCAGACTTGACTAACGTAACGTGAGACTTACCGCGGAAAGCGTCTTCAGTACGTTCTCAATTCGAATAAAGAAAGGGTTACTAAGTTACAGGCGGTATGCAACCGAGATCGGTAGGCAAAATGGTTGCCAATGATATACATTATCAGTGGTTGGTCTTCTGTTGATAACGCTCCAATGCCTGTGGATGCTAATATCGGGAGTTCCATTTTGGTGTCTGTCAAAGAGCGCGGAGAAGCTATGCTAGCTCACAGGTCCGACCATCCTGCAGCAGTCAGAATGAAGACTCGTTTGTCTAGCTTCAAGCTGAAGTCTGAGCTCCCGGATCCTTTTCTACGTCAAGGCTTCTTGCGAAGCACGTGCAGTGTCGAGGGGCTGGACCCATACACGTCTACAAGTTCAAATTTCACACGCGACCAGACTGCAACGCGATTCAAGCACCGGGAACCTGGCGTCACCCAGATAACAGTCCTTTGAATGGAAGTTTCGAAGCGCGTCTCTTATCCCAGATGTCAATTAGACAAGAGGCAGCGGAGTAGCAACCATTTATTCATAATTGTCAGTCGACCACTTTCCATCGGATGTCATCGAATATGCGAATTTGTGCGCGATGTCGCCGATCCCATTACTGCCTAGTACGTACTACTTGTTCGTTCCCTTAGAAGCTTAATTTTAAATCGGTGATCTATACAGAGTCTGTCAAAAGGACGACTGGAAAGGTCCTAAAGTAATTTTCACTTGACTAATTGGGACAGAAAATTCAGCTTAAACATAATAGTTTTCGCATCGCTTACAACACGACTGTTTGTTGGCATGACGATCCGGTGCTCATTTCTCCTTTGATTTCCTGGAGGCAGCGCTTCACATGCTTGTCGCGGTATTCTTTGCGAGCGTACCGTTTGTGACTATTGGATAGACACCATGTGATGTTTGAGCATGCACAAGAATGTGCTCACCAGACGGTGCATTCGTGGATCTTTCCGCAATTCATGGTGTCGACATGACGATTGGCGTCTTGCTGGTACGCAAAGCACTTTCCGCTGTAAGTGTTCCATAAGACTGACGGCCGACAAGGCTAATGTTAGCACAGGCGTACAAACTGTGCATGTGAAGGGCTTCCCCATAAGAGGCATGTGGCGGATATGAGAGGCCGTCTGTCACCTGCTGTCGAAGACACCCTCGTGTGAACAAGCTGGGTGGCCGCATGAGAAATACGTGTTACCATTGGATTTTGTAGATAATGTACAGTTTGAGGTCAGCTAAGTTGACTCGTCAATTGGCTGGCCTGCACGATGCTGTGTTGGGAGTGTCAAGGGGGATCATGCGTGAAAGAGATTTACTATGAGAAATGGAAGGAGAATTGCCGGCATCGCCTTGTCTCTTGAGTGTACCTGATCACATGGGGTGACTGTTGATATAAATACAGATAGAAGATAATTCACGACCCACCTGCCAGGTCTCTGTTGTACAGACCGGAGGCTGTAGTGAAGAAAGTTGTCATTAAGAGACTCGTCCCGTGTTCTACAGCGTTCCGCAGCGCTTGAACATACATGCCGACGGTCCCCTCGCTGGTATAGGAGCCAGAGATGATGGCATTGGAAGGAAACAGTGTGAAGGAAGACTCTGAGTGTACCAGCAGAGCACTACATGTGGGAATGAGGGATATGTGAATACAAGGAGTGACTTGGGGAACATCACAAGACAAACCAACAATTAACACTGGATACATGCTCGTTCGTGCCAGAGCGCATCCAGTCACTGTCCATAGGGCTCTGGAAGGAGTGCATTTGGTGTACCCTGAGGTAAACAGGAAAAGAGAGCTTGAGGATGAATGAGTACAGACAAAGCGCAGTAGGGGGGATTGTTAGTTCATGTCCAAGTCTGGCCAGAGGATAGCCCCATGCTTCTATGGCTGGCTGGACTCTTTCCCGGAGGCCGCAGAACTCTTGACATACAGAGGATAACTGCTTATGATCCTAAGTAGGCAGGTAACGGTTTTGGGAGACGCCCCTAAGCATTGGACGCCCGGCACCTAAGACACAGCAACTTTCAAGGCGGTGCAGACAGGCCCAAAGTGCGTCAAGGAAACGATAAGTAATAATAAACATCTGAGACGCGGGTGATGCAAAATATGGATATAGATATTACTTGAAATGCAGGAGAAATGGAAGGTGTGGCGTCCTGTCTCAGGGCGAGATGAGATATTGCAGATCAGATGAGGAGAGGGGCCACAGGCGCCGGTGCAGGAACTGATATGGATTTTGAAATTGCTGTCTATGTCACCGGCAACCCCCGGAAACCTTGCTTGCGGCCGGGCGGCCGCTGTTCTGCCAGTCGTCGGCAAAGCACGTGCCAGCGGAATATTCTCACGCCAGATATCCAGGCACGCGTGCCCATGGTAAATTCAAGCATTCCGCAGTGGCAGCATGGCAGTCCAGCTGAATGTGGCCCAAGCGAGTGTGTCCCTTTTTCGGCATGCAACTGCGCCCGTCCATCGGTTTGGTCTGTCCATCTCGTCCTCTCCATATCCCCGTCTCAACTTGAATCAGTCTGATACACTTCGCCAACTCACGCGCAGCTCACCCTTGCGTTAATGAACTATTTGACGGTGACAGAGCCCTTGCACGGCTCGTTAGCCTTTTCACCTGGTACGCGCCGACTGGGAACCAGTGAGTCGAGTCTCACCTATATGTGCTACTAGTAATCTTCGTCGGGCACGCAAAACATCAAATAGACTGCTCACGAGTCTAATGGACGCCCCCGACAAGCAAATTGAAGGACAGGTATCACATAACTTGCTCAGAATGTGAATCTGTGGAGAAGTCATTGTTATTGTGCCAGGGCGTGACGTCGTTCTGCACTGTAGCAGATCATAAACAACACGCTGTCATCATTGCTGGTGTGCTTCAAAACGCCATACCCTGTCGTGTTCTCTACGTCAGCACCACAGCACCTCTCATGAGCCATCATTGACTCAAGTTGGTTGCCGTTGCGCGTATGAGCGCCCACGAGGAAGCCATGATCAATTTCAAGAGGGGGAACACAAGGAACGGACCAAATCACGTCAGTGAGCTCTCCATGTGTCTCTTCAATGGGCTTCTGGGTTCTCCGCGCCGACGTAACGTTGCCTCAAAATACACTGTGACCCTTACAATGTGCCAAGAGCTCCTTAGAGATAATTGTAACAGGAGCCGATTCTGAGGTGACAAGCAGATCAGTTGTCTGGCATCCACATGTAGAAATGTTAGACCCTGACTACCGGCTCGCTTTTGCGACCCCTTGAGCCAGCCTGCAAGCCTATGCGAGTCGGCTTTAGTTGTGGGCTCTTCGAATGTCGCTAGATATTTGTATTATCCATAGGGATAACTTATTGTAAGAGTGTGTTTTGATCCTAGATGGGCATTAGATGGTGTTATCGGTGGGCTAAGGCGACTACTAAGTAATAGTACAGTTAAATCGAGCGCATTATTTTACGACTTCGAAGAGCGAGTGGCGAAATCAGAGACGACGACACGCGAGGGTCAGGCGAGAGCGTATAGCGCAGAGCAGGCGGAAACGCCTATGGTATCGATTTCCTTCGGCCTGAGGCCTGAGCTCAGATGCCGGGAGGTGCGTTGGGCACTTGGGCCGCAACTTTCCATGCTTCTTTCGTGATGTGCATGGAGGCTTCGAAAGCAGACCCCGAGGCACCCCGCCGGATGCAGTGCCAGAGGACCACACAAACTTCTTCCTCGCAGCCCGGGCGCTCCGACTACCAATCGACAGTTACTGGGTGTAGCGTTCAGCTCCGGTATAGCGATAACTGACACATGCCTCCTGTAGACTCTCCTATTTGTTCCTTAGAATATATCCTTCTAGTTCAATCGTATTCTATGCGCAGAAAAGAGACATCGTCTGCTGTCAGCGTTGACTGTTGCATGGGTCAGTATTCTCATCGGAGTCACGGTGGTCAAGTAGCATAGCCATAAAAGGACCGCTTGCCTGATTCGACTGATAACCATATCATATGAGGAACCCCGCGGCCCTGCACGGGAAAGAGTCCAGTCAGCAGTGTTAACTTAAATCAGCTGGCCAGGCTTGGACACGTACTTGTAAACCCGCTGCGTCCTGCAACCAACACCCCAACTGGCCTATCCCAGTACGCCTCGTTCTAAACCAATGCAAACCTTCCAGAGCTTTATGGACAGCGACTGGACAAGCTCTGCAACGAGCGATCCTGCATCCAGCCTGACTAATGGTTCGTCTTGACATGTCCCCCATGCTGCTCCTTGACCTTGTATTCACACATCCCCTATGCTCCCCCTGTATTCGCTTTCATTGTACACTCAGGATCTACCCTCACGCTCTTTCCTTCCGGCATCGCCATCTCTAGCTCGTACGAGAGGGCTCTCGGCTGCTGGCACCTTTTCCTCCCTGCGGGAACAAGTCTGGACAACAGAGTCACTACTGGTGGGTCGTGCATCTTCTATCTGTATTACTATCCTCACTCATATCATATGTGTTAGATGCGCTCATGGGAACGGACGACGTCGCCAGCACTCCTTGCATCTTTTCTGTGCAAGTCTCTCACGGACTCCCCATTGGTGCTTCCCTCCCCATGGCCCCTGAGCAACACCGTGTCGTGCAGATCGGGCCCTTCACCAGCCAAGCTGACCTTAAACGGTACATTATTCTGACACAAGAAAATAGCAACACGTACTTCACGTGTGACTACCCAGCTTGTTCACACGAGGGTGCTTTCGACAGCAGGCGACAGACGGCCTCTCATGTCCGCCGCGTACATCTTATGGAGAAGCCCTTCAAATGCACCACTTGGTACGCATGTGCTAGCATTAGCCTTGTCAACCGTCAGTCTTATGGAATACTTACAGCGGGAAGTACTTTGCGTACCAGCAAGACGCCAATCGTCATGTGAATACGATGAATCGGGGAAAGATCCACGAATGTACCATCTGGTGAGCACCATTCTCCCGTCCGTTTCGTGCATGCTCAACGTCACATGGTGTCTATCAACCAGTCACAAACGGTACGCTCGCAAGGATTACTGTGACAGGCACGTGATACACTGCCTGAGGAAAACCGGGGAGAAATCAGGGTCAGATCGTAAGATCTGATCTTCTCAACACGCAGCCGTCCAATCAGCAGTGTTGAAACTGCTATGCTTAAGTTGAATTATCTGTATTTGTACCACACGCTCTGCGGGAGGGTGTTGCCGACCGTCAGTAACATAGTATCTGGGATCAGCTGATTATAGTGACCACTCGACCTTGTGGACATATTCGGGGTGATAACTCGTCCTACAAAGGTGCTGCTTGTCGCATAGTGAGAGACGCATCGACAGAGCAATTGCGCAGCTGCGCTATAGTGCAGCTAAAACCATTCTGGCCTCCCGTCACTGCACTAGCTGTACCGCCAGATGGAACATCAAAGCGGTTTGTCTGGACCTGGCTGTGACCTTGGTGCGGAATGTCCTAACAAGGACCTGGAGTGTCATGCCGATGTCACGTATTTGCGACTAACTGGCGAGGGGGAACACTTGACCACAGGTCTTCTTCGGGGACACGAGATAGTGTGAATCTCCCGCTATCCTGCAATCTAATGTGCCATCAGCAACACGCACAGTGCCTCGTCGCTGCCATCCTCCAACCTGGTATAACCTTTCGCACCTGCACCAGAACCATCCCTGACAGGAGCTCGCGGGCTATAATCTTCCAAAGACCGTCCCGCGGTGCCCACGCCTTCAAGGCCAGCAGGACGAAGCAAAACAAACGCACCAGACCACTTCTCTGATCCCTTACACCCCCAAATGCCTGTCCCGATAAAATCGTGGGTTCTCTGGCGTTCAATCAGGTAACCGCCTGTCGTTATCACTCCAACCTCTCCGGAATAATCGCGGTCAGGAGCTGACTTGGAGTAAATCAAGGGAGCCAATGCTCTGCAGTTACGAAGGTTAGACCCTGAATACCTGCCAGTTTTTCCCATCCCTGCAACGTTTCGACCGGATGAGGTTGCGAGTTGTATTCAGGCGGATGCCTGGGTTCTTCAAGTGACATGTGACATCATGGTTTTTATCATCCGTAGGGAGGTGAGAGTCGAGAGCGTGTGAGACGGCGCGGGATCGCGAGAACGGCCAGTGGATACTACGGGTACGGAGTGTGCTTAGTGATGCACGGGGCTCGGGCTCAAGCCCGAAGCCGAGCCCAGCCGAGCCCGATTTGGGCGAGCCGAGCCCGGGCCCAGCCCGCAGTGAGCCCACCAAGTGGGCCGGGCTTCTAACTTGCGGAAGCCCAAGCCCTGGGCTTGAGCCCGGGCTTTGCTGCACTTATATAGTACAACTTTGCCTTGATTTGGACGGCAACTGTACATACATAAAACAAGGTTATTTCTCTCGTTCTGCCTCCTGCCCGAAGCCATATGTCGGGGATCACCAACAACAGTCGACCGAAGCGCAAAATTACCGCAACGGAGAAAGTCGTCGACCCCAGCAATGCCGAGAAAGCTCAGCAGGCATTTTCATCCGATGCCGGCCCTAGCTTACACCTTGCCCTGCCTGCTCTCGAGGCTTTGCACAAAGCATGGACCACTCGCCTTAGCAAGGACAAGTATTTACCATTTACAGGGGCTATTCAAGCTGCCATTCAAAGATAACCGAGTATTATGACAAGACTGCAGATTCAGACGCGTTTATTCTTACGATGGGTCAGTTTATTTTAGCACATTCGCATTTATATCTGATACCTGAATTGTTATTGCAGTACTTGATCCCAGTCAGAAGATGCACCATTTCAAGAGACATTGGCCTGAGAACCTGCAGAATGACGTCAAGGATAATGTCAAGAAATTGGTATGTTATCACGAAGCCCCCATTTGGTATGTTACTGAGTCTATTTGATAGTTCCGGGAGCGTTTTATCGAAGTCAATGCGGAGCCAACCTCACATTCATCGGTCAAGCACACTCGACCCTCAGAGAAAAAAATAACTACGCTCCTGAGAGAGCTGAGTGACGATGGCGAATCGGAGGACGATACTCTTCAATCGACTGCCGCAATAGATCCAAAAAACCCTTGGCTTAAAGAATATAATTTGTATTTAGATGCGCGGGATGAACTTGCGCCTGGACAGTCAATTGTCCAGTGGTGGGGGGTAAAAATTGTCACTGTTCTAATTTATATCAACCTAATTATTATTATGCATCTTTCAGCTCAATTCTCAGCGGCTCCCGGTATGGGCACTATTAGCTGCCGATTATCTTCCAATTATGGCGTCTTCTGTGTCAAGCGAACGTGCCTTTTCATCTGCAGGAATTACGATCAGCAAGCGCCGAAGTCCCTTAAGGGCGACATCGTTGAAGCTCTTCAGTGCCTCAAGTGTATGTTGCGACACGAACTAATTTTCCGTGAACCCGAGCCATGCACCAGAACCGAGACGGCCTTAGAGGATGAAGCGGGAGAGTCTTATGGAAGCAAGGACGGAGACAATACAAGCGCACTTGCCGACATCGAGAACAGTGATGACGAATTAGAAAACATTTAATATTGATGCTACGGCTTAATCATAATATTTTATTTTTTTCGTATTTGTTTTTTCATACCTGAAGCCCGGGCCGAGCCCGGCCGAGCCCGAGCCCGACTAATGGGCTGGGCTCAAGGCTTCACTGAGCCCGAGCCTGCTAAAGCCGAGCCCAAGCCCGGGCTTTCCGAGCCCAGCCCGGCCCGTGCATCACTAAGTATGCTTCTATACAGCAGTGTGCTCAAGCAGCCAACTTGGATGTCGTGCGTTACTGCGGATGACTGGGCTTGCGTGGGTCAGTGCGATTCACCGAGTGCCCGCGCGGGATGAGTGGAGCGGGTGGAGATAAATTTATACGGGGCACTTGACAGAAGCCGGAAAGTACGCACTTCGAGTCGACATCACCGGCACAGATGATATTTCTTGCGAAGGGTGTTGAATAAAGTCCGACTCACCGAGACAGACGATATCCTTGTGGAGAGAATAAAGGCAGAGGCAACAGAAGGGCATTTTTACGATGGAAGTTATCAGCTTTTCAAGTTGCTAACTTCACATGGTCACGGGACAGAGCTGCGTTGAAATACCCGGGTACTCGGCGCACTCTCGAACTCGGGACCAACGTCCGCCGGCACTGCCAACTGGGGCAGGCGTCAAACTGCAGCATATGCCGCGCCTCGGTCGGTGTGCCTGCACCATACCCTGGGCCTCAGTACGGTGCACATGCACCATACGCTCGCCCTCGTTAAGGTGCACCGGCACCGTAGGCCGCCTGTCGGTATGGTGCACATGCGTCATACGCCGCCTGTCACAACGGTGCACGTGCACCATATGCCGCCCCTCAGTACGGTGCACATCCACCGTAGCAAAGTTGTGGGACACCAGTTAACCCCATTGGAAAACACGGAGCTTCCCGAAGCGCTTGCATGAGAACGTTGCTTATTAGCAGCATCGACCTCGTGCCCCTTTCCTTTTCTCGGAAGTGGGTCCCTGGGTATACTGAGTACCAGCTCGTGGCTCTGGCGTTTCCCAAGAAGTCAATATACGGCTCTTCGATTACAAGGATATCGTAACAGTCAGGTGAGCACTTAGCTAGCATTTATGACGTCGCTGTCAGCGACTTGTTGAGGTTCTGTTGTCTGATTCTCACTTTTGTGATCTGTTGTCCTCCTTTGTTCATCCTCAGTATAGGTCTTTGTTGTTGTCGTTGTTGTCTTCTCTCGCTTGTATCTGTTCATTGCTGCTGCCGATACCGTATTCGTCTAGTCGGCTTTGCCTTACTTCCCCTGGCTCCAACCCTTGCCACCCTCGATCTTTGTGTCCTACTCAGGGATTCGCCCTTCTCCTGCTTCCCGGTACACTTTCCCTGCGCCCCATTCAAGTTGCCATTACCCCCTTGTTGTCCCCTTTGGCCCCAGCGCTCCAGCCTCTCCCCACTGTGCCCCCATCCTGCTGCTCCCCGTTCGCTGTCCTCTCGGGTGTAGGTCCTCTTCAGCAGGGTCGCCCACGTCCTCTACCTCTTCCGCCATCCCCTGTTGCTCCCATGTCCACGGATTTTCATCCGGGAAAAATTTGTATGTGTGTTTGGGGTCGCTCTTTTCCGCTGCTGCGCACGCTGTTCTGAATGACGGGCACATCCTGTCCCATGACGCATGTCCATATATGGTGCAATTGGCACACTTGAAGTTGGCTGGATCATTCTCCTGACATTCTGCTGTCCGGTGCTCGCTACTGCACGTGCTGCATGTGTCTTGGCCATTGCACTCTGCTGCAATGTGTCGCACGGTGTATTTCTGACACTTTAGGCAACGGCGCGGTTCTCGTTTCATCCATCTGGCCCACGTCCGCTTGCCAGCTATTATTAGTCCATCTCTAATGCCCTGGTTCACAGCCTCAGTGGTGGCAAACTTGGCGATGATGTGGGCGGATCTCTGCCCCCGCTGTCCTTCTGTGGATTGGCTTTATCCAACGGGTCGACAGCAACGTACTGGTTGGGAGCCTCGAGTCGTGTTCTATTTTCCTCATCTCTGCTAGTGCCTTGGGCGAATGACTCAGGGGTACGTATTCCACTATAACGGATAGGGCTCTGTCCTTTATCGTGGCCGTTCCGCTGAATTTGCTGAGGAACGCCCCCGTGTTCGCCTGTATCCATCTCGCTGCCTCCTCCATGTCTAGATCGAAGACGACCCCCCCGTTTGCGAGTTTCTTCGCCCCAATGAAGGCTAAGTCGGTCAAGCAATGGTCCTCTTCCAGATTGCTGACGGCTTCATTTGCTTTGATCACTAGCTCCTGCCCCGTTAGCGCGCCGAGTGCATCCTGTTCCATTTGCGGGTCGGTATCTATCAGTATCTGTCTTGCACTCGCTTTCGCTTTCGCTAGGTTGTTGGGGTGTGAGAGCGGTACATTACCCTTGAGCGCAGCAGCGTAGGATGTCCGTCCCTGTCCACTTCCTCCCACTCCCCACTCGTTCCCTCTGTTGTCTCATGCTACTTAGGTGCTCCACCAGGTTGCTTGCCCCTTCCATTGTCTCCCTCGCTGCGTCTGCTGTCGCTTTGGCATTCTCGATAGCCGCTTCGATCTTGCTGAGGACCGGCTCCAGGCTCCTCTCGACATGCTGCTTCACAGCCGCCCCAAACCCTCGGCCGCCTCCATCATTAGTACCGCCACCACCACCACTGGGGAGAGAGATCGCAGATTCAGGCAGCGCGAGGCACGTGACGATCAAGGGGCTGGACAGGTCACGTGATCTCCGGAGTTTGCAGGATGACATAATCGCGTCCTCGCAGAACGAATATGTGCCTCGCGTGGTCATACGGAGTTTCGGCAGAACCTGCAACAGTGTATTGAGATTAGAGGATGAGCGGGGGGGTAAGTGGAGAACGCAGGGCCACGTCCGATGCGCGGACTGGTAGTTAGGGAGCCACGGTCATACTCGACCGTGGCAGTATATTACTTGCACTATAGTTAGTAGTACCTCAGTGAATTGCCCATTCACTGAGGTACCTGCCATTCATGTATACTGAGACGTGCGGTAGCTTACACTGACTGTAGCTCCTTCGTCTCTAGGTATAGTAGCAATAGATGCTCAGTGAATTGCCCATTCACTGAGCTCCTTCCTCTCTAGACACTGTGCTAATCACAACAGGTTATGGGCCCTGCAGAGCCCACGATGTCTACGGCAACCTCCAAGTCGTTCGTCGTCCTGAAGCTGGCCAGGGACAGCACGAACTGGGTCACCTGGAAAAGTCAGACGTTAGCCACCCTGTCAGCAACCCATGGTGCCAAACGTCACCTGGACGGGACCGCCAGGATCCCCCCCTCGATCCCCACCTACCCCAGCGGTCACACGCTAACGGAGAAGGAGGAGGAGGACCTGGACGCATTGGAAAAGCGCTGGGACGACTACAATCAGTGGGAGGCCACGATCATGGCCCAGGTATTTACCACGGTCCCTGACAGCCTCCTCATCGAGATCCGAAACCTCCCTACAGCCAAGGAGGTGTGGGACGCCGTGTGTGCAAAGCACGAAACCAAGGCACTCACCGTTAAGGTGGATATGCGGTGCCGGATGTATGAAATGAAGTGCGAGGATGAGTCGAATGTCTGCACGCACTTGGAGGCACTCATGAGGACGCAGGAACAACTGGCAGGGATGAACGCCGCACTTACCGATGATGACCTAGTCACCGTCATAAAGGCCGTGGGAAACCCCAGGCACACAGCAGCTCCTCCAGCACCACGAAAACCGAACTGGAGTGCTGGAAATGCGGCAAGAAGGGACACCTGAAAGCAGACTGTCGTTCTAAAGCGAAAAAGGACAAGAAGGAGGAAGACAAGAAGGAGGTGGATCAGCAAACGTGGCAGCGGAAAGTGAGGACTTTGCATTCACCACAACGTTCGCTGGGACCACGCTCGTGCTGGGAACGAGTGCATTGATGGGACGGGAAGTCGACGTCTATGACTCAGGTGCGTCAGGTCATATGTCACCGAGCAAACACTGCTTCCTCACCTTCAAGGAGATTGCGCCACGCACAATCAATGCTGCAGACAAGACTGTGTTCAAAGCTGTTGGCATAGGCAGCATGAGGGTCAGAATCCCGAACGGGAAGACGACGACGCACGTTACCTTAAAGGAGGTGCTGTATTGCCCTGATCTAGCGTTCACACTGATCTCGCTGACGCGCTGCGATGCCGCAGGATACTTGGTCCTATTAAAGGACCAAAAATGCTTGATTCAGGATAAGTGAGGGATGCTGCTTGGGCAGGTCCCGCTCTCGAATGGGCTGTACAAGGTGGAACATGAGTCCACAGCAGCGGCGACGAGTGCAACACCAAAAGTACTCACCCTGGACGAGCTGCACTGGCGGATGGGACACATATCCCCGCAGGTCGCTCGAAAGCTTGTTCAGGACAGCGTTATCACGGGACTGGAGCTAGATGCAGCCAGTCAGCCTGGTTTTTGCACAGCCTGTGCGCAAGCCAAACCTACCAGAAAGCCGGTCCCACAGACACGAGAGGGACCACGGGCCGTGAAATTCGGCAAAAAAGTCCACTTGGACGTGTGGGGACTTGCGAACCCCCAAAGCTACGATGGTAAAGAATACTTCGTTAGTTTCACCGATGATCACAGCAGGTGGACGTACCTGGTACCCATGGCGAGGAAGAGCGACACCCTCCGCTGCTACCAGCAATACAAGGCATGGGTAGAGACCCAGCACAGCACGAAGCTGAAGTGCCTGAAAATGGATCACGGCGGTGAATACCCCTCCGAGGAGTTCAGCGCTCACCTTAAGACCAAGGGAACAGTTCGAAGCCTGACCATACACGACATGCCTGAAGAGAACGGTGTGTCAGAAAGACTCAACCGCACGCTGCTGGAACATGCACGTGCGATGCACCTGGCAGTCGGTTTGCCCAAATTTCTCTGGACATAGTCGGTGCAACACGCAGTCTGGTTGAAAAACCGGACATCCACGGGCGCACTGGACGGAAAAACGCCGTATGAGCTTATGCACCGCGTAAAGCCAGATCTTACAGACTTACCGGAATGGGGCGCGAGGGTCTTTACCCTCAGAGAAGGCCGTGGCAAGCTGGAAGCCAAGGCAGACAAAGGCAGGTGGGTCGGATACAGCGACGAAAGCAAGGGGCACAGAGTGTACTGGCCTGGCAAGCATCAAGTGACCGCCGAGCGCAACGTTGCGTTCAACGAGTCCGTCCTGGTCGTCCCGAGGGACGCGCAGACTGAGGGGGAGCTAGCCACCCAGAACAGTCAAGGCGCTGCTCACAACCACCTGCCTGCGCTGCGCGCACTCCTGCCCCCAGCCGCACCGCGCGTCGACCCTCCTGCCCCGCGAATCGATCCTCTTGAAGGATTTGAAGCGCCGGACCCCCAGAGGAGCAGCCACAGGGCAGGGGACACAGGGCGCGCAAGCCCTCTGCCTACATAAGGGACATCGCCGACGGTGCAGGCAGCAGCACCGGTCGCACGAGTGGCCCCATGTACCCTAAGGGGCCGCCAATACCCACCGGGAATGTGGCCTTGGCGGTCCTGGAGGAACTGGAGGAGGTCAGCGCGGAGGATGAGGGGATGATGTGTCGCCCCCTAGAATTTTTGATGGCGGCGTCTATCCAGAGCGTGGGAACCAACCTGGTTAGCCTGGACGACGCGCGTTCACGTGAGGACTGGCCGGCTTGGGACACCTCCATAAAGCATGAGTTGAACCAGCACGCCGAATTGAGAACCTGGGACCTAGTGGAACTCCCAGGTGGTGTGAACATAGTGGGCAGCAAACTAGTATTCCACTACAAACACGACGCCAACGGCAAAACTGAGAATTGCAAGACAAGGCTCGTTGTGCAAGGCTTTTCACACGCTGAATGGATAGACTACAACGAGACATTCTCCCCTACCGCCAAACTCTCCGCCATCCGCATCATTGCCGCTATTGCTGTCAGGAACGATTGGGATATAGATGGCGTGTACCTCAATGCCCCGATCACTGAGGTCGTTTACATGCATCAGGCAAAGGGGTATGAGACCCCTGGCAAGGAGCGCCATGTCTGCCGCCTCAACCACGCCATTTACGGCCTGAAGCAGTCAGGCAGAGAATGGTATAACATGTTCTTCAGGATTATGTTCAGTTTTGGGTTCACATGATGTGAGGTTGAGCACGCGGTCTTTTACAGGTATATCGGGCAGGATGCCCTCATCGTCGCTGTAGACGTTGACCATCTTACCATGGCCGGGAATTCCAGAGGTGCGATCAGCAGGTTTAAGGACGAGCTGCATACCGTTCTCAAGATCAAGGATCTGGGGGACTTGCATTGGCTATTGGGAATCAAAGTGAAGAGAGATCACAAGTTACGCACGATCTCCCTATCACACCGTGCCTACTTACAGAAAATCCGAGAGAGATTCAATTTGCAGGACGCTAACCCACTTGGAACCCCACTTGACCCTCACCACAAGCTCTCCCTGTCACAATGTCCGTCCACCCCGTGCCAATTCAAAGATATGCGTGGCGTACCTTACAGGGAAGCCATTGGCTCCCTCATGTACACAGCGCTGGGCACCCGCCCGGACATTTCCTTTGCTGTATCGTTCCTCTCGCAGTTCTTGCAAAATCCCGGAAGACCGCACTGGGAGGCGGTCAAAAGAGTTTTCCGTTATCTCAAAGGGACGAAAGATGTGAGTCTCGTCATTGGGGCAATGGGGAAAGGACTCAAGGCGTTCTTGGATGCGGATTGGGCATTGCAAGAACACTGTCACTCCATCTCCAGATACGTCTTCACAATGGGAGGCGGCGCGGTCTCCTGGAGCTCGAAGAAGCAGGCGATCGTCGCACTATCGACTACTGAGGCCGAGCACATCGCGGCAACTCACGCGGCAAAGGAGGCACTATGGATAAGGATGTTTCTCACTGAGATTGCGCGCCCCTTGAGGAAACCCATCACCATACATCTCGACAACATCTCCGCCATTTCTATCATGAAAAACAACGAGTATCACCCCCGTACGAAGCACATTGACATTCAGTATCATTTCATACGACACTCTGTCCAGGAGAACCTACTGAACATTGACTACGTACCCACTGCAGACATGGCGGCGGACATTTTCACAAAGGGGCTCCCACGGCACAAGGTCCTCCACATGAACCAGCTGGTTGGGCTGCGTTCTGCTTAAGGGGAGTATTGAGATTAGAGGATGAGTGGGGGGGTAAGCGGAGAACGCAGGGCCGCATCCGATGCGTGGACTGGTACTTAGGGAGCCACGGTCATACTTGACCGTGGCAGTATATTACTCGCACTATAGTTAGTAGTACCTCAGTGAATTGCCCATTCACTGAGGTACCTGCCATTCATGTATACTGAGACGTGCGGTAGCTTACACTGTGACTGTAGCTCCTTCGTCTCTAGGTATAGTAGCAATTCAACTAATGCAACAAAAGAGATGTTGGGAAGCAAAGACAAGGTTAGATCTACAATAAGGGAATCTTTGGACAATGAATGAGAAGCGGCACTGAGTCTGAGCACATGGGTGAGGTTACTGCAATCCTCGGCTCATGTGGTTCCAAGGTTGCTACTTATTTTTTCACCTCCATGATGGAGGCCAAAGTTCCCTCGTTAGAGGTCTTCATTGCCCAACCTTTGGAATCGCTACTGTTGATAGACTTGTTATTTGGGCAATCCTTGACTATGTGGCCTTTGGGGGATGATTGTAACTGTCATATATATGTATATATAGCTTAGCTCATCTATATTTCATAAAATATATCACAATTGAGACAGTTGCCAGCAATTGTAAGGCATGCTTAATCCTAGCCATAAAGTTCTTTCTCACAGTCTGCTGCTCCCCCAGGAAAGGGTGCATACCCTATTGTCTAAACATCAATAGTTGCATATCTTTGTACTATACATGCATATTGTTTTAAACATATCTTCTAATCAGATCTCTCAACCATATATAATAATATAGTACAGGTATTGTCCATACTTGCTTGTATATTCTGTGATTGTACATCTAACATGTTTCATATATACTTCTAACATGTACTCATATGGTCCATACTTGTCTCTACATTCTATCATCATACATGTAACAAGCTTCATATATACTTGTACTATATAGTCTTCCAAACCCTATCTGAAATTCCTCTGTTATCTGAATACACACCATGCTTTAGCACATACAACCATATTTTTAAAATATCAGAACATTCAAAAAATTTAGGATATCCACAATATACAAGTTGCTCAAAATGATGGACTATGAATTCAGTTAGGGTTGATATTTTAAAAGATATCTAATATATCCTAGAAGAATGTACATTGTTGTCAATGTGAACATCCTCCTTTGGTACCACAGAGCAGGCAAAGGCCTTGGTCGATCCGATGTTGGCGTTCGTTGGGAAGCAGTTTACCGTCTTTCCTGAGCTTTTTCAAGATCATGCAGATTCCACAATTCCCAGGAAGTTCAAAAAGGTGTAAAAGATGTGATCTCAATACCTTGTATCAGAAGGGCAACAGAACTCAACCAATATGTGGTATTCTGATGCTATGTAGTGACAGTGTAAGTTAAGAGATAGATGGGGAACTGCTGGCCAGTTACCATGCAAGAATGTTGAGATGCGCGCAGCGTCACGTCGGCATCATCTTGCGTCACTCATAGCATCAGGCCAAAATATAGTATATGCGTTAGAACTAATGTACATTTCCCCTCATGTAGTTGTAACCTGCTACCATCTCATTTGTTCTCTAACAAAGAACTATACAGTGGGTGCTTGTGGACCCAGTGGCATTAGCTAATATACCACTAGTGCACACTACCTTAAGGGCAATGTGGGTAAATGTTCATTTACACACGTGCTCATGGTTGGCTGGTGTTGGACAAGGACCATGGGTTGTGCATCATGACTGGTGAGTCAATGAGGGACTGCAAGTACATCAGCAGGAGTGGATGGCTTCAAGTTCGGCTGCATCATGACTTGGTGCATGTGACGCACCGGTGGTCAAAAGTTCAACTAAACGGCCATACATGGTGGCACGTCGAGCAATATGGAAGTGTAGAACAACAGTGAAAATTTGGTCAAAGTCAAAGTCAAAGTCATGACGTCGATAGGCCCTGCGAGTGCTGGGGTCATGAGGCCTCTGAGGCATGATTCACGATCTGAGTCGAGGTACCTATGATCTGCCTCCGTGACGTCTATAAACTACAGTGTTGAGAGGTAGGGAGCCCAACATTTTTTACTCTATGAGAAATCTGGCCCAGCACCATGGATGAGTCCACTACTATGTATGTTAGGTTATCTCCCCCGCCACTCCCCTTCTATGCTTCCTGGACTAAGCCGGGCCGGTCGGTGAATCTCTTGTTGATCGAGCGCGGCGTCCTAGGAAGGCGATGCTAGCTGCTCATTTTTACCAGCCGGCAGATGTTGATCCACTCGTCAGCATGATACCTCGTGCGTCAAGCCACGTCTCAGTTGGAAAGCCGTGCAAACGGCCAATAAGCCTCCACGGAAATATATATGTATCGACACTGCTTTCCTGGAGTCTGACGTAAAGACGGGAGCTTCATCAAAAACACCACCTTTCTCGCATTGGTGGACGTACTGCTATGACATAGACATAATCGAATGACACTCATCTCACCTGCTTGCTTTTCGTGAGACAGCGCCTTGCATGCACATCACGGTAATCTTTACGAGCATACCGCTCGTGGCTGGTGGATAGAAAGCATGAATACCCTAACTACAAGGGAAGAGCAACAGTATGCTTACCAGATAGTACACTCGAAGATCTTGCCTCGGTTTTTTGCATTGACATGACGGATCGCATCCTGTTTGTGCGCAAAGTATTTTCCACTGTAAGATCAAAAAGGATGAAATCTCGCAAGGCCTAGGGATTGAGATAGACGTACCAGGTGATGCATATGAAGGGCGTCAGCTCCTTCAGGTGGATGCGGCGAATATGAGATATAGCCTCGCGCCTCGTGTCGAAGTGACCTTGGTGGGAACAGCTCGGATCGTTACAACGATAGCGTGTCTGGCCCTTGACTTCGGTCGTGGTGATATACCTTTTAAGTTCGGATGTGTTCGCAATGGTGCCAACCGGCATGTAGATGTGTTGGGGATGTCCGGGGGTGACGGCAGGGGGAATACCAGGATGAAGCTGGCTGGACGCTTGGGAAGAATTACCACGAGAAGATGAACTTTTTACACAGTACATCGGGAAGACATACTAGGGTTATCTTCTATTTCAGTGAGGTTCTCTGATGTATTCGGTATCAATGATGACTATTGATGTGATAGGATACAACATGCAAGGCTTACCAGTGGCATCTCCTTTGTCCTGGCTGGGAGCTGCAGCGAGGGTGATGTAATTCAGGTCTCGTGCTCTGCCAGCGATAGAATCAAATACCAAAAATGTCCTGGCCCGCAGTGAAACCAGAGGGGGCGATGTCTGGGAGAAAGACTGAGGGGTAAGGTGCTGTGTGCAACTCTAAGATGAATAACTATATGAGAATGAATGAGCACACTCACGAGTATTATGTGCTGTATGAGAATGAGTAACATTTATCACAGCAGCAACACGAGGTGTGAGGGAACATAAGGACGAGGAGCGACATGTTGAGACGAACCATTGGTTAGCCATGGCGCATGCTCGTCCAGAATGAAGTTCAGCTCGTCGCTGGCAATGGAGCTCTGGGATGGGTGCATGGATGGTTTTGAATGAGCGGTGCTGTAATGCTAGCAGACAATGGGGGGAATGAGACGATGATAGGGTGAGCCGTAGGACACAAGCATTATATTCCGGGGACTTGTTGCCAAGCCAGCGCGCTTCCACGTCTGGCATGAAGTGCTTATGTCAAGGAGGTTAAGGTTTTGGGGACAACTACATGCGAACACACTTGAAGGAGGCGACGAGACGCGGTTGTATTCTCGTCGCGACCGAGTCGCAAATTATCATTAGAGTAGGCGTAAGTGTCGACACGATCTTCCCACAAGGTTGCAGCAATATTGCATAATAGCGCATAATTCGAGAGGATTGCGTCCAAGGGGTGATGACCTGACACAATGACACAATTGCCCACATTCCTACTGGAAGGATTCCGACACGTCACGCGTCACTTCCCATTGTCTGATGTGCACAGATCTACGCACATTTTGTCAGGGTCATATCAGTCATTTCCGTGTATGGCCCCCGTCTGCGATGTCCTGTATCGTCACTGAACTATTTTGGTCTAAGCAGCACAGAGAAGCACGTGCACACGTGCCTCCGGCGATATGAGGGATCTAAATGCGTACCATCGTATCCGAGGTTAAATACGAAATATTTTGGACATGCCTTATGCGGAGAGTACAGTGCAGTCTGATGCTCTCCCACAACACCGCCAGATACTCACGTAATTCGCGGGTTTCGGGTCTGCACTGCACTCTCCGCATAAGGCATGTCCATCGTAGACCCGAAACCCGCGAATTACGTGAGCATGTGGCGGTGTTGTGGGAGAGCATCAGACTGCACTGTACTCTCCGCATAAGGCATGTCCAAAATATTTCGTATTTGACCTCGATATGATGGTACGCATTTATACTCTTGTGCAGCGTAATCTGGAAAGCCGCGTTCCTTCTGTCGCCTCCCCTCTCCTCTCCCCGCACCGCACCCCTCCGCACCACTGTGGCCAACACGTGTCCCAAGATCTCGCCACCGCCCAATCCAGTGTCCCTTTCTCTGTGTTAAAAACCATGCGTCCATTAAAGTCACCCCCAAAAAGGAGATATCGTAAGCCGCCCTAGCCTTCACTTTCCATATATCTAACTATCCTGGCAGTCCCGTCATCTGATTTATTCATGGTGTTCGAGTAGAGATTGCCTACACGGTAAATCTACAACCGAGTGCCGAATGACATGGTAACTGGTATATGATGCGTTTTGCATTCTTTTGTTGGATTGAATGGGTGTGTTTCGAGTGACTCCTCTCGCTATTGGGCTCTTCGTCGCGAATGCTGTGCAGGATAAGGATCGGTCAAGTTCTAGCCCTAGACATCTGCGGATATTTTCTCGAACCCACATACAGCTTTGCCAGAGTTGAAGTTGGTGAGTTGCTGGCATGCACCACCAGCTTTCTATCCCCCCATGTGCTCATCCCTCTTTGATAACAGGGATCACAATGGGCAGTCACCTTCAGCAAGCATGTCCCGCATCGCCGAGTAGATGTGAACCTAACTTGTACACTAAATTATGATGATCAGAGGTGCGTGAGTTGTTTTGGGGCCATAGGTTTGGTTTGGCTGTAACAAACTTGGATTTGATTCATCTCACTTCCATACTAACCCTGCACCTTCCAGCATTGCACAGTGCATCCGCTTCTCAGCCGACGGGCGCTACCTTGGGACTGGGTGCACACCATCTGCACAGATATACGACACAGTGACTGGTGAAAGGTCTTTGTGAGTGATCACCTCATCTTTCACTTTGTCTCCACTGAACCTCCCCCTTTCATCTCCCTGTACATTGACCACACTCCCAACAGTGTGCTTGTCAATGACACCATTCATGGCCTCCTTGATATCTATAGGGTGTGCTTTAGCCCCAACGGGCGCTACCTCACAACACCTGCTTCTGGTGATGAGATTTTGGTGCGTGTTTCCGCATGTTATGTGCTGACATCCACCATTTACACCACCCCTTTGTTCCATCTTATTCTCATGATGCTCTCTCATCCACCGACTATGCATGCTCCTTCACCTCCACATTTATCCCTCACAACCCATGGTCCCTTCACCCCACATCACACTCAGTTATGGGACATTGACACCAAGTGTATCCTCTCCATCTTTGACCATCATAAACCAACCCTTGACTTCTCACCTGATGGCCACCTCATCGTTTACAGCTCCTGGGACACTGTGCATGTCTGGAACTTGGAGACTGGTCAGCACAAGACATTGTAGATTACAGCCCCAGTGGATGTGTGTCTTATTGTCATATATTGTTGCATGTGGCATGCTGATGCACCTCATTGTGCTTCTGTGGGATGTTGATGCCTGGGTATGCTGTATTTTGTGTTGGTTTTGGCTGGCAATATATAGCTCAACCTTAGCATACTTTCTGTCTCTATCTCTCCCAGTGGGGCCCTGGTCGCTGCAGGCTACTGCAACACTATTGTTCACCTTTGGGACATCCAAACAGGGCAACTTGTGGAGTGCCTCATGGGTCACACTGAGGGTGTGTCCAGTGTGGTGTTCACACCCAATGGAGAGGGCCTTGTCAGCGGAGATGAGAATGGGAGCCTGAAGTATTGGGATTTGGAGCCATTGCTAAGCAGCATGCAGAGAGGGGCATTGATGCAGTCATCTGAAGTAGGTTTACAGGAAGCAGGCTCAGCATCAGGGAAGAGTGTGCAGAATGAAGGGGTGTGTGTGTGTACCGTCGAGTTTATAGGCCATATGGTGAGTGGCTGCCTGCATTTCCTGTTGTTTCCTTTGCTTGCTGGCTGGCTCATAAATGTTCACTCCTTGTGAACCGTGATACTCATTAGTGTGGATGTAGGCCGCTGTGCACTCTGTTGCTGTGTCACATGACAACCAGTGGGTTGAATTGGGTTCGCCTGACCAGAGCGTGCGGTTCTGGGACCTGCACACAGGGGAAGAACAGCTCATACTGCATGGACACAAGTCTGGTGGTATGTTTCAGAGTGTTTGTGTCAGCATGCAACTCATTTCTCATTGCTCACTATGTGCATGTTTACACCCACCTGTAGTTCTTTCTGTTGACCTGAGCCCAACTGGGGACATGCTGGCTACCAGCGCCCAGGATGGGTGTGTGAATTTATGTGCATGCTTGTCACTCATTCATACAAGACAATCATGTTTATGCTGATGGTTCAACTTGCAGGGAGCTACACGACACTACAATGATGGTGCTGGAGAACATGGAAACTTGAGCAATAACAGTGGGTGTTTTTGCATGCCCTCCACTCTTGCTTTTGGGTTGTGGCTTGTGAATTTTTTGTCATTTATGAACTTGACTGATGACTCACATGACCTGTCCTCTACATGATTATTATTAACTCTCTTTCATTTTTCATATACTGGGTGACACATGTTTAGATCCAGTTACTTCCTGTACTAGGAGGGTGATCATATCTTTCTAGGAAGTGTATATATTTTCATTCTACTTTTAACTCATAATATAGGCTCATAATTGGGATATGAATAGAAAGTATATTTTATTATTTATGAAATGTAAATAAATAATTCTTCTTTTTTAGACATAGTATTATACTAATTCTAGTAGAGGAACCCCAGTCACAAACCCAGTAAACCCACCTAATCATGCATAGATGTATTCCCAAGTCACTGAGTCCACATACACCTTTCATTGAGCCAACACCTACCTCAGACTCAGACTCTGTCCATAGAGTCTCGCCTAAAAGTGTTAAACACCAACATCCAGAATCTGAAGAAGGAGATTCAGCAGTGAGCCCTAAGAAACTGAACTAACTATAATTCACATGGAACCATCCATCCGAGTTGACACTGCTCATTGACCCATCAATCACAAAAATGTTGGCTCTTAAAGCCAACTACCTGGTCAACATCAAAGTAGCAAAAAGCAATGTTCTCTCTTGAGTTGACTGCCCGAACCTCCCTGAAATCGAATTATTGTGGTAGGACATCCTTGCTGATAGATTCATTCACTTGGACAAAGTCTACTCTGGCTACTACTCACTTGAAGTACAAACTCAAGGTATGCATGGTGGTTTCCTGTGATCAACCAGTTGATGGTGGTTTCACGACATGCAAAGATCCTGAGCATTGCTTTCATGTGAAGAGCACCATAACAAGATGGGGAAGGCAATGTTTCAGCTCAAGTCCCATTTAGAATGAAATAAACCCTCTCAGCCTACCTTCTCTTTGCCTGTGCTTCACAGAGAAATCTGAAATGCAACACAGCACCATTCACACTGAGGATGCCCTTCAGGAGTCTTTTCAGCAGAATGAGGGGGTGGGTGCTGAAGATGAACATGTGTTTATAAATAAAGACGGTTCACTCAAAGCTATGCCCTCAGATCCTGCAGCCTCGTGCCCTGATAAACCTGACACAGGGAACCGTAAAGTCAACGAAGGCTTTGGATGCAAACAAATGCACAATGAGGAGCTATGGGTTGCTTCATGTGGTAGAAGTCAAGGGCCCAGAGCCTTTTCGCAACTTCAGGATGGTGGACTGGGGCAAGTTTCGGGAGCAATTGGCAGAGCAGTTGGAGAGCATGCCGAATGTAAAGGAGTTGGAAAATATAGGTGAGTACAACAACATGGTCAACATACTGACAGTTGCCATCCAGGACACCATTGACATAGTGGTCCCACCATCAAAGCCAGTGAGGTGGTTGAGCAGGGAGCCCACAGACCTCAAGAAGGCAAAGAATAGGCTGAACCATCTTTCCTATGTCCACCGTGCAGTCGCTGACCACCCATCCCATGAAGAGCACAGGGAAATCACCGAGAGATACAGCAAAGCTAAGGCACAACACTGGGCCGAGTACCTGGAGGACCTTAATGACAGGCTACTGTGGATGGTGAACAAGTATTGAGCTAACCTGGGCACAGACAGGGAAGGTCACCAATCCCAACTCTGCATGTGTGCGACACCAATGGTGCTGCCTATATGGCAGAGACCAATACAAGAGTGCAGCTTGTGTAGCAGCATTCTTCCCACCCAAGCCACCTGAGTTGCAGGTCCCACTGAACTACAAGTACCCGAAACGCGTCAACCATGGCTTTCAGATCCATGAGGTGCAGCTAAGGCAGCAGCTGAACAAGCTAAAGCCTACACAAAGCGCCAGGTGATGATGGGATCCCGAACATATTTCTGAAGGAGTCGGCAGACCTGGTCACTGAGTATCTTTTGTGCATCTTCCGTGCAACATTTGTGCTGAACACATACAGTGATAACTGGAAGTCCTGGATCACGGTCATGCTGCGAAAGCTGGGCAAGACAAGTTATGAAGTGCCAAGGTCATATCATCCCATCACCCTGCTCAACACGATTGGGAAGCTCCTCACAGAAATAGTTGTGGAGGAAATAGTCTACATGACCACCTCCTCCCGGCCACCCACTTGAAAGGGAGGCCTGGGAGGACAACTACCGACTCCCTGCACCTAGTGGTCAACAAATAAAAGGGGCATGGAGAAGCAAAAAAGATGGCAGTCATGCTATTTCTAGACATTGAGGGAGCATTCCCGAATGCAGTTACTGATCATTTGCTCCATAACATGAGGAAACGAAAAACACCAGAAGCATATGTGCTGTTTGTGGAGTGGATGCTGGCTGGCAGATGCACCAGGCTGAAGTTCAATGACTTCTTATCAGACTGGGTACCCATAGGCAATGGGATAGGGCAAGGCAACCCCCTGTCAATAATTTTATACCTCTACTACACCACAGACCTGGTAGAAGTTGCTTCTGGGAAGGGGCGGGTGGTGGTAGCATATGTGGATGATGCCAACTTATACGCTGAGGGAAACATGTATGAAGATGTGTATGAGGGCATCAGGGAAATGCTCCTCAAAGGAGGTGGGGCAAAGGAATGGACACAAACTCACCAGTCCTGGTTTGAGAAGAACAAGCTTGCCATGATAGGCTTCTCGTGCCACAGAGTCCCTGACCCCACTCGACCACACAAAACCATATGTGAGCCAAGGCTAAGCTTCATCTATGAGGATGTGACCATACAGCCCTTATCAGCACACAAATTCCTGGGTGTGCTTCTGGATGAGGAGCTGAGGTGGAGCGAGCACGTGGAGAAAGCTACAGCAAAGGCGGTAAAGTGGACACTCTTAGCACGCAGACTAACTAAGCCTTCCACAGGGCTCTGGGCAGCATACATGAAGCAGCTTTACTGTAAGGGCAACCCTGGCTGGTTGTGGAGATCACGCTACCACACAACTGACAAGGGGAAATCCAAAGTCTGTATAAATGAACAGAGTATACAAGAGAGGGGATTCTCACCTGACAAGGGGAAATCCAAAGAGAAAAGTCTAAGGACCCCCAATGCCAGCGAGCCCGTATTATACTACGCTGTGCAGCCAGGGACAACACTTGGCACCCCCCATCAACCCTGCATCCTCCTGACCTCCCTGACCCTTGATCAACCCTTGATGCCACCTATTACGTGAGTCGCTTGATTTCCGACACTGCTCCGAGAGTGGAAGTCGGAAATTGGAGTGGAACTGGCAAGGCGAACAGAACTGGTGGAAGTTCTCCCAGAAGCGGAATCATTTCCGAAAGCGGAGGCGGAGATGGAATCAGAACCGGAAGTGGAGTCAGAAATGGAGTCGGAACTGGGTGTGGTGTCAGAACTGGAAATGGAAAACAGGGTGTCCCCTGACATCACCCCCCCTCTAGCGTGCTGCGTCCTCGAAGCACGGGACATGAGGGATTGAAATGCCAGTGAGCGGATTCGGCGAGGGGCACCAGGGTGTGTCCTATAGAACTCACGGAGTTTGTCTGGAGCGGAAACATCTTGCTCCGGGACCCACGAATTCTCCTCATACCCATACCCTTCCCATTTTACAAGGAATTGGAGTTGTTCTCGCACAAACCGGCTGTCCAGGATCCGTTCCACCACATAGTGCTCTTCCCCATCTACAATTTCCAGCGGAGGTGGCGGATGAGCCTTCCGACCTGGAATTGGGTCCTCAAGCGTAGGGAGTAACTTCACCACGTTGAAGACGGGGTGGAGGCAGGACATGGACATCGGAAGTCGGAGGCGGTATGCATTCCGTCCAACTCTCCGCATCACTGTGAAGGGCCCAAGGTAGCGGTGGGCAAGCTTCTGCGAAGGGCGTGTGGTGCGGATGTCACTTGCATCTAGATACACCTTGTCTCCAACTTGGTACTCCGGGGCAGGAACCCGGCGTTTGTTGTAGTACCTTGCCATGTCATCCTTGGCCTTTGCAAGGGCTGACTTGGCTTCCGAAAGGGTGGAGTCCATGCGGTCTCGGAACTCATTGACCGTCTCGAGTTGGGACTCATCCTGGCATGGTTCGAAGCCCATCCGCGGGTGTCGTCCAGAGTCAAGCATGAAGGGAGTCTGTTGTGTGGCGGAATGTACATGGTTGTTGTATTGGAATTCCGCCAGTGGAAGTAACTCATCCCAGTCATCCTGCCTCTCATTGACAAAGAGGCGGAGATATTGCTCCAACTCCTGATTGACCCGTTCCGTCTGTCCGTCACCCTGCGGATGGTACACTGTGGTGGTATCCAGCTTTATGCCGAGCAGGCGGTAGAGCTCCCGAGTCAGTTCCGCGACAAACTGCGGACCTCGGTCGGAAACAACTTGCTTCGGGAGCCCATGCAACTTCCAGACATGTGCAAGGAACAGGCAGGCCGCTCCGTGGGCTGTGATCGTCGTGTGCGTTGGAATGAAGTGGGACACCTTGCTTACCGAATCCACGATGTTCATAATTGCGTCGTAGCCATGAGACTCTGGGAGTTCAACGATGAAGTCGACACTGATGGTTTCCCAGCGGGATTCGGGAATCGGGAGCGGAACAAGTTCTCCGACAGGCGGATGTCGTTGCACTTTGGTTCGGAGACAAAGGTCACATGTCTTCACATACTGTCCAATGTAGCGGGACATCTGAGGCCACCAGTAATTCCAAGCCACTAACTCCAGCGTCTTCCACCTGCCAGCATGCCCAGCGACCCGTGTGTCATGGTGCTGGGACACGATGCGGCAGCGGAGGTCCGCCCCACCTGGAACATAGACCTTGCCTCTGAAGTGGAGCAGTCCATCGCGTTCCGACCATTCCGCTGCCCATACAGACCGTGAGTGCCCTTTCCGAAGTTCCTCCACCGCCTTCACCACCGACTCCTCCTTCTCTCTGTTCCGGTACTGCCTCTGGATGTCCCAGAGCATTTCCGCTTCCGCCCCAACTGCAGTCACTCCCTCTAGGGCGCGGATTGCAAAGAGACTTGGGCGGAGCAGTGTCATATCCACGTTGCCTCCACTTGCGCTTCCATGATCCGCACGGCGGGATAGGGCATCAGGCTTGCCCATGGTGCAGCCGGGGCGGTGGTGGAGCATGAAGTCGAACCGGGACAGGTGTAGGGACCACCGTGCTTGTCGTCAGTTCAACTTCTTAGATGTGCGGAAATACTCGAGGTTCTTGTGGTCTGTCCAGATCTCAAACGGGCATAGAGCACCCTCGAGGAAGTATCGCCACTCCTCCAGCACTCGGATGATTGCCAGCATCTCCTTGTCGTGGATCTCATAGTTCCGCTCGACCGGGCTAAGGCTTTTAGAGAAAAAGGAAATCGGATGCCACCCCCCACCATCTTCCGATGACTGTTGTGACAAGACCGCTCCGGTAGCTGTGTCGGAAGAATCCGCCTCGACTCAATAAGGGCGAGAGTCGTTGGGAAAGATCAGGACCGGGGCAGAAGTGATCAGCTCCTTGAGTTTGTCAAAGGAGGCCTGTTCCGGCTCTCCCCACCGCCACCCAACCTCCTTCTTGGTGAGGTCGAAGAGGGCACGGGCATGGCAGGAGAAGTCCTTGATGAACCGCCGGTAGAAATTGACAAACCCAACGAAGGACTGGACCTCCTTCTTGTTCCGCGGCACAGGCCAATCTGATACACCGGAAACCTTGACCGGGTCCATTTCCACCTTTCCCTCCGACACAATCACCCCAAGATACTCTATCCGCGTCCGCTCACATTCGCACTTTTCCGGCTTGAGACACAGGTTGTATTCCCGGAGCCGTTCCAGCACTCTCCGCACGACTTCCCGATGTTCGGACATTGTTTTTGTGAAGATGAGGATGTCATCGAGGTAGACGCAGACAACCCCTTCTGCTATCATGTCACGGAAAATGTCATTCATCATCGTCTGGAACGTGGTGGGACTGTTGGTGAGCCCAAAGAACATGACCTGTGGCTCAAAGAGTCCTCGGTTGGTGCGGAATGCGGCCTTCCACTCGTCTCCCTCCCAGATCCGAACATTATTGAAGCCCCAGCGGACATCCAGCTTAGTGAAGCACCTCGCCCCACGGAGTTGTGTGATTAGTTTGGAAATGAGTGGAATGGGGTACCGGTTCTTGATCGTGATCGCATTCAAGGCCCGGTAGTCCTGCACAAGCCTGAGCGAGCCGTCCTTCTTCTTGATGAAGAACACCGGAGATGCCATGGGTGACTTGGAGGGGCGGATCCTCCCTGTACGGAGGTTTTCCGCAAGGAATGCATCGAGCTCTACCTGCTCCTTGGGTGACAGCAGGTAGACCTTGCAGTTGGTGGGCTTTGACCCAGGCTCCAACTCGATGGCATGGTCCCACAGCTTTCATGGAGGCAGGGCATCAAATGACACCTTGGCAAAGACATCCTCGAACTCCCGCAGGTACTCCAGAATTTCCACCTCCACTGTATCATGCTTCTTGGAGGCTTCAGCAAGGCGTTGCGAAATATTTCCGGTGGCGCGGATGTGTTCCGCTTCCGGTGGAAGGTTTACGTACAGCAAGCGCTCCCCCTCCGCCAGAGTCTCTTCTGGGCTGAGTCGGATGACATCTGAGTCGGAATCGGAATCGGAATCGGAATTGGAAGTGGGATCCGGTTCAAATTCCGCTTCCGAGTCTTCTTCTGCAAGCAGTGGATGGGGGCCAGAACGACATGTCTGTATGAGCCATTCGGTCTTCCGCTGCTCCTGGCACTCCTTCCGCACTTCCGACCAGCACATGTGACACTTGGCTGGGCACCGACTCATCAGCACCTTCCGAGTCTGCCAATTGATCTCTGGGTTGTGCTCCTGGAGCCAGGTAAACCCGAGGATGATGTCTTGCTTCCCCAGGCTGGTCACTGCGAAGGAAGTGTGTTCTGTGTGCCCATCATAGCGGAGAATTGTGTCTACTATCTCCGTGATGGACCCTGCCTCATTGGGGCTTCATCCACATTGAACACCGGGATTGCGCGTTGCAACTTCCGCCTGGTCAGTCGGTTCCGTTCCACATAGTCCCGGTCTATAAACTGATCAGTGGCCCCGCAATCGACAAGGGCGGGTCCGGATTTGACTTCCGCTGTATCTGTCGTCTGGATCTCCACCTTAATGACTAGTGACTTGGGGCCAGGGGTGGAAGCAACAACATAGCGCTTCGGGAGGCGTCTCTCCCAAGGGTGGACGCGGGATGGACGGGGTGTCGGATTCATTTTTTGTGTGACTTTATCCGGTGGGTCTGTACAAAGTGAGGGGAGCGGGGGCTTTTCATTTTCTACTTCAAGACAGGCAAACCGGTTATGTACAGGCAGCAGGGGCACACATCTCACCCGCTGCGCGTCACAAAATCCGACGCATCTTCCACTTCTGATGCACCATGTTCCGCATTTTCGGAAATTACTTCCACAGTGGGCACTCCGCTTATGTCCGTGAGTGCGAGGAACTCTGGAAGGAGCTCGAGTTTCTCCTCCGTGGTCATAAGCTGGATTTCAAAGGCTTGGGGGCACTCGCGAGCATAGTGACCTGGTTGTTGGCATTGGAAGCAGGTGATAGTTCCGTGGCCTTTTCCGCGCATGCGGTCAACATCCATCGGGGCGGGGCCACTCTTCGAAGGAGGAGGGCTATGGTTCCTAATAGGAGCAGGCGGAGCAACCGTCGGAAATATTTTCCATGTGGGAGTGAATGCACTTCCGAGTTTTGGCATAGGTGGAGTAGGACGAGTGGAACTGCGTGTCAGGTTCTGTTTTGGAACCCTTCAAGACTTTGGTGTTATTGCTAACGCCTCTGTCTATCAGAACGTGTCGTTTACACGACTAGTAGAATACCAGTTCAATGCAGCAGCACAACTCCAGAAATAATTTAATATTTGTACCTTGGTTGCAATCTGTGTAATAACTAGTCCAAGTTATTACAGATAGAAGGCAATGCGTTTCTTAGCTGCACTGAACAATAAACTAAAAGAGTGTGTAGGTTCAAGGACACTATCGGGGTCCAAGAGTATTCCTTTTAATAAAGAGGGAATAGGCTCCGCAGGAGAGTTTGTAAGTGGATTGGGTCGACCAACGTCAATGCACTGCAATAACGAGAGAGTAATGTGAAGTGGCTTTCGCGCACAACTTGACTTGACTCGTGAAAGTCACTGAACAGGAAAATCAACTGAACAGCTCGTCTCGGGTATTGGAGTGCTAATTGACAAGAAAATCGATTGCCAACCTCACTCTGTGGAGTTTCACCCAGCGTGTTAGGCTAAGTGGCTAAGCAGTAAAGCAACTACTTAACTAAGAATAATTACTCTAAGCAAGAGTAGTATTCTAGTTCGGGTTAGGAACTTAGGTAAGATGTGCAAGTCACACAAGCTGTGTAGGATAGAAGATGGGTAGATTGATTGCTCAAAGGGCAGGCAAAGGGCCTCCTTTTATATTGTAATGTACAAGAGCTTAGTAAGCAGGTAGAACCTTCTATCTATTAATGGAATGGGGGAAGAAGCTTGTGGAAGATGGAAGAAAGGGTTGGAAGAAACTGGCTGTTTCCAGGGGACTCTACCATGCTTCCTACCAATCAGAGCTTGATTTGTCAGGAATGACTCACTGAAAAGGGTCATGTGCCATAGCACAGCTTGGCTGAGTCTTGTACTCCTGACTCACCAAGTTGTGCCTGGATTGGTTGAGTCATTGAGGCTGTATCTCCAGATAACCATGTATTTGGCACTCAGAAGCTGAGTAAGCAGTTCTGAGCCAATTAGGGCTCTGTAGCCATAATTACTAAGAGTGTTGAATACCATCGCTCAACCGTTAGTCATCCTGTGGTCACTCGTGGTTGTGGTTCCCATTTTCATCTCCTACCGAATCCCTTAGTTACAGTAGTTACAGGCGCTGTATATTTTTCTGAGACTTGCTGGTCGAATATCATCTTCTTTATTCACAACCATCATCTGCTCTCTTCAGGTTATGGGCCCCGCGCTCTAAACCATAATCCAAAGTAAAGTAGAAAAAAAAAAACTTCCTGTAACAATCGCCGTTTGTCTGCCCTCACACAGCCGAGCTCCCTATACCGGATCAAACCACTCACCGGGGACAATTATCCCACGTGGAAGGAGAAGATGCGATGGATCTTGCTTGAGCAAGATCTATGGGAACATGCATCGGGTCAGGCGACAAAACCAGTGCCGGCCGACGACAAAAACGTAACGGCCCCGGAGAAACAAGCGATCGCAGATTGGATGAAAAGAGATCAACAGGCTTTCGCGGCAATCAGCTTGCGTATCAGTGATGATTACCTAGTCTATACATACGGTGCCACGACGGCACGCGAGGTGTGGCTAGCCCTGTTTACGATCTTCGAAGCAAGAGGGCCGTTGGGTATAATAAATGTACGTCGGGATTTCTTCCGCACTTTCATAGCCGAAGGCGGCAACATGGAAGAACATATATGAAAGCTGCGCAGCCTCCAACAGCAGCTGCACACACTTGGTGATCTAGTCAGCGATCGCGACTTCTGCAACGCGCTGCTCACCTCACTCCCCGGCTCCTGGTCCACGTTCCTTACAGCGATCAATGCCGCCCTTCCCACCCTCTCCTCTGACGTACTCATAGCTCGCGTCCTCGAAGAGGATCGAACTCGGCGCTCCACTCACGGCACAGAGACGGCCTTGAGGGCGCAGGACAAGCGCGGAAAGGGGCGCAATGGACGTAATGTTGGCGGTGCCACAAAAGGGAAGTGTAATAATTGTGGCAAAAAGGGGCATTGGGTCAAAGACTGCTGGGCCAAGGGTGGGGGCAAAGAGGGGCAAGCGCCGAAGTGGTGGAAAGATCCAGCTAAGAACTCAAATGCAGACTCTATTAAACAAGCTACCGAAAGCAAAAGTGCTGCTGACGACTTTGCCTTCGCCGCCATAGAGTCCGCAGACCCCGAGCCGGGCGACCAGTCATCCATTGCTGGAGATCTATCGTGTCGCGCCACCATCTCTGCATCAGAATGGCTGGCGGACACGGGATCGACGACACATATCGCCCGAAACAGGGGGGATTTTATTGAGTTCAGTTCTGACCCATCAGAGATTGAGGGCATTGCCCCCGGGAGCCCCTTGAAGACTTTAGGCCGTGGGATTGTCCAAATGGAATTCAAGGCCGGCAATCGCACGTTTACGGTGAGACTAACGGACGTGAAGCACGCTCCCGACGCACCAAACAACATTCTCAGCGTCGGGAGGCTCACGGACATGGAGCATGTAGCTCTGTTCACCAACAATGGCGTGAAATTCCGCTCCCAGTCAGGGACGGTCTTCGCCGAGGGGCGCAAGGTAGGGCGCGTGTACCTCATGTGTGCCCAGATCCGCCCTGCCATTCAGACGGATTTTGCCGCTGTGGCTAAGCCGAAGTCCTGGGACTCCTGGCATCGCATCCTCGGGCATGTCAACATCGGCACGATCAAACTGATGAAAGTGCGCAATCTTGTCACCGGGATGGATATAGACATGGCCGCGACGGTGACACAATATGTTGCTTGCATTCAGGGCAAGCATCATGTGGAACTGTTCCCCAAACGGTCGGAAGACGCTGCTACATTGGTAGGCGATCTGACCGTCTCTGACGTTTGGGGACCGGCGAATACAGAGGGCCCGGCGCGGGGACGGTATTTTTATTCATTTACCGATGCCAAAAGCAGGTACTCCACCATCTATTTCAGCCACACCAAGGACGGCGTCCTTGATTGTTTCAAGGGATACGCCGCCCTGGTTGAAACACAGACTGGGCTCCAGCTTAAGCGCCTGCGCAGCAATGGAGGCGGTGAATATATTAACGGTCCATTCAGAGATTTCTGTGCCCAGAAAGGGATCATAATGGAATCTACCGCCCCTTACTCACCAGCCCAGAATGGCATTGCCGAACGCCTGAATCGCACCTTGCTCGAACATGCTCGCGCCATGATCTTTGCGAAACAAGCGCCCAAGATCCTATGGCCCGAAGCCGTTGCCTACGCCTGTTATATCAAGAACAGGACGCCCACTCGAGCCCTTGGTGCAGACATGACGCCATTCGAGGCCTTTTTTGGCAAGAAACCTGACATCGGGAGGTTGGAAGAATTCGGTAAAAAGTGCTGGGTCCAAGTTCCGGACCAGTGTCGTACTAAATTAGAGCCCAAATCCGAGCAACATGTTTTTACCGGCATCGCACCTAATGCTAAAGCTTGGTGTTTCTACAATGTCCACACGCGCCACATCCAGACCTCCCGCAACGTCATCTTCGATGACATTGACAATGCCATTCATCCCGTCCCTGAGGACGACGACCTGGTGGTTGGGCCGCCTGCAGGGAACACCACCAGGGCCGCCCAGCTGGTCCCGGCCCCCGCTTCAGCTGCCGCGCCTCCAGTCGAGACCGCTGCTGTGCCTGTGGCTGTGGAACCGAAGGCGGATCCAAGGCGCAGCACCAGGATCGCGGGTAGACCCATGCCTGATTACCGCCACATGCATCAGGGAGAGCGGGCGTTGTCAGCGACGGAGATCGTGACAGAGCCCGCGTCCTATGCAGAGGCGCTCCGCTGCCCAGATTACCCAATATGGCAGAAAGCCATGGAGACTGAGATGGAGCAGCATGCGGAGGTGGGCACGTGGACGCTGGCTGAGTTACCAGCAGGGAAGAACGTGGTAGGCAGCCGATGGGTGTACGCGGCTAAGACTAATGCAGAAGGGAAATTTGACCTCGGAAAAGTGAGGGTCGTTGCGCAGGGGTTCACGCAACGACCCGGCATGGATTATTTTGAGGTCACATCACCGGTTGTCAAATTAGACAGCCTCCGGCTCATCCTCGCTATCGCCATCCAAAAGGGATGGGAGATCGAGATGATGGATGTCAAAGGTGCGTATCTTAATTCTACTCTAGATGAGGAGATATACATGCGCCAGCCGGACGGCTTTGACGATGGATCGGGTCGCGTGCTCAAATTGCACCGGGCTATTTACGGTTTGAAGCAGTCAGGCCGCTCCTGGTACAAGAAGCTCACGACGGTCTTGCTCAATGACGGTTTCACGCGGTGTCACGCAGATGACTGCGTTTTCTACAAAAAGACCGTCGACCGGCTCAACATCATCACTATTTATGTCGACGACCTCAGTCTTTTCGCTAGTTCTAAGACGCTGATGGCGAGTGTTAAAACCCTCCTCCATTATAATTTCACTATGAAGGACCTTGGCAAGATGCTCAAGATCCTCGGGATCAGGGTCGAGATCGATCCAAATCGCGATTTCATTAAACTCTCCCAAGGCCATTACATCGACATCATTGCCCAGCGTTTCAAAATCTGGATGAAGCACTGCCGGTCGACACTCCTGTCCTGCATGACATCAAAACCCTCGAGCCGCGCCCTGATGGTGGTCCCGCACCAGACGCACCTTACGCCCAAGCGATCGGCTCCTTGATGTACGCCATTCTAGGATCCCGCCCCGACATCGCGTTCGCCGTCCAGCAGCTGAGCCAACACACGCATGACTTCAGTGAGGCTCACTGGACGGCGGTTAAACGCGTTATACGTTATTTGAAGGGCACTCGCGACGCAGGCGTTGTGTTGCGCCGCTTGTCCTCCACTCCCCTCATCGAGATCTATTCCGATGCCGACTTCGTGGGTCTAGCTGACTCCCATTCTGTGGGGGGTTTTATCTGCTTTTACCACGGCTGTATTACCGCGTGGGTATCTAAGAAGCAAACCTGGATCGCTCTGTCGACGACCGAGTCCGAGTCTATGGCCTTGATCCCTGGCGCCAAGCACGCCCTTTGGGTCCGCCATTTCCTCCAGGAACTCGGGCTGCCCCTTGCCGGACTGATCCATATCTACTGCGACAACATGCAGACGATCTCCAATCTCCAGGACGTTTCCCATCACCCCCGCACCAAGCACTTCCGCGTCGAGGGGCATTGGCTCCGCGAGCTCATCGATCACGGTGACGCCGAGATCACCTATGTCAGGTCCGCTGAGAACGTCGCCGACGTTTTCACGAAGGCCCTGCCTTTGGCTCAACACCGTTTCTTGATTCATAAATTAGGCATGTTGTGACCATCCCCTCCTGTATCCCATCATATTTCTTTTTTGATTTGTTTCGCTCAGGGGGGTCTGTTGAATACCATCGCTCAACCGTTAGTCATCCTGTGGTCACTCGTGGTTGTGGTTCCCATTTTCATCCCCTACCGAATCCCTTAGTTACAGTAGTTACGGGCGCTGTATATTTTTCTGAGACTCGCTGGTCGAATATCATCTTCTTTATTCACAACCATCATCTACTCTCTTCAAAGAGCACTGCTTAGCACAGCTGAGCTGGTACAGCCTAGTTGTCATGACTGACCATGATCCCCATTGTTTGGTGAAGCCAAACAGGCTGCACAGTTGCTATGGCTGCATATAGCAACTGCTTGGGACTCAGCTGGAAATACTGAGGGAGCCATCCTGCCGGACTTGTGGGTGCTTGGGTGACTATAAGTCCGAAAATGCGGCCACCGCCGAGGTGCCCGGCGGAGTTTGAAATAGAGCGCCCGGAACAGAGTTGTGGGTGCTAGAGGATCCACAACTCTGTAATGACAGAAAAATGGTAGTTTGAGCCATGGAGACTTTGGAAAAATAAGGAAAAATATAAGATAACTAGAGGAATGTTTGAAAAGCCTTTCCCCAGTTATATTAACAGCATACAGATACTGTTAATTCTTCAAATGTGTTTTTACATGTTGTCAAGACAAAAGGAAAAGACTAGGGCTGGTTGAGCAGCCTTCCTTGGCTGGTTGAACAGCCGTTACCCTACAGGTTCCGGTTTGTCTTCACGAAGGCCTCATTTGCTTCCCTGTTCCAGGACACCCTCTGCGCAGCTTGGTACCACCTTCCGGGTCATCGAAATCCGGAGCTCCATCCCCAAGCAGCGCGACTTGGTTCTGGAGTGTCAGATCAAGTCCTCGCCGGAATTTGATGACGATCGTCTTGTCGTCGTCATACTCCGCAAGGTCAATGAGCTCCTGGAAGCGATTGATGTAGTCATCAACCGGATCCTTGGCCTGGTACCAGCTTGTCCCCTCGAGCTTCGTAAGGGCTGTGAGCTGCTCGTTTTTCGGGCAGAACTGGTCGGAAAATGTTTTCTCGAAGGTGTCCCAGTCCCGGAAGTAGTTCCCCTTGCCCTTTGCTTCATGTCGGATCACCTTGTTTGCAAAACGGGCTGCGCGGTCCGACTTGAAAAAGGACAATCCCCAGTGGATCCGAGCCTGGTCGTTCGGAAAGAGGTCTCCGACAATTGCGAAGTAGATGCTGCATGTGTTGAAGAATGCACGTCCCTTCTCCCAATCTCCGTCAAAGTCCGCCGGAGTTGCGGGTTTGACCTTTGCTCAAAGATTTGTATTTGTATTTCGATTTGTTTTCATTCTTTTTGCCACCGGCACCCTTATGTAATCATTTCGACGCGCGCTGCCATGGGTGCTAAAGGGCCGGGTGGTAGTATATGCACAGTAAGACACATTTCCCCCCTCTCTCAGTGACCACTAAATTCACTGAGAGAGGCAAGTAAATTAATTTTATTTTCCTTCGATTTGTTGACCCAGAAATCCTGTAGCGAATTGATTTCTAGGTAGTGTATAATATTAACAGTGACCACTAAATTCATGGAGAGAGTGAATTGATTTCTAGTCTATTCTTTTGAGCACCAAGTCCAGTCCTACTGCCTATAATTCCTGTCCTCTACACTAACAGCTACAGTCAAAGCATTCATCTATCTACTTCTCATGTCGTCTACGCAACAAGAACAACCAGTTGTTCATAGAACTCACTCAATAGGCCCAGTTCCTACTCCAGCACCACTTCCAAGGTGAACAGCTTCCACCTCATTTCCTTCACAAGAACCTACTGAAGATATCATCCTTTCTCCCACTTGGTCGCCATGTCCACATCTTGGTCTACACCACACCATCCGGTGTCCGAACACGCATCATCACCCCATTTTGATGTTCAATGCCAACTAACTCCAGGTGAGCAACATTTTTCACTGCACCGCTGTCAGGACGCGTTTATTTCTCATACTCAGATGCTCTGTTCTCCCATTCCCACTCCACCTCCGTGTTCGTTCCGATCGCCCGCCACTGTCATGTTTGGCAACCGATTCTCGCTGTTTGCGCCAATTCCCATAGCCACACCGTCAACGCACGATCAACGTCTTTGGGCTGACTTGGCAGTCATCGCTGGGCCTATCACTTCCCCTGCTCAACCCTCTTCCGATGGTGTTCTGATAATCGGATTGTCATGACCTGTGTATTTCCTGCACCTTGTTATCCCCATTTCCCCTTTCGCCACTCCTCCCCTGTGTTCGCCCGGCTTCGCCCTCCAGCCCGACCACTCCTCCTCTATTTCATCTCCGTTCGCCCTTCCTCGCATTTCGCTGAACAGCCATTCACTGCTCGCATCATTCACCAGCAGGCACACCATCAAATCACGATCGACATCCCTACCCGGCATGATGGCTCGTCAGTAGCTCCATCAGCTTCTCGATCCAACCCCCTTTTGGTGTTTATATGAGCAGGGTGCGTTCGCGGGACGTCCTACCTGTAGGTCGTGCGGGATCAACCCAGTAGATGAAGAACCTGTGCAGGGCGGTGTATATGCAGGCCCCAAGACATGATTTCGTACATAGGTGCCTTCGCCACCTTCACTCTCCGTCGTTTCATGTTCTCCCTCTTCTCTCATTCTATTGTATGTTTATTTCATCTATGTTGTATCATGACTGCGCACCCCTATCCAACCCTCACTCGTGACGGCCTCTTTCCTATTCACTGATACCTTACGAGCATTCGATATAAGTAGTTTACATTCGCATGTATATTCCCCAGTTCAATTATCATACGTCGTCCATCTTGTGCAAACTTGACCTCGCTGTGATCATCGTCTTGAGCCTTCTCTTGGAGATTTCTATCTTCGACCAGCAGAAGACTTAGGCATCACTGGTGAGTTCTTATACTTCATCTTCGTTACCTTAGCCTTCGAACTATTTTCTGTGCTGTTGGCAAAGGGATTGTCGATACTTAGACAACCCTTCTGTGACACCTTGTACGTTACATCATCAAGTGCCACGAGCAATTTCGCATACTTATTCGCACAAGTTATTCGGGCATTCGCTGTGTTCACTAATACACGATATTAACGCCTAAAAACCAATCTTGACAACCGCCTACTTTCGGTGAGCACCCCCATATCCAGTCGCAGGCCCAGTGCCGATCCTTTACACTGCCTAATGGCTCCCAATTCACCTGGTGATTGACCACAAAAACCCAGCAGTTTTCAACCACCTGATCTGTGCCCCCTATACCGAACTCGTCCAGCCTTCATTGCCTTGCGTTCTGGCTGGTCCATCCTTGGTCTCTGTGCCCCCTCTGTGGGTTCCCTCCCCTGCCCTCATTTTGGCTCAGCCCTGTTGTGACACTCCTTATCCCCTGTCTGTGGCCACTGGTGTAACCTGTCTCCATTGTGTGTCCTGCATTGGGCTCGGTCCATATAGCCCCCCTGCAGCTGTCTCTCAGCTGGTTGCTTCCTGCTGTTCCCATGTCCATGGGTATTTGCTGGGGAAGAACTTGTAGGTATGGTTGGGGTCATTTCTCTCCACCGCCTGGCACGCCACCATCACTGGAGGCGTGGGAAAATTTTGCAAGTCAGGAAACCCTCTGAAGAATCCTGGGGAAATTCAATGTTTTACAAGAGTTTCCAATGTTCAGGAAATTGTATAAAAATTGTAAAAATATCACCTAGGCAATTGTGAAGAAACTGCTTCCAGAAACTGACAGTTTAACAATGAGTTCCTATCTAAGGAAATCATGAGTAAATTATAAATTTCTAGAGTGGTATAGGGAACCAGTAGGAAATTCTGCAAAACTTGCCATGAAATCTAGCCAAAACTTTTAATTTATCTTTGATTTTCTGACCCTGGAAATTATATTAAATATTCAGTTTCTAGGAGCAGGACATTCACAATATCTCAAAGATTTCCAGAAGAGATTTCCTGGGTTGGGAAATTGTGCAGAAATCTCAAAAATGTTTATTAATCAGAGATAGCACCCGGTGCACTGGTCACACCGCTGTGAGCGCACATGTCAGCTCTGTCAGCACCCAGTGTGCTGGTGTGCCGCTGTAAGCACGTGTGTGGTGGTACCCGGCGCTGTCAGCGCACACGTGCACTGATACACGTCGCTGTCAACGCATGCATGCGCTGGTGCCCACCGCTGTCAGCACACACGTGCGCCGGTGCCTGTCACTGTCAGTGCACATGTTCGCTGGTACCCGGCGCTGTCAGCACACGCGTTCGCTGGTACCTGGCGCTGTCAGCGCACATGTTCGCTGGTACCCGGCGCTGTCAGCGCACACATTCGCTGGTACCTGGCGCTGTCAGCTCATGCGTTCGCTGGTACCCAGTGCTGTCAGTGCCTAGTGCGCTGGTACCACTGCTGTCAGCGCATGCATGCGGTGGTGCCCCCATCACTGTCGGTACACGTGTCGGTGCTGTCAGCGCCTAGTGCGCTGGTCACCCCGCTTTCAGCACACACGTCGGCACTGTCAACACCCAGTGTGCTGGTGCATGCCACTGTCAGTGCATGCATGCAGTGGTACCCGGCACTGTGAGGTGAGTCCTCAGGTCGGGTTGGTTCGGCTTAACTTATGTTTATTTTCAGTGTGAACCTTGCGATGCATGCAGGCATTGCCAGACCCCTTTGTTTGCGCGGGAAGAAAACTGTTATGAACAGGAAAATCGAGCTATACATCCATATGCATCACTGACAAAGTCATAACAACTTCCTGGCACATCCTAGGACATGGATGTGCATGTACTTACTGCCGGCTGTGTAGGAACCGCTGCTAACAAAAAGCCTCATGAAAAAAGGATAAAAATCGCTGTAAAACCTTATTTTCCCACCTGATAGTAGCTAATACACGTGGCTATTGTTGGGAGAATTCTATTCAAATATTCCTTGAATTTCCTTTTATTTTTCGCCATTTAACCTGGCTTCCCTGGCTCAAAAGCTCCTTATTCTGTCAGGCAGAGTTATGCACCCATGCAGGTCCACAACTCTTCCACAGCCACTCAGCTTCAAACTCCGACCGGAGCTTCCCACGAACTGTGAACTCGGAGTTGCAGGCACTCAAGCACCTACAACTCCAGTACCTTGGCTCACTCAAACTCAGCCTGTGTCCTCTACTGCTTACACAAGCCTGTGCAATTCAAACCCAGCTGGCACATGACTTGCATCATAGCAACCATGGCTGTGCAAGGCTGCGTACAAAGTCACACAAAGATGTACAAAGCCAAAACTAGGGTGCAGGTTTGACAAAGCCTATTGGAGGAATGAATCCTCCAAACGCAACGCTACAACACCAAATAGGTCCCTTGATGTCATAGCGGCTGTGTAGGGCTGTGCAGGGCAGTGCAAGGCTGTGTATGGCTGTGAAAGGCTGTGAAAGGCTGTGAAAGGCTGTGCAAACCAGGGAAGGTGATTGGCTATCTATTTCAAATTCCTTTGCACAAACACACCACAATAGTTACGAGGGTGTGTTTCAGCAGTGCAAATATTTACATATGACATCACTCGCCTAATAGATAGAGGAACCCCATTTTACATAATCCTGTGTATTTTACAATATAAAAGGAGGCCATTCTGACTGTCATGACCGGTCTATTTCTCCTACCGCACTACCTCTATGTTCCCCCTCGTCACTCCCTAGCATCTTCGCCAGAGTTCGCCGCACCCACCGACCACTCCCCCTCCACGTCCACTCTACCCGCTGTTCGCCCCATTCTCCGAACCGCTATTCGCTCCTCGCGCATTTCACCAGCAGGCACGCCATCAAATATGATCGATACCAGTCACCCGGCATGATGGTTCATCATTAACCCCATCATCTTCTTAATCCAACCCCATTGGGCGTTCGTATGCCCAAAGTGTGTTCGCAGGACGTCCCTTCCATAGGTCGTGCGGGATCAACCCAGTAAACGAAGAGTCCATGCAGGGTAGCATGTATGCGGGTCCCAAGACATGGTTTTGTCCATAAGTGCCTTCGCCCCCTTTACTCTCCATCGTTTCATGTTCGCATTCTTCCCTCACTCTATTGTATGTTTATTCCATCTACTTAGTATCATGACTGCGCAGCCCTATCCGGCCCTAACTCACGATGGCCTCTTTCCTATTCGCTAATACCTTGCGAGCATTCGATATAAGTAGTTTACATTCGCATGTATATTCTCCAGTTCAATTATCATACGTCGTTCATCTTGTGCAAATTTGACCTCGCTGTGGTCATCGTCTTAAGCCTTCTCTTGGAGATTTCCATCTTCGAGTAGCAGAGGACTTAGGCATCACTGGTGAGTTCTCATACTTCATCTTCGTTACCTTAGCCTTCGAACCATTTTCTGTGCTGTTGGCGAAGGGCTCCGAAGGAGCACCTTCGCCGGCGAAGGGATTGTCGAGACTTAGACAGCCCTTCTGTGAGACCTTGCACATTACATCGTCAACTGCCACGGGCTATTTCGCTACGACTGTAGATAGGGTGAGCCCCGTTCGGGCAACCCTCTTACCTTGTGAACATTCATTGGTTCATCTATTCGCCGAACGGCATACTTATTCGCACAAGTTATTCGGGCATTCGCTGTGTTCACTAATACACAATATTAACACCTAAAAACCAATCTTGACACTGACCTCCTTTAATCATCATTCTAGCAATCTAACATCTTCTATCCACGTGACCTCATGTGACTTGCATCTTACTAAGCTGCTAATCCCAGCTAGGGTTATTCACTTACTTTAGTGTCTAATTCCTTGTTAAGTAGATACTTTTCTGCTTAGCCACCTAGACTAATCCTCCGGGTGTAATTCTACAGAGTGAGTCTGTCAATTGATAGTCTTGCCATTCGCACTCCAATACCCGAGACGATCTGATCAGTCAATTTTCCTGATTAGAGACTTTCACAAGTCACTTCTAAAACTCGTTCATCCCTCGTTTTATTGCTGTGTGCTGGTAGATTATCAGGGCAGTCCATTTATAAACTCGCCTGCTAAGTACATTCCTTTATATTTTGGAATACGCTTGGACCCCGATAGTGTCCTTGAACCTACAGTCTTTTAGTTTATTGTTCAGTGCTGCTAAAAAACACATTGCCTTCCATCCATATTAACTTGGACTAGTTTTTACGCAGATTGCAACGAAGGTACAAATATTAAATTATTTCCGGAGTTGTGCTGCAGCATTGTTTAATATTCTTTGAGTCTCGTAAATGACACGTTCTGATAGATTGAAGTGTTAGCAATAACACCAAAGCCTTGAAGGGTTCCAAAACACCGGCACAGTGTTTGATGCACACGTGCGCTACCACTCATGCGTGTGTCTAACCGGTGACTTCAACCCTGAGCCCAGTTCCAGGGCCGACCGAGGGATAGATCCGAGATGGAGCGCGGAAGGCCCTCCATCATTCCTGACGCATATATTCAACTCCATATGATAAGGTACAGCCTTGGCACCAGTGCATGCATCGCGCACTAGCGGCACTCGTCGCTCCATAACCCCCTATTATATCTAGTTTAGTATGGGCTCTTTCCAAACACTTAAATAGCTAGCAATGTATGATAGAAACTTCAGGCAGTAAATCTCCATAAAGCAGCTCCATCTAATTGCCCAAGTTGGAGGCGCGGGAGAACGCAGAACGCCATGGTTCAAGCTCCGACGACTGTGGTGCAAACATTCGCACATGCTAACATAAGCCGGTGACGTTTGCGAGCCCAGGCATAGACAAAGGGATGGGATGGACAAGGAGCGCAGTAAAGTACAAGGATATCCTTGTACTTTGCAAGACAAAGGACCTCACTATAATTAGGATAATGTCCATGTATTAAGGCAGTGACTCGAGTCGCTGCAGACTATCGAATTGACTACCCGTCATATCTTATCTTGTGAGTGCCTTCGACAGTATAATGATGCATGCCACCTGTTCCTCGACCTTATCTTCCCATCCGTGTCCAGGTCTTCCACCACTCCGTGCTGGCGCCGGAAGCTGAGGGTGCCCTGCGGCTCGCGAGTCGATGCGCATCTGCTCCGTCGGTCCCCCGCCCTTGGACGACGACACCTACAAGGACCGATCCGGAGGAGAATACGACGAGGAATCAGGGAGCAACCCTCAGCCGCACCGACCACCCACACTCACGGGGAAATCCCGCCGTAAGCCGTCGCGTCGGCACCCACCAATGGTCTCGCGTTCGCGTGGAGGAGCTCTGACGGGTGGCTGTGCGGCTGCGACCTATGAGAGCTGGTACGGTGTTCCCTGGCTTGTGGAAACAACGGTGATGGACCACCGTCGTTTCCACCACCAGGGCGCGTGTGATGGGGAGGCTCCTGCGGAATTTCCTCGACCTCGAAATTCCACAGGAGCCTCCCCATCACACGCGCTCGGGTCCATCCCGCCGTGTGGCTACCCGTTGGACCCCTGCTCTGACCCACCACGACCGCTGTACCAGCCGAAAGGCCCGAGCGCTGCCTAAAGCCTTATAGGCCGTGCTCGTGCCTCGTGGACAAGATGCTCAGTAGTCATCTGGTCCACGGATGAGCTGAAGAAAATCCACGAGAAACCTGAAGGGTCCTCGGAGCTATTTGAGGTCGAGGGTCCCGTCAAAGTCGCAGAGAAATCATGGCTGTGTAGTAAATGTGGCCATGGATCCTCCCGTGAAGAGGAGGTGAAGCGCCAAATACTGCGGAGGATAGGGTAATGCGTCTCCATATAGAGACGCATTACCCCACCCTCCGCCGGCTGTGCTGGAATCCAACGTGCACGAAGCTTTTGCGGGGACAGGTTCTGCCTCGAAGACACTCGAAGTACAGGGCTAAAAGTGTAAGGGGGTGGACGGTATAGCGGCGAGACTCCGAGGGTGCTGAAGAAGGGGAATGAATATATGATTCCAATGAGTGAGGTGAATCGGAAGGACTCGAACGTGGGTACCCGTCTTGTTATTAATATGTATCCCTTCTGTCGACATGTAGCCAATATCGTCCGGCTGTTCACTTGCGCCTCCATTTCTCTGCGTGTGTGGCCATCAGCAGCCCAGGGACGCATAACTTAGAAGTACTTAAAAGCCATTCTCTCATAGCTGCGCATGTCAGTACCATACGCAACCACACACAATATAATAAAAAATAAAAAATAAAACAGAAAACGCGAGGAAAGCCAGCGATCCCCCACAACATCGCCTCGGTGTACACAGGGTTTCTCATAGCCACCGCGTCGGAGGTGCAACGCGAGTAAGAGGGCGAGGGGGCAGGCGTGTCGGCCGCGCGGGACTGACCTTGAGCGGATCCGCGTGCTGGGGTGCGGATTGCGCTGGGTTCTACATCAAAGAACGCGTAGTGTTAGCTCTGCTAGCGTTAGGACAACGTCAACCCAGAGTCATGGGAATAAATGAACTCACGTCTGGGAATTAGCCGACGAAGAAGAAACCGAAGTGCTAATATCAGATACACTGCCACAAATAGAAAATCCAAGCGCAAAACTCGACAAAACTGAAGCAATCCAGAGTGTTGAATGTGGGGACGAGGATACTGGTATCATGATGAGCCCTCGGGTCATCATTTTATCGAGAATTCACGAAGGAAGGAAGACTGTGGCATGGGGATAACTAGGTATTTTTTGAGATTTTTCCCACCATGGCTCCCCCGGTAGCTCGCGCACGGGGTGTGGGGGTGCGGACGTGGGTCGGGACCTCAAGCACCTGGCCATGGTCAACATGCAGGGCGGGGTTAGCGCCGGAAGGCTCGCGTTGGGGGGGATGATGGGTAGCCGAGTCTGATGACAGACAACAGCCATCCCGGGATATCAGAAACAATGTAGACCAACGGGAGTGGGGCCACACGCGGCACGGATATGGGGCACAGTCATGAGGCAAGTGTGGAAGGGCGCAACGACGACATGAGCACGACCCGCAATACACAAGGACGGGCACGTACCGCTGTCAGACCTTGAGGACGCCGCGCACACGAGGGCTGCATGGGGGGACTTGACCTCGTGGGACGACACGGCGGAGGCGACGCGGCGAGGGACGTGCGACGGAAGTTGATTGATGTGGTCTGCCGCGGCGGGTGCGACGGGGGATGGGGCGGCTTGGAGGACATCAGACTGGCGGAGATGAGGCATGGGGAAGGAAGGAGGCCATTACATAGCATGTGGCGGGGATGATCCACAACTCAGTTGTGCAGTTGTGGCGCATCATGATGCAGTGGAGAAAAACCTGCGAGAATAGCTACGAGACTGGGTGTGTATATAATCACGCCGCGTATCACAGCAGCACCCACACGGACAGACACTGCATGAATCGCCTTCACTAACCCTCTCCCTAATATCTGTCCGTCCATCAACCCTCCTCTCCCGCAGCGAATGGCACCTCGGCCTCGGTGCTCTTCTGCGCGTGCTGCACAAGACTCACTCGCGCCGCGGACGCCGAAGTCAGCCTCCACTCCCCAAGTCCGGGAGTCTGGCGGCGAGTGACCCTGGCACGTGCGCCAACTGCGTCACAGCTTCCCCACGTGACATGCATGCCAAGAACAGCGCTTCCCCACGCGACGCTGCCAGTGACCAGTATCTGTAATTCTGAGGTGTGTACGCTATACAGACTTGCGTCCGATTTCATCTCATTCAATAGAAGCGTTGTCCTCCGACCCACCCGCATCGCCAACCTCCTAGCTCTCAATGCCATTGCCACCAATTCCTCGAACCCCCACGTGATTTCACCACCCAGCCACCGCCTCATCCACCAGTGAATAGTTGAGTTACCGTGCTCTGCGCGCCGGCGCGGGCATGCTTGGGAGGATGCGGGTGGGCAGAGGAGCGGTGCGGTGCCGCTGTGGGGGAAGTTTGCTTAAGAGTGACGCCCCTTGGATGCCGGCAGGGAGAGTGGGTGGGTGCCGAGGATGGCCTGGACAGCATATTGTAATGCGGAACACCCCTCGTGGTCAGCTTGCAGGCACTCGCTTCTTCCGCGCATTAATATGATACGGTACGGAAGGCTACGAAAGCACCGCTATAACTCTAGGCTCATCTAGATAATGCCGGGAGCAGATCTTGAACCCCCTCAGGCTCGCCAAAATCTAATACCGAATGAAAGGATTCCGAAGCACTGTTTCTGCCCTCATCTAGATCATGCCGTTATCAGCCTCCAATCGCGTCACCGGAACGACGCGCGTGACTGAAGAAAATTTCCTTTCTACTACATCAAACTCATTCCATCGCATTACACCTTAATCCGCACTCGGCCTCGCGAAAGCTTAAGCGCTGAACCACCAGTCACCCATGCACGGCCCAGGCCAGTGCCTGCTATTATTATCCTCATTCACTCGGCAGGTACTTAACCCTCGCCCGTCTCGCTGAGATGGTCGTGCCCTCTTCCCCGCCCCACGTCCCCTTAAGGACTTGTAAGTCGACCACGCCAAAGTTTATGCATCCGGTGAGCGTGTTCACTGTTGCAAATGTCGAGCTCAGACTGAGGTTCTTTTGTGAGTACAGTATCCCAACCCACTCGGTAACGCTCCGGTCGGAGGACCGTCGCGAATAGCGTCAAGAAATCACAATGACACGCGAATAGGAAGGCCAGTTCCTTTTGCCTCGGGTCCGTGTGCTGGTCTAACTCTCCGGTGGGTGCGATTTTCTTGTCAGGAAGTCGGTGTTCACTCATCAGGTAACCAGAGCTGAGCTTCGAGGTGAGCCATCTCTGTAGTTGAACTGCACAAACCCTTGCTGATGTGTATATCCGGAATAGAGGAACAAAAAGCTGACCTGGGTCGAAAGTAACCCTTGGGTGTTGAACTTATTTTTTTTGTGTCCACTTAGAAGTCGTTTCCAGGTTCTCCAAACGAGATAGAAGGCCAGTCGACCCGCCGCCTGTCGTCCGTGTACGGATGTATCAAGTGTTCAATGCCGAAACCGATCATCCCACCGAAAAGGCGATTCCAGCCGAGTATGTCCTTGGCCTCTGATTTTAGTCGTGCTGACCACAATTTTGGGATTTGCAGACAAATCGTGGTCGGGGGACTAATTTGTCACATCGATCTTTACGCTATTCGACCTACTCCTTATCCTCACTCAAGGCCGGTGGGTAATTCTGGTGAAGGCTCTTCGGCGGCTTCGGACCCTCCACCCCCTACACTTGTCGCCCCTATGCCACCTGCCGAAGAAAGCAAGGTTACGAGCTCGTTGTTTGGTACCACGTTCGCGCCTGCCTCCCAAATCAAGGGCTTGGATGGAAATGAAGTCATCTTTTTTGTGTTCTCTGTGCGTCTAATGTCTCCTTTTTCTGACTCGCTGACACAATTTTGCAACGTAGGATCTGTCTGTACGAACTGAAGGCATGTGAGTAAAGCCAAGTTCATACTCAAAGGACGTGGGGCGGCGATAAACAGCAACTTTCTATAGGTTCATATTACGTTACCGAATGTTCGACATATTCAGGTACGTGTTGACATTCATCCCGCGGCCGATCTTGATACCAGATTATTGTCCCAGTCGTATGGAGGGCTCCGAAGACGTTCCTGTTCTCGCACAATGCTATAGTGGCCCCGTCGCCATCTACTCCACTAAAGAGTGCGTAGTTGTGGGCTATCTCGTGAAACTAGTACTCAGGGCGTTTCCTGCAGATTTCCGGGTTTACGCCCGTCAACAGAGCTCACGAAGGTTTACTTTAATTATTACGTGTGGTTCTGTGACGTATGCTGATGCCCAGCACAGCATCTCTCTCGTTACGGAATCCGTGTCAATGTTCGTGAGTCTGAGCGGAAGCGGAAGGCAGCTGAGCCGCCTGCTGTAGAGCCCGAAGAGCCAGCAGAAAGTTCATCAGGGCGGCCACCCCATCTCGACTGAGGCCGTCGATCCGGACCTGACGCTGAAGGCTGAAGTCACATAACGTACCTTGTGTTTCACTAGCTACGATTTCAATATTTGCTAGGTTGTGCCAATTTTTTAGAACGCTGGTGATTCATCCTTGCGCAAAGGAACTATTTGGGCGGTACCAGCAATATAAGACATGGGCCAGGGAAGTGGCTCCTCCCGCGTCTTCTCTGATCGCTGCGGCCATATATCGGCGCCTGAACATTAAAACCCACAATACTCAATCACTTGCGTCAAGGGCTACTTGCCAATCTTACAATGTTGGCATCATTACAGATATGCCTGGATCCTGTCATTTTATAGTCTGCGCCTGTCTCTCCGAAGACACAATTTCAACAATCAGGATACCGCAAATAACCCTGAAATGAGTAGCATAGTACCCCTCACTGACAAATAGGAAAGTGCGCTCAATAACGTGCATATTAAGTCGTTTCACTCTACGATGCCATGCGTAGAATCTCACGGACCTGCTCTTTATTATCAATCCTTCGCGGATTGGTCTTCCCCCATATGTCAGTCAATGCATACTCAACGATTCGATCAAGCTGCCCTTCCTCCGTCACTCCAACCTCTCCAAGCGTAGTCGGCAACCCAAGTGTTTTCTCCAGGTCTTTGATCAAGTCTCCAGCGTCGGCGGTGTCGCGAGGCAAACCGCGAGCCTCAAAGGTCTCTCCAGCCGCCTCCCACATAATCCGCGCTACTTCGTCACTGCGGGGAGCATGAAACAACTTGTTTCTCCGTGAAGAACGTCGGCTACGCCGCTCAGTTGATGACCAATTGCATGAGAAGCACCGAGGGGGGATCCATCGGTGGCCAGTTTCCATTGTTTTCCCAGCACCGACACACACCCCTTTGCATTCCATTGGAACTATTCTTCAGGTCCTCTTGCCTGTGTGTCGGCCCTCTACCCCCCGCACCCTGTCTGTCTACCTGCCACGCAGCGTGTACTGAATAGGCGTCACGGCGTGGGCAGTGTTGTGTCAATGAGTGGGTCGGATGCGTTATGAGGAAGCCGGCTCATACCGCGTTGGCCTGGCCATTGTGTCTGCTCTGCGTATCCGAGGTTCCTGCGAAGCATACGGGTGATGACATCCGAGATGAATTGGCGCCACGTGTCCCGAGCGCTGCTAATGCGTTCCCTCGGCTTCGGGTTCCTGGCTATGTACTCATCTTGCGCTTCTTCGTCCTGATCGTGGCAACTTGCCGCCGTGCTTGTGTGGCCAAGCGGAGTTTGGCGCTGGATGCTTCCATTGATTGCTCTTCTGCTGCTTCCGTCGTTCCGTGCGCTGGTTATAGCTCCGCTCCCCACTTGCTGTATGGCGCGACCGCTTTCGTGTGCACAGTTGGTGGAGGAGTGTCCTTCCCCGCTCGATCAACTCGCCATCCCACGCGACCCTCCATGCCCAGACTCTGTAATTCTGAGGTTATGTAGCCGGTGGCTTCTGAGGCGCCAGCGTACCAACTGAAGTTTGCCATGGCACGCACACCTGAATTGCTCGACTCTAATCGAGACAATCATTTTGCGAAAATGCTTTCAGGAAGTGACCATCGACTGGGATGAGCATAGTCTATATATGAACAGCTAGATTGAATAGAAGACAGCGACACGGTGCACCTAATCAGGAAGCCAAGCAAATAGTGCTGGAAAATGCAACTGGGATTAGCTGTTCATCAACTGCAAAGCCTACATACTGAGGTAAGACTGCTGTTACAGAAATCTCCTCCACGATGTCCCCGTATGGCGCATCTAACGTGAAAAGGCCTCATGCTCCAGTGAGTCTGACTTTGTGCCGATCCAGTACCACCAAAATAGATCCCACGCGGGCGCAGAAGGGGATTCGGAGGCTCGTCTGATGGGAGGCGGCGACGACAATGGGCAGCCCGCTCATAAGAGAGACAGAGGGCAAGACAGGGTGAAAGGGTGCCCTTGCGCAGTGCTTTATTATTGGAGGCAATGCCCGAGACAAAAGAAGGAGCGTGACATGGGATGCCTGCATGTGAGTATCACACGACAGGCACAGCAGCACGACACCGCCCCTCCCGAGCGACTTTCCGCGCCAGCAGAACCCGCACGGTGCACACCACGCCTCCCGCCACGCGACTCCGCCCCTCCCTCCCACACATGACCCGCACACTCGACGACTCAACTACGCCGAGTCATACCCCGCCCCGTACGGCCCGCGTCTTGTCGTGCGGGGTGGTTCCGTTTCTGACGGGAGTGTCGATATGAATTGGACGGTGAGGCGGATGGGCATGGTCGATGTATATATACGGATTTGACGGCTCACCCTTAGACGATGTCTTGTGCACCCTTCTCGATGTCTCGCATCCCCAGGGCCACAACCTGCGTACGTCCTCGGCCTTATCCTCCGCGGCGAAGTGGAGACCGCGCGCGTGGCCTTTGCGTTGTTGGCTGCGGGGGGCGTGATGAGCCCGGGGGCTTGTGGGTCGCGTTTCGTTGTGTTGCTGTTTTATGCTTTGTTTTTGGTACTGGACAGTTTCGGATGGGACGTGGCGGTGGTTGGGTTCCACCTCTGGCTCGGTTTCGTGTCGCGCGTGTACAGGGCTTTCCCCGGTGACCGTGTGATATAAGTACCTGCGCCGAGCCTCATGGGGACCCACCCGTCGGCGGGGAAGCGGACGGAGAATACGGCGCTGGAAGGTGCGGGGTCAGTGCGGAACTGTCAGACGGACAGGAGACGAGTGTGATGAATCAAATCGCAGTCAATTCCGCCGCGGATGATTGGGCGAGAGATTTTTATGCTTCGCGGGGCCGCCACCAGGCGGAGTTGTCGCAGTCTTGGGAGGGTTGGGGCTTTGGCTGGGTATGGGGGTTGGAAGCGGCTGGATTTGGTTCGTGTAAATACAGCTGCTTGCGGGGTCATAGAGGGGCACGTTGGTGGGGGGGGGGGGGGGCGAAGGGTGGACCATTTGCGGGCGGTTTGGTACTGGACGATTCGGAAGTGGACGGCGTTGGACGAGGGCTTGACAAGAGTTGGAGAAGGAGTCCCTGGGGACTACACGGTCGCTGTCCGGGGCGGGAGTACTGGTGAAACGAGACGTGGGGCATTGGAGGGTCTAGGCAAGCTTGAAAAGTCGAGAGGGAAGATGGATTGGAGGGACAAGTGTCGCATTTGGAGATCTGGTAGCGCTGCTTTGGGAATGGGAACAAGTCACAAAAACTGCAGGTGTGAACGTGTACTGACCTCATATGTATAAGGGCGGGATAGACTCCTTGCGTTGATGCACTGGCTGTGTGCGCGGCAACGGATCTACGAAACTTGCCCAGGAGTGCACCGAGCTCACTCACTGCAAGGCACGACATGATATGTAGCCGCCTTGCCTCTGAGACACGGTATGAAGACGGCCGAGTAAAGCCGAAGTTTGAGCCTCTTCTACATCAAGGTCTCTCTAGCTTCTTGCGAAGCACGTGCAGTGTCGAGGTGAGGGGCTGGACCCATATCGTGGCGGCGGCGGCTGCCGCCCCAGTCCCCGACTCTCTCCGACTTTAAATTTGTCAGAAAAAAAAGGATCACTAAAGTTGTTTCTGTCCATGGTAAAAAAGGTAAACATTTCGGAAAATAAATCATTATACGGCAACATAGCCAAATCAACCTCTGCCACAGATGGAAACTCCGTAGGAGGCAGATGCAATAACGAAAATATCCGAGTTCCATACGTAGCTTCAAATGCACTTGCAAGCAAAAAAGAGCAAGGATAATCAAGCGAACATTGAACGCCGAGTGACCAAAGCACAGAAATCAAACCAGTCATAGAACAACTGCCAAAATACTTACAATCATAATAAAAACTGACGATAAGATGTGTGAGCTGGTCTCTGGAAGAATGAAGAAAGGAACAACGCGGAGAAAGTTTATGCAGGGAAGCATGCATCTCCTTTTTAGGTACTGAATCCAGAGACAAAATACGTTGATCATTGTTGAAATGTAGACTTACACGCGCTATAAGTGACAATAATAGCACAGCGTATATGAAAAAAAAAACGCGAACCCTGAGGATGAAGAGCGTCAGATAAAGAGAGAGAAGTAGACGAAGCATGACTCACAGGCAGCAGAAGGGAGTATGATAGAAGATCATATAAGAAAGAAAAAACGATCTAAATTCAAAAACACGAAAGTTAACGGTAGATAGTGTCAAAGAAAGAAAGAGGAGTGGACGAAGCATGACCGACACGCACCAGAAGTGAGTATGATAGAACAGCCTATATGAAAAAACATGATACATTCGAAATTGCGAAAGCTGATGGTGGAAAGAGGATAGCAAGAAGCGAAAGAGGTTCGGTTCTTCGTTAGCTGAGTCAATTTTACCCCTTTACCCTAGCCTTCGGAGAGAAACGGGCACGGGCACGAGGCCTGCCCCCTAAGACGAGTCAAGCCCACGGATTAAAGACCAATAGGAAGTGTCAGCCAATAAGATTAGTAGAGCGTCACTCCCCATCAGTGCAAACACGGGCATTTGCGTCCAACCAGCCCTCCCTCTCCTTCGGAGAGAGTCGGGGACACGTCTACAGGTTCAAATTTCACACGCGACCAGACGTCAACGCGGTTCAAGCACCGGGAACCTGGCGTCACCCAGATAACAGTCTTTGAAGGAAGTTTCGAAGCGTGTCTCTTATCCCAGAATCATGTCAACTACACGAGATAGCAACCTTTTCTTCATAATTGTCAGTCGACCACTTGCCATCGGACGCCGTCGAATATGCGCATTTGTGCGGGATGTCGCCAATCCCATTACTGCGTAGTACGTACTACTGGTTCTTTGCCTTTGAAGCTTAATCTTAAATATGTAATCTATACAGAGCCTACCATGCCAAAAGGACGACGGGAAAGGTTGTAAAGTAATACTACTTGACTCATATCCTCCCACAAAGCTTGGGACAGAAAATTCCGCTTAAACATAACAGTTTTTGTATCGCTTACTGCGCGACTGTTCGTTGGAATCAGATACTGCAGAAAGCGCCGGCACCTAAAAATCAGATGAAACGGAACTTAAGTTTCAGTACAAAACCAGCTAAAAGTCAGTGCTTGAGCACTGATTTTTAGCTCCCGAAGTGTTCTCAGCCCCTTTGACCACGAACTGATTTCTAGTAGTGAAAATGTCCCATTTTGTACTGTCTTTTAGCTCAAAAAGAAATTAATTCAAGATTTTTTAGCACTAATAAAAAGTACATTCAGAACTGATTTTTAGGTACACATATTATTGCCTAGCGAGCAGATATGAACTGGTACCGGACGGAAACAGGACAGAGACTAAAGTATGAGCTGGCAGTGAGTTAGTGAATGAAACCGATGCAGTTGTCAGAGCGAGTGATGGTAAGTGCAGTAAACTGATGCAGTCATCAGAGCGTAGTATGAACAGGTCAAGCTAGGTCAAGAGAATATGCGAAGAGCCAGAGTCGGTAGGGAGAGTGCAAGTGGGTAACAACTAATGGGTTAGCAATCAGTTAAAAGTGGCATAGAAATAAAAGGGATGTTATGGAGGTGTCTACTCGTAGTCGGCATCAGGTCTTGCAGGAGCACGAACCTGGCGCTTGGACTTCCTGGGCTTAGGGTCGGCTGTCTTGGGAGCCGTTTTCCTGGGCGCTGATTTATTTGTTGCACCGGCCTTCGAGGCAGCCTGTAGCTGGAGAAGGTTAACACTGATATATACAATAAATGGTTCACTTACCCTTTTGGCATGCATGGGCTAGAAGCAAGTGTAAGTTGTTAGCTGGGTGGTGGAATAGGTGAATGTACTTACAGCTGGCACATCCTCCAGCGTTTTATAGCATTTCGCCACTGGAACAGATGGTTTGCCATCCTCTGGCGTTTTCCTTTTCATCGAGCTGGTGGCCTGGTCATGATTGCCCACCAAACGAAAATTTGCACAGGGCTTCATGGCACCTGTCGTCGAAATCTTGCGCGAGCGAGTCATGTTATTCACTGATTAGGTGTAGAACTATGATATACAATGATAAACACACCTTGCCAGTTGGCTCAGAGGACTTCCTGGCACCTGTCATCGAACCCTTGCGCGGGCGAGTCACGTTGTTCACTGATTAGGTGTAGAACTACGATATACAATGATAAACGCACCTTGCCAGTTGGCTCGGAGGACTTCCTGGCACCCGTCGTCGAACCCTTGCGCAAGGCAGTCCCGTTGTTCACAGAACCCAACTTTCTAGTCAACGTAGACTTGGTCATAGACTTACTGGCACTCACTGAAGAAACTTTGGAAGGATGTTTTTTTTTCGCAGAAGCTGACTTGCTTGTGGTGAACTTGCTCGAGGACACCGGCACTGCACTCTTACTAGTATTGGCAACAGAGAGGGCTTGAGGCTCCTCACATGGAAGGCGGGCCAATTGTTCCTCTCGCCGCCTTGCAGATGCACGTTTGAGCTCTGAGCTATTTTTGAGGAACTGTTGGATCAGCACTTTGATTGGCCATATGCGTTCGAAATGATTTAGCTCCGGGCATTCCTCAAGGACCTGTAGATAAAATGAGTATATATTGTGTGGCATCGAAGAGTTGTAATAGACTTACATGCTGTACAACAAGTGAGACCTTGTGGTTGTCTTGCTCTCGCATTGGCTCATCCGTATTCAGGATTTGAGAGGACCAGTCATGGACCGAACACTGTATGAATTAACGAAAGTAGATATAAGAAAACATGAGAACTTACCAGGATTTCTTTATAGATTTGTTTATCGTCCTCCTCACCAGTGTCGAGCCCAAGGTGTTCGCGTATACTGAAATCACGGCTGCCCGTACCTTTGGTCTTAGGGACCTTACCTTCCTTGATGATGTCACTGAGTGTGTACTCCACATACTCGCGTTCTTTTTCCTGCACTCTTCCTCATTGGGACTGTGGTGCGAGCTGGCCTTGTCGCCGTCCTCTGATACACTGTCATCAGAGGCATTACCATCACCAGCATCACAGCGCTCATCCGATTCAGAGTCACCGCTGTCACTGCCACCATTACCTGTGTCCACCGGTTGAATGTCAGTGCTATTACCATATATAGCATTACTGTCACTTACCATTAACTGAATCCACATAGGTGCCATTGCCGCCACTGTCACTGTCAGCATTGCCCACATCCCCCTCATCGTCAACGGCTATGTTGTTATAACCAAAGTCGTAAGGATATTGATTGCTTGGAGCGTAGTTAGCGTCATCAGAAATAGAATCACTGTCACTCACTGATGATACGAAAGGGTCTTCTTCATTGGGTTTGGCCTTGAGATCATTTTTGGTAATGCGGTGAAAACATATCAATGTCGCATATCACTTCATCCGTGAGAAAGTGGCCTCTCACGAGGCAACACTTACATATGTACTGACGAAGGAGAACGTAGCGGACATATTTACGAAGGGACTAGACTTACACCAACATAGGTATTTATTAGGGAAATTAGGATTTTGCAGGAGGGACTTCTTGCTGAGGGGGAGTGTTAGTAATCGGGACGATGATACGGCCGAGGCAGAGCCGGCATGCACTTAGCCGGAAGTTCGAGAATGCTCTTGACTCCGGGTTGCTGGTGCACCGGCATCGCATCGGCACAGCAGCTCGAAGATATTAATAATATAACGGACATCATATTTTGTATATAAAGGCAGATGATCTCAAGTATATCGTGAGATAACAGTTTATTATTACTCCTTCATTCCACATTAAAGAGCATGTCAGTGGTCTATAAGAAAGAAGGAGACAGTGCGAGGCACTGGCAACTGCGGTGAGAACGTGGGAATAAGATCATACGGGCACAGCGCACGCAGCCACACTAGGTTCATGTCTAGGTAGTGAGAATATATGTAAGTAACTCAAAATAAATGAAAAGAACAGATAACAAACGTTGGAGTTTGAACTCTAAATTCTGAGTTTCGCAAGACTGAGAGCAAGGTTGGCCATGGCAGTTAGTGTATCAGGATGCTCCTCACCCAGGACCATCTTCCATGCCTCGATGACCTGAACCTCCAGCTCTTCACCATCCTTCCACTGGCCCAAACTCCGATAGGTTGCAGCAAGGTTACCCATGGCATTCAGTGTCTCAGGATGCTCCTCACCCAGGGCCCTCTTGCCTGCCTCCATGACTTGAACCCCTAGCTCTTCAGCATCCTTCCACCGGCCCAGACTCCAGTAGGTTGCAGCGAGGCTGCCTTTGGCAGTCAGTGTATCAGGATGCTCCTCACCAAGGGCTCTCTTCCTTGCCTCTATGACCTTAATGTGTAGCTCTTTAGCATCCACCCATCTCCCTGCTTCATCAAATACTTGTGCAAATTTTTTTGCCATGTTTGGATCTGCACCTTTTATATGTGACTCATTAATATGTGGGAGAAGAGTTCTCCTCCAGGCATAATCCTCTGTAGTACTTCCAAAAGGGATAGAAAGTGCTAGTATCTGCATCATGCACCCTTGGTTATTCTCCTGCTCTGTCACCTCCAGTCTTTCTCCAGCCCAAGCATGGACTAGTGGATGAAGGAAAAATGTGCTGCCTTCCTCATTAGTGGTGATCAATGAGTAAGAAATTAATTCATTAATGACCTCCTGAAATTGAAAGTCACTCCAGGTACCATCTATGGTTTGAAAGCTATGTAGAAATTGTTTTGCATCATGAAATGCCCCCTCTGAAACCATAAGAGCTGCCTTCTGAAATATTCTCTTGGAAATATCCCTATAATGTAGAAATGCACACAGGTGTAGCAGTCTTGCTGCTATGTGACTTAGTGATTACCCGCATGGACACTGGACACTGGCAGCCTCTAAAGAACAACTGAACGGTGGTGTTGGCTTATGGTCCTATCCCCCCTATGGATAGAATGGCTAGGGTCATGGGATGGTTGAGACGTGCCGGCCTGGGGAATTCATTTATTTTATGGATTTTGACGGTTACTCTTGGAGACGTTTTACATTCAGCCCTCTTCATCCCCTGCAAGGGGCGAATAGGGCGTCAGGCGCACATGGTGCGTTCCACGCGGGTGTCAACCTGTCTCATCCCCTACCCAAACAGCCCCTAGACCACAAACACAAAGCCACCAAAACCCCTACGTGCTATGAAGCCCTCCGCGAAAGAAGTTCACAAAGAACCCACGAACCCCGATGCTGATGCACTACCTGGTGCATGAAGCGTGAAGCGTGAAGATAGGGTTCCAGGTGTGAACCACACCGCGGAGAGCACCCCGGCCATTGACACTCCGTCCATGGAGGACTAACCCTAAAAAATCGTTACATAATACTTACTATATCTTATCGCCAGTGCCATATACTTGCTGTACTTATCTTATTGCTAGCACTTTAGATAATATGATGTCATATATCACACAGCGTCTGGTTTGTATGACAGTATGAGTTGGAATGGAACGTTGGCTGCACTGGTAGGGGATTTTGCGGAGGTGCATCAGCCTTGAGTTAGGCTCAGGAATGGGTTGCTGACTATCAAATCCATTCCTATGCAGTTGATGGGTCCCGGACTCCGACTGAAAGGAGGGGAGGGTTCTGTCGACACAACCTCGTCAGGATCTTGAGGTGCCTGCGAAGATTATGATGTATTAACGTCTTTTCCCTTTTTTTATTTTCCCTGCAACCCATTCTAATATCCCACTCATGTTTGAACGATTTCATTGGTCGTCTGTGCCCCTGTATATTGCCATCTGTAAGGGCAACCCTGGCTAGTTGTGGAGATCACACTACCACACAACTGACAAGGGGAAATCCAAAGTCTGTATAAATGAACAGAGCATACAAGAGAGGGGATTCTCACCTGACAAGGGGAAATCCAAAGAGAAAAGTCTAAGGACCCCCAATGTCAGCGAGCCCGTATTATACTACGCTGCGCAGCCAGGGACAACACTTGGCACCCGCCATCAACCCTGCACCTCCCTGACCCTTGATCGACCCTTGATGTCACCTATTACGCGAGTCGCTTGATTTCCGACACTGTTCCGAGGGTGGAACTCGGAAATTGGAGTGGAACTGGGAAGGCGAACAGAACTGGTGGAAATTCTCCCAGAAGCGGAATCATTTCCGAGAGCGGAGGCGGAGATGGAATCGGAATCGGAAGCGGAGTCGGAAATGGAGTCGGAACTGGAAATGGAGTCGGAACTGGAAATGGAAAACAGGGTGTCCCCTGACATCACCCCCTCTCTAGCGTGCTGCGTCCTCGAAGCACGGGACACGAGGGATTGAAATGCCAACGAGCGGATCCGGCGAGGGGCACCGGGATGTGTCCTATAGAACTCCCCGAGCTTGTCCGGGGCGGAAACATCTTGCTCCGGGACCCACGAATTCTCTTCGTACCCATACCCTTCCCATTTCACGAGGAATTGGAGTCGTCCTCGCACAAACCGGCTGTCCAGGATCCGTTCCACCACATAGTGCTCCTCCCCATCTACAATCTCTGGCAGAGGTGGCGGATGAGCCTTCCGACCTGGAATTGGGTCCTCAAGCATAGGGAGTAACTTCACCACGTTGAAGACGGGGTGGAGGCGGGACATGGACATCGGAAGTCGCAGGCGGTATGCATTCCGTCCAACCCTCCGCGTCACTGTGAAGGGCCCAAGGTAGCGGTGGGCAAGCTTCTGTGAAGGGCGTGTGGTGCGGATGTCACTTGCATCTAGATACACCTTGTCTCCAACTTGGTACTCTGGGGCAGGAACCCGGCGTTGGTTGTAGTACCTTGCCATGTCATCCTTGGCCTTTGCAAGGGCCGACTTGGCTTCCGAAAGGGTGGAGTCCATGCGGTCTCGGAACTCATTGACCGTCTCGAGTCGGGACTCAGCCTGGCGTGGTTCGAAGCCCATCCGTGGGTGTCGTCCGGAGTCGAGCATGAAGGGAGTCTGTTGTGTGGCGGAATGGACATGGTTGTTGTATTGGAATTCCGCCAGCGGAAGTAATTCATCCCAGTCGTCCTGCCTCTCATTGACAAAGAGGCGGAGATATTGCTCCAACTCCTGATTGACCCGTTCCGTCTGTCCGTCACCCTGCGGATGGTACGCCGTGGTGGTAGCTAGCTTTATGCCGAGCAGGCGGTAGAGCTCCCGAGTCAGTTCCGCGACAAACTGCGGACCTCGGTCGGAAACCACTTGCTTCGGGAGCCCATGCAACTTCCAGACATGGGCAAGGAACAGGCGGGCCGCTCCGAGGGCTGTGATCGTCGTGTGCGTCGGAATGAAGTGGGACACCTTGCTTACCGAATCCACGACGTTCATGATCGCGTCGTAGCCATGAGACTCTGGGAGTTCAACAATGAAGTCGACGCTGATGGTGTCCCAGCGGGATTCGGGAATCAGGAGCGGAACAAGTTCTCCGACGGGTGGATGTCGTTGCGCTTTGGTTCGGAGACAAAGGTCACATGTCTTCACGTACTGTCCAATGTAGCGGGACATCTGAGGCCACCAGTAATTCCGAGCCACTAACTCCAGCGTCTTCCACCTGCCAGCATGCCCAGCGACCCGTGTGTCATGGTGCTGGGACACGATGCGGCGGCGGAGGTCCGCCCCATCTGGAACGTAGACCTTGCCTCTGAAGTGGAGCAGCCCATCCCGTTCCGACCATTCCGCTGCCCGTACAGACCGTGAGTGCCCTTTCCGAAGTTCCTCCACTGCCTTCACCACCGACTCCTCCTTCTCTCCATTCCGATACTGTCTCCGGATGTCCCGGAGCATTTCCGCTTCCGCTCCAACTGCAGTCACTCCTTCTAGGGCGCGGATTGCAAAGAGACTTGGGCGGAGCAGTGTCATATCCGCATTGTCTCCGCTTCCGCTTCCATGATCCGCACGGCGGGATAGGGCATCGGGCTTGCCCATGGTGCGGCCGGGGCGGTGGTGGAGCATGAAGTCAAACCGGGACAGGTGTAGGGACCACCGTGCTTGTCGTCGGTTCAACTTCTTAGACGTGCGGAAATACTCAAGGTTCTTGTGGTCTGTCCAGATCTCAAATGGGCATAGAGCACCCTCGAGGAAGTGTCGCCACTCCTCCAGCGCTCGGATGATTGCCAGCATCTCCTTGTCATGGATCTCGTAGTTCCGCTCGACCGGACTGAGACTCTTAGAGAAGAAGGCAATCGGATGCCACCCCCACCTTCTTCCGATGACTGTTGCGACAAGACCGCTCCGGTAGCTGCGTCGGAAGAATCCGCCTCCACTCGGTAAGGGCGAGAGTCGTCGGGAAAGATCAGGACCGGGGCGGAAGTGATCAGCTCTTTGAGTTTGTCAAAGGAGGCCCATTCCGGCTCTCCCCACCGCCATCCAACCTCCTTCTTGGTGAGGTCGAAGAGGGCACGGGCGTGGCAGGAGAAGTCCTTGATGAACCGCCGGTAGAAATTGACAAACCCAATGAAGGACTGGACTTCCTTCTTGTTCCGCGGCACCGGCCAATCCGACACACCGGAAACCTTGACGGGGTCCATTTCCACCTTTCCTTCCGACACGATCACCCCAAGATACTCTATCCGCGTCCGCTCAAACTCGCACTTTTCCGGCTTGAGACACAGGTTGTACTCCCGGAGTCGTTCCAGCACTCTCCGCACGACTTCCCGATGTTCGGACATTGTTTTTGTGAAGATGAGGATGTCATCGAGGTAGACGCAGACAACCCCTTCTGCTATCATGTCACGGAAAATGTCATTCATCATTGTCTGGAACGTGGCAGGACTGTTGGTGAGGCCGAAGAACATGACCTGTGGCTCAAAGAGTCCTCGGTTGGTGCGGAATGCGGCCTTCCACTCATCTCCCTCCCGGATCCGGACATTATTGAAGCCCCAGCGGACATCCAGCTTGGTGAAGTACTTCGCCCCGCGGAGTTGTGTGATCAGTTCAGAAATGAGCGGAATGGGGTACCGGTTCTTGATCGTTATCGCATTCAAGGCCCGGTAATCCTGTACAAGTCTGAGCGAGCCGTCCTTCTTCTTGATGAAGAACACCGGAGATGCCATGGGTGACTTGGAGGGGCGGATCCTCCCTGTACGGAGATTTTCCGCAAGGAATGCATCGAGCTCTACCTGCTCCTTGGGTGACAGCGGGTAGACCTTGCAGTTGGTGGGCTTCGCCCCAGGCTCCAACTCGATGGCATGGTCCCACAGTTTCCGCGGAGGCAGGGCATCAAACGACTCCTTGGAGAAGACGTCCTCAAACTCCCGCAGGTACTCCGGAATTTCCGCCTCCACTCTATCATACCTCTTAGAGGCTTCAGCAAGGCGTTGCGAAATATTTCCGGTGGCGCGGATGTGTTCCGCCTCCGGCGGAAGGTTTACGTACAGCAAGCGCTCCCCTTCCGTCAGAGCGTCTTCCAGGCCGAGTCGGATGACGTCGGAATCGGAATTGGAAGGGGGATCCGGGTCAAATTCCGCTTCCGAGTCTTCTTCTGCAAGCAGTGGATGGGGGCCGGAACGACATGTCTGTATGAGCCGTTCGGTCTTCCGCTGCTCCTGGTGCTCCTTCCGCACTTCCGACCGGCACATGTGACACTTGGCTGGACATCGACTCATCAGTACCTTCCGAGTCTGCCAATTGATCTCCGGGTTGTGCTCTTGAAGCCAGGTAAACCCAAGGATGATGTCTTGCTTCCCCAGGCTGGTGACAGCGAAGGAAGTGCGTTCCGAGTGTCCATCGTAGCGGAGAATTGTGTCCACTATCTCCGTGATGGACCCTGCCTCATTGGGGCTTCCATCCACATTGAACACCGGGATTGCACGTTGCAACTTCCGCGTCGTCAGTCGGTTCCGTTCCACATAGTCCCGGTCCATAAACTGACCAGTGGCCCCACAATCGACAAGGGCGGGTCCGGATTTGACTTCCGCCGTATCTGTCGTCTGGATCTCTACCTTAATGACTAGTGACTTGGGGCCAGGGGTGGCAGCAACGACATAGCGCTTCGGAAGGCGTCTCTCCCAAGGCGGATGCGGGATAGACGGGGTGTCGGATTTGGCTTTTGTGTGACTTTATCCGGTGGGTCTGTATGAAGTGAGGGGAGTCGGGGCTTTTCATTCTCTACTTCAAGACAGGCAAACCGGTTATGTACAGGCAGCAGGGGCACACATCTCACCCGCTGCGCGTCACAAAATCCGACGCATCTTCCGCTTCCGATGCGCCATGTTCCGCATTTTCGGAAACGACTTCCGCAGTAGGCACTCCGCTTATGTCCGCAAGTGCGAGGAACTCTGGAAGGAGCTCGAGTTTCTCCTCTGTGGTCATAAGCCGGATGTCAATGCTTGGGGGCACTCGCGGGCATAGTGGCCTGGTTGTTGACATCGGAAGCAGGTGATAGTTCCGCGGCCTTTTCCGCGCATGCGGTCAACATCCATCGGGGCAGGGCCACTCTTCGAGGGAGGAGGCTATGGTTCCTAATAGGAGCGGGCGGAGAAAGCGTCGGAAATACTTTCCGCATGGGAATGACTGCGCTTCCGGATTTTGGCACAGGTGGAGTAGGACGAGTGGAACTGCGCGTCATATTCCGGCTCGTCTCCACGAAGGCCTCATTTGCTT